>JACVVK020000327.1:682500-788484 GCA_018292915.2 Batillaria attramentaria | reverse complement strand
TACCCACCCCCCCCCCCCACCACACACACACACACACACACACACACACACACACACACACACACACACACACACACACACATATATATATATATATATATATATGTGTGTGTGTGTGTGTGTGTGTGTGTGTATATATATATATATCCAAGAACAAAGAAACAGGGTATTAATAAGAAATGATGCTCTGTGAAACTATATTTCATATTATAACACACTATCTTACCATATTTCGCTCTAATCTTGGGTCCGCGATGGCGCATGGCTTCCCTGACGACAGGCGCATGAAACCCGAAACTGGTCGTGCTTGTATTTTTTTTATTTTTTTTATTTTTTTTCGAGCAGCCCCCAAAAATTTTTAGGGTCGGAGGGGAAAAACTAGGGTCGGTCGGGTTACCAGAAACAACTTTTTTTTTTTGGGGGGGGGGGGGGGGGGGGGCCTAATCAAGGTAGATTTGTCAGATTAAAATAAAAAGGAAGAGAATAAAACAAGGTGTAAATATATATTTTAAAAAATCTATCCGGTTTAAATAATAAACACGTTTCACGCCTTTCTACATGGAACATATAGAGGTCGAGGATAGTCCGTATTACTTGACGTGTCTACATTTTATAGAACAGATTTGAGTCTTTCTATGTATCTGAAGTTAGACCACAGACGTAAAGAGATAGACGCACCGCCGCACGCTGCCACCGCTGCTTGCGAGTGTCGCTATCGCGGCCATCTTATTAATACCAGAACTCAGAGGCTCTGTGTATAGGACGCCTCGTTCGAAATACAAAGTTCTGTAGAAAGACGTCATCAGAAATGTGACGTAAGATAAAGCGGACCAATGCTATGCGCGCTATGTAAACAGCTGATAGCGTCTGGCCAAGGCTATGCGCGCTATGTAAACAGCTGGCACTTCCAGGTACTAGCAACATGGCGCGCGGCGGCGTCACTTTTCCGGCACCGCGGTGCGTCCATCTCTATACGTCCGTGAGTTAGACCCACGTTGGACCTATAAAAGAGAGACTTGGTTATCGACCAGCGAAGGCCGTGTATGATGCTGCACATTATGTAGTTAAGTGTATGTGTGGAGGAACGTTGCACATTTCTGTGTGAGTGAGTGCGTGTTGACTGTAAGGCGCCTTGAGCTCCAGAGGGACAGAGGGCGTCCCTTAAATACCCATTATTATTATTATCACTAAAACGCCAAATTACATTGTGCTAAATTTGACGTTTCTTCTTTTTCTTCTTTGGTGTATATTGGTGGTTCGTGTAGTAATTTATGAGGACAAAATTTTGTAAGCTGACAGATATATTATAGAAGAACGAACGAAGGAGGAACCGCGATAAAGACCCACGTTGTTCACGCACGTGAGCAAAAAAATAAAAATAAAAATAAAAGAAAAAAATCTCACAGAATGAGAAAACAGCACTAGACTGAAAAAGGAGCCTTGAACAGTATTAGCTTTATCTGTCATTGCGGCCTACCCACATGGGGTATGTGGGTCGTGTAACATTCTCCTCTCGACTTTCAAGAAGAAATTCAAAACTTAAAAGTTCTGATCTGTACACGCTCAAGCAACTGTCACCGGAGATGATTATCGTAACCAGATCTAGTTGCTACTGATCACGGCGTCAATGTCGTGACGGAGGCGCAAGACTGAAAACGTTTAACTCATTCCGTCCCAGCTGTGACTTAATGGTCGTAACAGTTTGTTTGCATTGTACCTCCCGTCCCAGTAATGTCTGCCGTCGGGTTTCCTTGGCAACCCGCTGAATGTGATGCTACAGTAAATTAAAGGAACACTTCTTTTTAACCCTTTCGGCCCTGAAGAAATCTCAACAGCGTTGCCTGGGAGTTTTTCCAAGTGTGCTAGATCTAAAGCTGGGCTCTTGCACACAAAACCCTATTTCTCAAGACGTACTGGATCCATCCTGTAGGGGAATCTTCCACTGTGCAGAGCGTATGAGAGTCGGTCACATGCACACATATCATTGTTAGGGTCTGCGAGACCGTAGGTGATACGGTGGCGGGGCTGAAAGTGTTAATATAAAAATCAACTGACCCACATGGTGCAATGTTACCATGGGATCCAGGCAGCTGATGCCAGAATAATAAAAATAATAATAATACGAAGAAGAAGAAGAATGAGGATGTTTATGGCGCCTAATCTCCGAAGCCGGGGCTCTAGACGCTTTACAAATATACATAAAAGGTGATAAATAAATTATACATTATATTATGAATAATAGATAAATAATCAATTAGATAAATACGAATAAAAGCGTACACACACACACACACACACACACACACACACACACACACACACACACACACACACACACACACACACACACACAGATATACATACATACATACATACATACATACATACATACATACATACATACAGTCATACATACAGTCATACATACAGTCATACATACAGTCATATAGTCATACACATAACATACAGTCAGGCAGTCATATAGTCATACATAGAGTCAGGCATACATACAAGCAAGGGGTAGAAAGGGTTAAAACTAATGACTGCCATTACTGATGTTACGTACATCAAGTCTACCGTTACGGTTTTTTTTTATTTTTTTTTTTTTACACGAGTGTGGGGAAGTTTTAACCGTTTTAGAACTCCGCAAAAAGTATTTCCTTTCACTCTCGTCACCCGCGTACCTGGGTTGCGAGCTGCTTAACATCTCTTTTTTTATTTATTTATTTTTTTCACACCTTGTACATATATACAGGATAGACATAACATAAGCACACAATCAACCAAACGGGGAAAAAAATTACACATACCAATAAAACAAAAAAACGAAAACAAAAACAAAAAACACAAAAAACAAGAATGAAACCAACAAAAAAAAATTAGAAACAACGACGACCCCCCCCCCCTCCCCCCCCAGGCGCGAACAGACAGTTGTCCAGAGCGCTTACAAAATGTCTAGCTTGACATCTGTAATGTTAATATTCTTCCGACGTTTCAGCGCAAGCATCAATATCAAAATCAAAAGGTCAGTTCTATATTATACGTTCATTTATTTGCCAGTGGAGACTTTATTCCTCTTAGTTTTCGAAGTAAGATCCAACGACCATGGTCATACCCGATGCCTTAGACTTAATATTGGTCAAAACCGCGCGTCCTCAGTTGAAAGCAGCTGATATATGGTGTCTGCTGATATTTAAAACAACATGGTTGCCGTTACTGATGTTGCGGTCATCTCTAAGGCAGCAGATGTTTCGTGTCTGTGAATGATTGAAATAACATGGCTGCCGCCACTGATGTTACGTTAATCTTTAAGCCAGCTCTTTACGGTGTCTGTGAATGTTAACAACATCACGGCTGGTGTAACTGATGTTATGGACATACCAAGTGATATATGGTGTCTGTGGGTGTTTAAAACAGCATGGCTGCCATTTCTGATCTTACAGACATGTTTAAACTCAGTAGCTGATATACGGTGTCTCGAGACAGAAGTCTTGAGAATGCCAGTGCTGTATCACTGCCACTTTTGATCTACGGACATAGTAATTTTAAACTGGATGATATACGGTGTCTAGAGACAGAAATCTGAAGAATGCCAGTGCTATAACTTTTTAGAAAATATAAGTTACACCATGCAGAGATTGCTTGTAATCACGCGTAAATGCCTTGACGTGCCATGTGACTGTGAAGTATAACAGTGTAAAATAACACATATATAATCTTTTTTTTTTTAAACTCGGGAAATTCGGGCTGCTTCCTCCGGGGGAAGCGCGTCGCCGCGGTGCAGCGCCACCCAATACCTATCCTATATTGTTTACAATTTTTTTTTTTTTTACAATTTTGCTGGGGGAGGAAAGCCGGATAACCCGGAGAGAAACCCCCGATGAGCAGCCCGGTAGCCAGGAAAAACCGGTACATGTATCACATATCACAAGCTCGACCTGGGCTCGAACCCACACTTCATCGCCATGACATTGGTGACGGCCGTTCAGTAGCGCAGCGGCTAAATCCGACGCGCTACCTGTTAGACCACCGCTCACCCCGTGAGTCGTGAATAATTACACCAACTGATATATACAATAATAATAATAATAATAATAATAATAATAATGATGATGATGATGATGATGGAGACTTGATATAGCGCACGGCTCCACCCTAACTGAGTGCTCACGGCGACTGGTGTCTGGCGACAGAAATCTTGAGAATGCTATACATTTTCTGATTTTGTAATCCCACCTGAGACACGCTCTGTGACTGCTAAGTATGACAGTGTAAAATTACGCGTATATAATCTCGTGAATAACTACACCACCTGATATACAATACGGTCGTGACAGTCTGGCGACAGAAATCTTGAGAAGACTATACATTTTCTGAAGTTTGAATCCCACCTGAGACACGTCCTGTGACTGTGAAAAATGACAATGCACATGTCTTGTCGTTAGCGTGTGCGCGTGTGCGAACACGTGCTTGTATGTGTGCTCTAAATCAGGTACTTGTGGCTGGATTTTTAAGAAGTAACAGCTGTTTAGTTGTAACCAAGTTGTGTGTATGTTGTTTGTGTGTGTCGATGCTGCAGCTATCCATTTGTTTAGAAGTAGTAGTAGTATTTTATTACAAGTATAGATTGGGCGTCGCAAAACTACTCTCGCCTTCCCAGCCAGAAAGGAAAAGGCTGAAGCAAACACTACAAACTCTGCCCATATCAGTAATGTGCCAAATGGGGACGACCCCAAAATTAATAGGAATCCCTAGCGCTAGCAGATTCTTGACATAACTCCGTTTGAGACAGAAGCCAAAACGTATTTATTATTTTATTACAACTACGTAGCCTTCGTCTTTACGTTACAGCCGTGCAACGTGACAGAATCTCATGTGTTATGCGTGTACTGGATGCGTGAAAAACAGGGAGCAGCTGGAACGCTTGTTTCAGCGCTGATTGCGTGAGCAAAATCTGGATGATTCAGCCATAAAAAAAAAAAAAACCGCCTACGTGCTTCGCTGTTTCGAGCATGTGCATTGTATTTAAGCTTAATTTCAAGAGGTCTTCATTACTTTCATTCAACGTATCACCCATCCTTAAGGCTGCTAATGCTGCCATTTATATGCTCACAGATCGTTCTGTATCTGTCGTCACACGTACCCCTTAGACATCTGGACAGGGTGGGTGGGTGTTTGGGGATTTAACGTCCTTTAACGTGATAGTTTTTAAGTTGTTTCTCTATAGAGAAACAACTTTATGAGACGGGGCAGATTTTGCTACGCGCAGCAGCAAGTTTCAGTGATACAAAACAAGACTGTGACGTTTCTCCACACAATACTTACTTTCACGCACACAGTGACGTAACGAAATCTGCGTCATACACACCTTACGTGCACACTATGCTGCTGCGTTCTTTTTGGCGGGAGTGACGTGTGTGTGTCTGTGTGTGTGGACGGATGTAATGATGACTATCTCCTAAACCACCTCGTTGGAGGCCTTTTTACTTTGAGATAAAATGGGAATTCACCTTCTCCAGAGCTACCTTTCACGATTTTTAGCCTGCCGCATTTTCAGAAGAGTTATCGCAGATTTTAAAAAATCGGTCATGTTACGAATTTTTTCGAAAAAAATGTCCAGATGGCTTCATCTTCTGAAATTGGGAAGATCATCCAATTATACTGCCTGTTTTCGTAGCACAGCTCTGTAGCTCTGACAGGTTTTGTGTAAGAAAAATATTTCCGAGGTAGGGGTTGTTTGCATATAAGGCCAAATATCTATGAAAAGACTCTTTCAAATTACTCATCATTCCGGTATTTTTGTCACTTATGCCAACTGCACATATGACATGAACTACTGCACTATTATAGCTTTAGTATTAAGAATAACAGAGCTTTTAGATAAACACATTTTTTCACGTTTCTGCGAGAAGCGCTGGTAAAAAAAGTTCCAATTTTGCAATTTCGTAAGTACAACCCGAGGCATTTAAGTCCACGTTTCATCAGCTCTCTAGATCTTCCAGATTTGATATCAAAATTAATTCAGTCACGGAAGTCACAAAAGCAACAAGGAAATCACACGATATGAAGAAGTATCACCTGACAGACGAGCAGCTTGAGGCTGACGTCAAATGTTTGGTTCACAGACAAAATCTGCAAGTATCGTCACTGCTTCCGACATTTCATCAGCCCTCTAGATCTTCCAGATTTCATGTGAAAAATAATTCAGTCGGAGAAGTCACAAAGCCAACAGGGAAACCACAAGACATGAACAAGCATCCTCAGACGATCTCAGTGCTAGAGGCTGACGTCAAAAGTTTAGTTCACGAAATTGACGTCATCTCTCTCTCTCTCTGTATGACGACCTGCCTGAGGCTGACGGCAAATGTTTAGTTCACGGTACTGACGTCTCTCTCTCTCTCTCTCTCTCTCTCTCTCTGGGGAGCCAGGGTGGCCGAATGGTAGAGCGTTGGACTTTCAATGCTTGGGCCGAGAGTTCGAATCCCGGCCGCTGGGGCCAAATATTTGTGCTGGCCTTTTTCTCGTTGCCCCGTCCTTGATATCACCCTTTTGTGGTGGAAAAGGACGTTAAACTCCTAAACACCCATCCACCCACCCTCTATCTCTGCCTCTCTCCCCCCCCCCCCCTTCTCAGTTTCCCCCACCCGGCCCCACCCCCAGTCACGTGGCTAATCGGTCGAGGTCGTAGAGGATCTAGTGTCGTTGGTAGAACTTGGAGAGGGGAGAACCGGCAACAATAACAACAAAACAGACAAAATAAAATGAAGTTTGGAGAAACAACTTTGTAGGACGGGGCCGTTCCTCCTTGTTGTTTATGAGTGTGCGAGTGTTTCAGATATAATTATGTTTGTGAGTGGTTTTATATTTTAAGAGCGTGAGTGCTTTGGACTTGTCCGGATGTGTGCGTGCGTGCGTGCGTGCGTGCGTGCGTGTGTGTGTGTGTGTGTGTGTGTGTGTGTGTGTGTGTGTGTGTGTGTGTGTGTGCGCGCGACATTAGATTTACTTGTGCCCGTGACTGAGGCTTTTGTTAGTGCAAGTTTTATTTGTTTGTTATTATGACGTATTCTTATTTTTTTATGGTGGCCTATAATTTCCCTTCTGGGATTTATAAAGTAATCTGAGAATTTGAATTTGAATGTGTCCTTTGTCTGTGTGTTGCAGCTATGTAACGTGACGCGGGCAAAGCGCGTGATCCTGGGCCTAGTAGCAGTGTTCGTGGTCATCAACCTGCATTTCCTGTGGACGGCGGGCCTTCAGTGGGAGTCCAGCAAGACGGGCGAGCCTCACAACGCTCGCTGCGACAGCTCTCAAGGTCACGAGGTGCTGGTGGTGGTTGTGTGGCCTTGGGTGGATGCCCTGCTCTACGGCTTCGGTCCTTTCCTGATCATCAGCGTCCTCAACATCATCATCATCCGGTGTGTGGTGCGGGCCACCAGCGGTCGCATGGCGTTGCAGAATCGGGTCACTGCTTCCGGCGCCAGCCAGCACAGCTGCACTCACAGCAGCAGCTGCCACCAGCTGCTCCTCTCCACCAACAACAACGTCACGGACACCAGCAACAACAATAACAACAACAACGGCAACAATTTCTGCAAGACAGGGAGCGGGTCGAGCCACCGGAGCACAACCAGTTCCAGCGGCGCCACCGTGACCACAACCACCACCCCGACAGCCACCAGCGCGACCACCACGCTCTTTATCCCCAGCAGCGGCACGACGACCACCACGAACGCTCACACCAGACGACTCACCAGCGACTCTAACATGCGACTCACCGTCATGCTGCTCACCGTGAGCTTTGCCTTCCTGCTCACCACACTGCCTATGAACGTCAGCATCATCGGGGCGGCCTTCTGGAACCGCGACGCGGACAACATCCCCGTTATGGTGCGGGTCAAACTGGTCTCCACTGTGGCCGAGCTTCTCATGTACCTCAACCACTCGGTCAACTTCTTCCTGTACTGCGCCACAGGGCAGAAGTTCCGCAACGAGGTGGTGCGCATGGTGTGCGGCAAACAGCGACCCAACGCCTTGCTGGCCGACCATTCCCAGCATCTCTACTGCTCAAGGATGTGCGTGGCCAGTTACGTGGAGATACGACGGAGCACGGACGAGACCGAGTTGTGACTAGGCCGTCAGGGAAAGCAGGGGAAGGGAAAACATCCCCGGCTACACAGAACTACTACCATGTGAACTCACAGACCCAGGAATAGTCATGAAGACTGGCTGATCGCCCATTTCGTGTGAGTTTTCTGCAAAATCGAAGACAGCAACTGTGTCCCTCGTCTCATCTTTGCACTGGTATCAAGAGACCGAGTCAGGAGACAGGGACACATCCCAAGGTACGCAGAACTACTAAGATGTAGTGTAAGCCGACGTAAGATCCGGGATAATACTTAAGGCAGATTGGTAACATTACTTCTTTTTTATGACCTTAACTACCGCAAAATCGAGGACATCAGCTGTGTCTTGCGTCTCATCTACTAACGCAGGCATCGAGAGACCGGGTGGCAAGTAGGCCGTCAGGGGAGTCAGGGGAAACATCCTACGCTACAGAGAACGTCAGCCATGCAGTTGAAGACCCGGAATAGTATTGACTGATCGATCGCTGCTTCTTTTAATCTAATGCAAGACCGACGACACTTTCTGTCTCTCTTATCGCTAGTAACGAGAGGTATCGGACGAGAGGCGTGACTCTAGGCCATTAGGGGAAACATCCCATGCTTCTACTACCATGTGAAAGACAGAAGACGTGGACAGCCAGTATGACAGTTCGGCCCCCTCTTTCTTATGACCCTACTGCAAACTTGAGGACAGTGGCTGTGTTTCCGATGTTGAAGAGATTCGGTTCTGAAGACTCGGTAGCGAGAGGGACAAAACGTGAAGGTAGTAGCTGTGTTTCCCATGTCAAAGAGAATCCTCTTTGAAGTGCTGGGAGCGAGAGAGACAAACATATTGTCAGACGCGATGTTTTCACGTAAGCCACAGTGAGCTGAAGTGGTTGTGTGTGCACAGGGTCTTTGGAATGTCCTCTGTATTTCTGAAAATGTTGCTTAAAGTATAACTCAGCTGAGCACAAGATAACATCATCCGAACAGGTAGCCGAGAACGCGTTTGTGAAACATTCACCTGAAAGATGAAGACGAAGGAAAGACACTACATTCATTATAGCAATGACTGGAGAAAAACAGACATCCTGTAATTATGGTTTTCACACCAGCTGATTACTTTCAGACGGGCTACAGGCGGTTTCATTGTTGCGCGTTGTTGTGCTTAAAGTGAAATGATTGGAAGGGTATTTAAAATGACAGCCTTTATAAACGCATGCCTTCCCGCTGGCGAAAGAGGGATGGACAATTCTTTCTTGTAAAATTTGTTCTATTTCTAATGACAAACAACACGCAGTGGATGGCAGTGTTCGTTTTAATGCTGGAGCTTTAACTATTCTGACCTGGAAAAAGATTTAGCTTTCATTGTTTTCATGAAACAGAATAATGGATCAGTCACATAATAAAGAAAAAAAAATCCTCGTGAGCAGGTTTCTCACATCTACAGGATTTTTTTTGCTTCAGAAAAACTGCTATTTCAATAACTTTAAACATAGCACGAGTCTCTTTTATCAATATTCAGGATTTATCTTTTCATGTATGGGTAGAACACGCATGTTTGTGAAGTAATTAGAATTTTGCGCTCTAGCTTTGGCAGACATGAAAGTGAACACAAAGATATCTTTCAAGGGCTTGAGAAAAAGGGCAGCCCACGTTCCTTTGAAAGAAGCATTTTTTTTCCCAAACGACAGAGACCCTTGTTATCAGAATATGAACGATCAATTCGTTTTCTTAATGTTTAAGAAGAAAGCTTTGCAGGGTTTTTTTGTGTGCTGTTTGTGCGTCGGTCGTCGGGATGGCAACACGCTTCATTTTGAACTACGACTGACAAGATAATCAATATGTTTTGAAGATGATGCCATGCAAGACGACTGAAATTCGCCAATAGTTCATAATAGACATGAGTCACATGACAGCTCAAGCCAAACATTCTTGCCAGACAGATTAATACAGAGATTCGCTAAGCTCTATTTATTACTGGGGCTAACATGGCCAGTGGCGTTCAGTTTTGGGGACATCGTGGCCAAAGAACACAAATGCAGGAGGTCTCAAAATGCCTATATAATATTCCCTATTAGCCTCAGGCATCAGAGTTAACCCTAAATAATGCTTCAGTCTAGAAATTGGGAAAAGCGCCTACATAATCCACCTATCATCATCATCATCATCATCATCATTATCATCATGAAAAGAAGAAAAACAAATAAAACAAACAAAATGTCGTTTTTAATTGAAAGGAAGACTTGAGCTCACGCTGTGTTGGCGCTACGTATCATTCCATGCCTACAGCTATCGCGGTAATGTTAATGATTTTTTTTTTTTTTTAATAATCATTTCTTGGTTTTATTTGTTTTCATCCATCCTTGTTTTGATCCTTGTAGCCTTTTCCAGATCTGTGCCTTTTTATCATTTCAGGCGTTGTAAGTTATTCACAAAGGCAAGTTAAGAAACGTTCCGTTGGTATTAGATAGCACACGTATACACACGCATACACACGCCCAGAGAGAGAGAGAGAGAGACAGAGAGAGAATGACAATCCTTTATTTCCACGAGAGAGAGAGAGAGAGAGAGAGAGAGAGAGAGAATCAATGAATTAATAAATCTTTATTTTATAACGGTAGAGGCAGTTAACATTTAAAAAAATTAAAATTAAAAAAAAAAGAAAAATAGATCAGCAACACACACACGATGAACGGGGGGGGGGGGGGGAACAGAAACAAACAGGCAACTGAACAAAGAAACGAGAAAAAGAACAAACTATGATGACGAGAGAGAGAGAGAGAGAGAGAGAGAGGTTTCGTGCTAACAAATCACTTGCTGATTTATCAGACGTCTGCGACGATGGCAATTTGCCGGGAGATGGCGCCAGCGCCACCTGTGTCCCTGTCCTTTATTAATCTGGTTCCTGACTCAGGAGTCACCCGGCCGAACAGGTAACGCTTAAAGATCTAAGCTCCCAACAAAAAGCTTTCCGAAGTGTGAAAAAAATTGTACAGAGTCGACCGTGCAAGCACAGTCAACTCTATCACAGCAGCAGAGTTTTCAGCATCCTTGAAACCCCGATAAAAGCCAAGGGCAGCCTGATTTCACAGCTCAGTTTGCGTGTACATTCCATCTTCAAACTCTAACACAAAAACACAGTGTGTGTGTGTGTGTGTGTGTGTGTGTGTGTGTGTGTGTGTGTGTGTGTGTGTGTGTGTGTGTGTGTTCTCCTTATTGCGCTTTATCGTTTCGCTCATTTCCATTTTGGGATCTGAAAACACCGCCCTCTTTTGAGCGGCCGTAGGAAACCGGCGTTGTCTGTGTCTGTTCGTACTTCTGTTTGTGTGTTTGTCTGTCCATCTGTTGACACTGTGGCTGGGAGATTTCCTGCCTGTCCCTAGACGTGTCCTGTTATGTGACGGTGGTGGATTTAGTGTGCTTATTTCCTAGACGTGGTTGGATTTTGTAGGTTTTGTTTGGTTTACGTCTGTCGTGCTTAATCCCGTTGAAACCTGAAGCGTACAGCGTAGATGACATAATGCGTAGGACTACCCGCATTCTCTCCGGGGCGAGAAACCGGACGGCAAGGCTGTTCCTCATTATTTTGCAGACAGACAGTCGCTGAAGCATTTCCATATCTGTGTATAGTTCCGCTTGGAGGAAATTCACATCTCACCTCAAGTCAGGTTCTGCTGCTACCACCAAGACCTTCAAGCAGATCCTCAAGACGCATCTCTTCTTTCAATTCTGATTTGCTCTCTCTCTCTCTCTCTCTCTCTCTCTCTTCTCGCCCCAAATGCGCCGGGAGCACGCAGTTAGCATAGAAGTCTTTGCGGCGCCCTGATACTAGTAATAGTGGCTAGTCATCATCACCACGTCTTCGGCTTCCTTTCTGCGTGGCTACCCGTCACGTAGCTGTGTTGGCGACATATTTCATGACTTAAAGAGGCGAGGGAATAAACTCTCTCTCTCTCTCTCTCTCTGTCTCTGATTCACACACACACACACACACACACACACACACACACACACACACACACACACACACACACACACACACACACACAGAGAGAGAGAGAGAGAGAGAGAGAGAGTGAGAACCGGCTTGAGTTTCTTTGTCTTGGTGCCTTTTTCTTTCTTTCGTTCTTTCTTTTTTTCTTTCTTTCTCGCTTCGTTTTTCTTTCTTTCTTTTCTTTGTTTGTGTAATTGATCTGATCTGACCTGTGTCTGCATGACCTCTGGTTTACGTAAAGTGATTCTAGGGCAAAGATTCCTTTGCCCTCTTTTTCCCCCGCCCCCAGACGCAGGCAGATGCTCCCGTGCAGAACACGAGGACGTCATCTATCTTGCCTTCCTGTCGCAAACCCTACCGGTGCATGGTCAATTTCGAAATAATTCCATTACTTAACCTTCTGGGGAGTTCGGTGAAATATCCCCTGCAGCGACACGATTTAAAATAAACTTATTACATGTTTGGGAGCATCGTGTTGTTTGAACAGCGACTTACGATTCATCGTGATTATGTCAGTATTGCATTGCTCGTTGATCTCAGAAGATGATCTCGCTTTTTTTTTTTTTTTTTTTTTTTTTGTTTCGTCCGGCTACCTTTCCTTACTCTTACTCATTCACTCATTCACTCGATTACTCACCCGTGCAGTCATTCATTCACTTGATTACTCACTCTTCACTCACTCATTCGCCCGATCACTCATTCGTTCACTAACTCACTCACCCACTCGATTATTTACTCAATCATTGATTCACTGACTCACTCGATTACTCACTCGTTCAGCCATTCTTTCACTTGATTAGCAACTCGTTCTCTCAATCACTCGTTCGCTCACTCATTCACCCGATCACTCATTCGTTCCCTCACTCACTCACTCGATTACTCATTCGCTCGTTCATTCACTGACACGCTCGACTACTCGACTCACTCATTCACCCGATCACTAATTCATTCATTCACTCACTCACTCACACACTCACTCGATTACTCACTCGTTCACTCGTCCATTCACTGACTCACTCGATTACTCACTCGTTCAGTCATTTATTCACTTGATTACCCACTCGTTACCTCACTCACTCACTCACTCACTCACTCACTCACTCACTCACTCGGTTACTCACTCGTTCACTCGCCCATTCACTGACTCACTCGATTACTCACTCGTTCACTCACTCACTCACCCGATTACTCAACTACCTCGTTTACTCACTCATTCACTCACTCACTCACTCACTCACTCACTCACTCACTCACTCACTCACTCACTCTCCTAACATTTTTCAGCTGTGATTTCACCCGTACTTTAACCGAAACCTGAACTGCACATTCCAGACTATTAAACTTGGTATGGATGGACCATTACATCTGTTGCTCAATGATTATAATGCATGTTTCGTTGCTGTGTTCTGAACTACTTTTGCCAGCGTCTTGAAATACTCGAAATAATTGATTAGTGTATGAAATATTCGGTGCCTTACGTGTTCTTAGAAAACTATAATACTATTTTTGTTTAAAGACGAGAGTCAAAACAACATAGGTAATCTAAAAGAATGGAATCAAGTTCTTTTTTGAAATTTTTGAAAACGCAGCAGTAGAGTGGCTAAAACATTGCTGTGTGTATATCGTATATATATATTTTCCACCGGGAAGAAAATGGTCGGTACAACCTAGGCCATATGCATTGGTGATTTTAGCCGCTCACGATCATGGTTTCGGGTCAATGGAACCCTCAACAGGTGAGCATGCGGCGATACCCACAAGGGATGCAGCGTCCAACCAGCACTAAAAGGCTATAATTATCACTGTATATATCACTGGGGCCGCCATCTTAAATTCTGTATTATGAAAATTGTTGAGAGTTGTCTCCAATAGTCTTTTTGGCGTTATAAAGTCTGTATTTTACATTCTATTTTGGGACCAAATTTCGGTTTCTGTTCTGTTCTGTGAAACTTGGGGGCCGCCATCTTAAATTCTGTACTATGAAAATTGTTGAGAGTTGTCTCCCGTGGTCTCTTTGGCGTCGTGATGTCTGTATTTCACTTTCTGTTTTGGGAGCAAACTTCTGCTTCTATCCCGATACATGGTTGGTTTTTTTTTTTTGTTTTTTTTCTTTTGTTGTTCGTTAATGGTTTGATGTTGGACTTCAAAAGAAGTCCTTATGACAACGTCATGTGGACGTCGTATTGCACTCAGCGAGAAAATCGCAAAAAATCGACGGTTGAAATACAAGCATTAAACGATTTTGTCAAATGGTGTCTGAACATGACAAGTGATGACTGTAATGGTATGCGTTTAGCTAGAGTTTTTACTGCTGTCAATAATCGTATTGAACACTGTGGCCTGTCACGTTTCCTGAAAGTTTGTGATACTTACAATTATGTCTGTCTGTTTGACATGTACGTATTGTTAACTGGTTCATCGTCATGGATAATAAAAAACAGTTTGTGATGAATTGAGTGTTTTTGGTGAGTTTTTCTGAAAGGTGTCTGTCAAAATGCAACTTCTGTGCTTTGTTCTCTGGGCTGTCGGATATATCGTGTATCTTTAGCTGGACACAAAAATGGAAATAGTTCGACAGCGTTAGTGTAAACACTGGCATGTTGCTTAATGATACGCGTGTCTCTTTACACATGTACGGAAGCATGCGCGCGCGCGCACGCACACACACACACACACACACACACACCAACGCAAGTACACGCACGCACTCTCTCTCTCTCTCTCTCTCTCTCTCTGTCTGGTTGGTCCGCTTCTATTTCTTTCGGGCCTACACCTTAATGGACGCCAAAATCTTGCATAAAGATACGGACCTGAAAGAAATACAAGCGTTCCAACCAACTTCAAGAGCTGTCTTTTAAGGCCCAGAGCAATTTAGCATAGACGAGAGATGCTCTTTGGAAGAGGACAGGAGGCCACATACTTGGCTTTGCTCAGATCTGCAAGATAATATGAGAAATACATGTATTAAGGATGTCTCTGCGTATGTAAAAGATTGAAGTTTGGAGTGGGTTGATTTTATCTTAGTTGACTTTGTTGTGTGTGCTGTTCTTTGTGACCAGTGTGGAGGTGAATTCTGGGGAGCCGGGGTGGCCGAATGGTGGAGCGTTGGACTTCCAATGCTTGGGTCGTTAGTTTGAATCCCGGTTAGGGCCAAATATTTGTGCTGGTTTTTTTCATCGTTGCCCCGTCTTTGATATCACCCACACGTGACACTCACCCACTCACCCTTGTTTGTAGGTTAATGTGTGTGTGTGTGTGTGTGTGTGTGTGTGTGTGTGTGTGTGTGTGTGTGTGTGTGTGTGTGTGCGTGTGTGTGTGCGCGCGCGCGCGTACGTGTTTGAAACACCTTTCGTTATCTACTTTGGCTCTAGACTCAGCCCCCCCCCCCCCCCCCCCTCTGTCGTGCAAATAGGACAAGCACTTAACATCTCATACCCAGTGCTGAGCGTTCGACGAGGATGAGCAGAGGATTACACGTTAAATAACATAGATAACGGGCGGACCTGCCCACTTGTGTAAGTCGCCGTGAATCTAGCGCGGATCAACCAGCTGCCACTTCGCACTTTTCAAGATCTTCCATTAATACCCGGATTGTCAGTTTTCTTCTTGCCAAAGACAATGGAGTATCCAACAGTGCTCCGAGTAGAGACATGCATGCATGCCCGTCGTGCGCTTTGTAAGAAGTCTGCAGCTTCACAATGGGGATTGACTTGCCACCGGCCTGCGTCCGTTTTCTAAGTCAAAGTCAAAATAGTTTTTATTCTACCCTCTAGGGGCATAGAATGGATGGACGGTTTCGTTGTTCGGTCTTCTCGAAAACTCGACAATGCGGGCATTGTTTGCATAATACCTTCTTGTGTACGTCCCCGCACTTGGGCGATCGTGAGTTAGTTCTCAAAGACCATTAATCTTACAGCACACAGCTTTTGTCACGAAACAGCTGCGCTTTTGATGCGCCTATACCAACGAAGTAGTCTCTCTTAATGATAAGTAGAGCTCTCCGTGCATCACGCTGCCATTTGTAGGCGTAATAATACATATTTTTCTCTTCTGGTTGTTCAGTTTTTGTTGGTTCTGTTTTGTTTGGTTGTTTTTTATCAGTTGTTGTTGTTGCTGTTGTTGTTGCTGTTGTTGTTTTGTTTTGTTTGTCTGTTTGTTTGTTTTTTTTTTTGGGGGGGGGGGTTGTTGTCGTTTTGTTGTTCGTTGTTTTGTTTTGTTTTGTTTGTGTGTGTGTGTGTGTGTGTGTGTGTGTGTGTGTGTGTGTGTGTGTGTGTGTTTTCGGGGGGTTGTTTTTTTAAATTCTGATTTTCTGTTGTTGTTGTTGTTGTTGTTTTGTTTGTTTGGTTAGTTTTTTTTTCCATTTTTATGTCTTGTTTGATGTTACTTATGATGTAAATACACCCACGTATCTAGAGATGGATGCATATATACTGAAATAACTGTGTACGTTTGTAAGTCCCAAAGTATGAATGTGCGTTCTGTACAAGTCAGATATGCACACACACACACACACACACACACACACACACACACACACACACACACACACACACACACACACACACACACACACACACACACACACACACACACAAATTGACCGTAGCCGTAGGGTCAAGGTTGGTGCTTATTTGAAGGACCACGTTTGGCGAGTGTGCTAGTTTGTAATTAATTTTGCTGTTATGAAATGTGACTTTTGTCTTTGTAAGGCAAGATGCATCCCGGGGGGTTGCAACAGGAAGCAAACTCCTTGGGGTCTTTTTGCGAACATGGCAAGCAGAGGTGATGCGAGTGGATTTAAAGAAGTGGTTTTCTGACTCACATTACTCCAGTGAGGCCCGGGCGGAAAGGAGACATTCGATTTTTTTAGACTCCTGTCACGTGCATATGCTTCTCAGTGGTCTGTGCATACACATTTTTGTTTTCTCGATTGAAGCATGTTTAGGGGTAACTATGATGCCAAGGCTATGATGAGGCTAATAGGGAATATTTATAGGCATTTTGAGGCCCCGTGCAGGAAGTGCCCTAGGCCAAATCTCTACACCGTGAGACATACACTATCTGATAGAAGCAAAAACGTAGTTGTTCTGGTTCCTGAAAACATGGAAAAAGGATAAGACGCTTTCAGAACTTTTTCTTTAATTTAAAAAAAGGCGGCGTGAGCATGCAGTTAGCATGGAAGTTTTTAATGCGCCCTACAAATTGCCGATCATCATCATCATCATCATCACCATCTTCGTCACATTTGAGTTCTACAGAAACGACGGAGATACATTAAAACGACAACAACACCACCAAAATAAAATATTAATCGCGTAACACTACTTGCACGTTAGATGGACTTGATCTGTTCGCACTGCTGCAGACTTCATTCGGAAACAAAACCAATCTTCCAGTGTTCTTGCGTTGGATCCAGTGTTCTTGCGTTGGATCCAGTGTTCTTGCGTTGGATCCAGTGTTCTTGCGTTGGATCCAGTGTTGGATCCAATGTCTAGTGTTCTTGCGTTGGATACAGTGTTCTTGCGTTGGATGCAGTGTTCTTGCGTTGGATGCAGTGTTCTTGCGTAAGCTTCAGTGTTCTTGCGTTGGATCTAGTGTTCTTGCGTTGGATCCAGTGTTCTTGCGTAGGATCCAGTGTTTTGCGTTGGATCTAGTGTTCTTGCGTTGGATCCAGTGTTCTTGCGTAGGATCCAGTGTTCTTGCGTTAGATCGAGGGTTCATGCGTAGGATCCAGTGTTCTTGCGTAGGATCCAGTGTTCTTGCGTTGGATCCAGTGTTCTTGCATTAGATCGAGTGTTCAGGCGTAGGATCCAGTGTTCTTGCGTTGGATCCAGTGTTCTTGCGTAGGATCCAGTGGGGGTTGCAGCGGACAGACTATCAGTGACTCAATGACACGAAGAGGCAAAAATAACAACAGAAACAAAACCACAAATGCAGCAGCATCAACTACACCAAAAAAAACAAAACAAAAAAAAAACACCAACACCAACACCAACACCAACGACAGCAAAAACAACTTAAATGAAAAGCGCCCACAATTGTAAAACTCTCTACGTTGATTTGTGTTCCTTCCGTGCGTCGATTAACTTACGAGCTAAAATGCGTAGTGGGGCGAACATCTTGCATAAAACTCTCAGGATTCGGGTTTGGGCTTTGATGTTCTTTCCTGGCGAAAAACACAATTTTAAAACTTCTTTTTTTTCCCCCCAGATTTCCATCTTTCTTTCAGATCCTTTACTCCCACCACTGTCTGCTTATTTCACTAA
The DNA here is from genome assembly GCA_018292915.2 of Batillaria attramentaria. Taxonomy (NCBI): domain Eukaryota; kingdom Metazoa; phylum Mollusca; class Gastropoda; family Batillariidae; genus Batillaria; species Batillaria attramentaria. The sequence continues at coordinate 770,116 of JACVVK020000327.1, read as the reverse complement.
GAGCTTGCGGTCAAAATTAGTCAGAAATCATTTTAAAAAATAAAAAAAGAACCCAGCACTTGCAAAAATTGAAAACATTTCTTTACGGGGAAAACACGAAAAGTGTGATTATACCCTCGTTGCCGCGTGTTTAGTGTGGATGAAAATGTTACGTACACGTTTCGAATTTCACCTTTCACTGTTCTGCTGCTGTTCTTGGACTTTGATCCAGTGCACAATTCTACGTAATGCGTTGGCATGCATACTTGGGGTGCGTGTGTGTGTGTGTGTGTGTGTGTGTGTGTGTTGGGGAGTTGCAGGTGGAAAGTGGTGGACGAGGAGGCTTTCTTATTTAGCGTTGCTGAAAGTGCAACTTATACAAAATTTAGTTAAAACAAAGAGGGAACAACACACACACACACACACACACACACACACACACGGATTCGCAGAGAAAATTTGCCTCAAGTGTTGATAAAATTTGATGACAAGACCTTTCTCCAGCGTCAAGCTTTTGATGCTTAACTTCTGCTAAGTCTGTTTGTGTGTACTTTTAGTCGTCTCATGACGCTTGATGTCAACTGGATGTTAGAGTGGGTGCAAATAGTGTGTGTGTGTGTGTGTGTGTGTGTGTGTGTGTGTGTGTGTGTGTGTGTGTGTGTGCGCGCGCTTTAAGCGCAGCGTGTCCTTGGTACTTGGAGATCAGCGCTCTTTAAAAACTATGTATTATTGTTATTATTTTTTATGTCATTCCATAAGGATTAATGTTGTCGCACGTCTATTTTTTAACGATAGAAGATTTTAGCCATCGGCCAGTTTACAACCTTGCCGTTGCTAAACTATAGAAACTTAGTAAGCACGCACGCACACACACACACACACACACACACACACACACACACACACACACACACACACACCATCATTATAATCAGCATTATCAAACTGAATGATACTTTTTTTTTTAAATGGGTTAGATGACATGGACGCTGGCGAGAGAGAGAGAGAGAGAGGGGGGGGGGGGGGGGCGGGGAGGGAGAAAGAGTACCCAGCCGACGCCAACGGCGTGACAGCGAGTGCTTCGTTCGCTCATTTCCTTCCCTCCAGAATCGAATGTCACTAACAGCCCTGCCGCCCAGGCTTCAACAGACATTTTGAAAGCGTTCTGGTGAATTGCAATTGAGGGCCAGGGGAAGCGTGTGCAATATAGGAGAATGTCACATATCCTGGAGGCGGGATGGCGGACGGGTGGTGGAGGGAGTGCATGTTGGTAACGTTGGCGGTTTTGGCCGGCGGTGACGTCCGACAGTTGATAGGCATGCCGCAGGGTTGAATTACAAAGTTGTCGATTTCGTGTCCGGCCTGATCTTTAACTGACCCGGCAAATTAAAACCGTTTTCAATGTGTTCCATTTCAGCCCTTAGCTGACAGGGACATGATGCCCGCCAACTTACGATCAGCAACTCCCAAGGTGTAAAAAAACGAAAATGTTCCATTTCTGTCAAAACTCGTCTGACGGGATCATGTTGCTTTTCAGAAATCTGGTAAACCTTTAAGGGCCAATGTAAAAAAGAAAAGAAAAAAAAGGATGATTATCCATCTGCCATTTCCTCTGTATGTATTGAGAAATGAAATGAATATTATGTTGATTATGACGTCATTCTACTCTATTGTTTTAAATAATGGGTTTGACGTTTCCGTCAGCTGGTGAATATTATTCATGACTGAGCTTTACTGCAAAATTCACGATGTTCTCGGGTAATAATTATAACTGTGTCTTGTGTAGGCGTCTTACCGAAAATTTTGCTATTCTTTAATGCGGCATTAAACTGAACCCAATACCCACGCTCACGTGAATCGCACGCATTTCCTCACAAACTGGACATGAAAACATTAGCATCACGTGGTGCGAAGGGTCAGCTCAGCTATTTTAGTTTGGTAATTTAGAATTGCATTTTTGTTTTTTTCGTTTAATTTTGTGGCATGGAGAGGGAGAGGACACCGGAGTACCCAGTGAGAACCCCTGGCGATTGGATCGAATGAACGGTGCCACGTACGACAAGAAAATAGTCTTTGCCCCGAGTGGGACTCGAACCCGACCTCTCGCACTGGTCATTTGACGACGAAGTCTTAACCACTAGACCACTGACCATCCCGCTTTTTTCTGCGTTCCCTGGCGTTTGCCTCAGATGTTGAGGTTGGTATTGGCATAACGCGATAGGAAACAGTTTCGAGAATATGCAAAGCTACAGCACTTCTGACTTAAATTCCTTATCAAATAACGCTTTGCTGTCCAAATGACCGATTTCACTCCTTCATGTAAGCTACTTGAAACAGTTACCTCTGACGAACCCATACAAAAATTGCAGTTTTACTTGAAATCATTTGAGTAGGTTCGTTTACTGGCACCAGAGTTTCTTGGTTACCACTGCTCCATCGGGCGAGTGTTGTGTACTTGCTTCTTGGAAAACGCTGAGGGGAGGGGGGGGGGGCGTATGCTCTGGGGTTTGTAGAGCAGTTTCGCAAGGGGAATCTGGGATGTGAGATAGCCAAATGCGGTACAAGGGGGCACACATCCTGTAGTGTTCAGTTTGTAGTCGGAAAATGGTGGTCTGCTGATGACGCTGAAGATGTTGCATGCAGAGGCAGGTGGAGGGGGGAGGGGGCTTTCCAGATTTCCAGCTAGCAAAATTAGTATTTTTTTTTTAATGTTACGTAAATATGAGCGAGCTGCTGTAGAGCGTACAATATTGGGCACGCTGGACGTAAACGAGTTAACGTGAATGAACAAGACTGACACAAGACAGTAAATAGCTACTAGTTTGAGAAACTAATCATAAAGCTCAGAGAGTACACGTCTGGAATAGGGTTGCTGGAAGATAATGAAGTTGATAGGAGAGAATTATATGAGCCTAAACTGGGCCGCCAGTCATCAATTTTATGTGTAACATTGCTTCGTATTACCCATCTCTGCTCAGCTCGGCGGAAAAAGACAGGTCAATGACATTAGAGTTAGAGGTCTTGTAATCTAGTGATGCATTCCCAGTTTTCGACTTTAATCAAGAAATTGCACCAAATCATCAATCCAGCTCGGTAAAGGAGATGAATGAAGTAATATCTGATGATTAAATGTCCTCTGGCACACCAGTTAGGCATAAATATTATTCAAGAAAAAAGAAGAAATGATAATGAAAAAAAAGCCTGTCTCAGTTATTTGAAAAGTTCACAGATCGATTACTGATGAAAAACTCAGAGGTCCATATTCCGAAATGATAATCTGGACTCACAAATCCTTCTAGCTGGTTTAGACGTGCGTATTAAAGGTCTGCAATCTCAACAAAAAGCCGCGGGTTTTTTTTTCTTTCTTTCTTTCTTTTTTTTAACACAGCGAATCCTGCGACTGTGCACACTGCAGACAAGTCACAGTTGTAGAGTTTTCAGCGCTTCGGAAACCTTTATAAAACCAGAGCGTGAATTGTCAGTGACTTCGTTGTGGTTTTGGTCAGTGAGCGAGAGACATCGCTTCAGTGTCTAGCTGTTGTAGTGTGCTGCACGAGAAAAATAGCCACTGCGTGTCTGTCAAAACGCAAACTGAGCTGTGAAATTAGGCTTCCCTTGGCTTTTATTGGTGTTTCACGGACGTTGATAACTCTGTAACTTGTAAAGAGTTGACTGTGCATTTTGCACAGTCGGATTTTTAAAAAAATACTGTTTGTGGCTTTTTGTTGAGATTGAAGACCTTTAAATGCCTGCATAGTTACAGCTTCACACAGGCTTGCACAGAAAGAGCCAACAAAAGCCAGAAAGCAAGACACTACTCCTGCTCTTGCCGGTCACTTTACGTACCTGCCTTCTGGCAGGCAAATCATGGTCTCTCGGTTCACCACCAGGAGAAGCAGATCCAGTTTTGTCCAGTCGGCCGTAAGACTGTTTAATGCATCTGACAGATTCTCCTTCTCCTTCTTCTTCTTCTTCTGTGTTTCCTGTACTAAACTCTGCCTCAGATAATTAGGCTGGTGGTTTTGGTGAATTTGGTGAAATCACGCTTTTCATGCCAACAAAAAGCACTACAAACTAGCACGCTCGCAAAACATGGTTCTTCAAACAAGCGCCACACTCAATTTGTCTCCTTACGCCTGTGAATACATTTCCTTTCTTTGTATTGAAAACCGGCCCCCGTAGTGTAGTGGTTAGCACTTCGGACTATGGACCGGGAGACCCGGGTTCGAATCCCAGCCGAGGCAAGCGGGATTTTTCCTGCCTAGGTCGGCTCCTACCCAGAGCGGGTGTGCTATGGGCCCAATGGGGAGGCTGTTGCCACGCAGCCGAGTTTCACCCACTTCACGGGTGCGACTTTGGGGGTGCTTCCCTTAGTATGACACGTCTTATGATGTGGATGATTACACGGCCGGCACCGCAGGTGCCGTAGTTCCCGGGCCTGGTTAATGCCGGGATATTTATGACAGGAAGCGTGGAATGCGGCCCTGTCCCGCAGTCCCAAACCACATGGACCTCCATAGCATCATCTTACCATCATCCTCATCTCCATCATCATGCATAATAAAAATTGTCCCAGCTTCCGAGTCCTCCGTGGGTTCCACCCATGACCTGGGAGGAACACCACTGGAGCTGCCAAAGAGTTGGGGCAGCAAAAAAAAAAAAAAACAAAAAAACGTCCCTGCTAATACATAAAAAAAGCTAAAATCTACGGAGTTGGAATTAATCCAGGCCGGATCATAAGAATTCTATGACAGAGGAAATATAGTAATTATCATCATTTCCCTTCTGTGGTATTTGCAAGCACAAAGATGACTAAAAATCGGACATTTTCCTAGGAGAAAGACCGAGGCCTGCAGACAATTGCAAGACACGTGACAAATATTGATTTCTTTCAAAAGGAGCTTTGGTGGTTTAAGACAAGAAAATTATTTAAAGTGCGTTTCTAATTGTCCTAAAAGTTTGTTGTTGTTTTTTCTGAAGTTTATATTAAAGTGCCTCTACTGAAAACATGACTGTGGCAAGCAGGCGGGAAAGTGTGTCTGTGTGTGTGTGTGTGGGGGGGGGGGGGGGGTAATGGTTTTTAATTATCCGAATAGGTTTTTCTCGGAAGTTGTGTAAAAGCTAGGGCACTGCATGAAAACGTGACTGCGGCAAATGGGGGGGGGGGGGGATAATAATGATAATACGCCCACCGTTTCCTTTCTACCTTCATTTTTTGATATCCTAGAGGCACAAAATGCCAGCTGAAAAAAAAATGCCACTTAAGATGATTTCACTCTGTGCGCGAATAAAATGTAACTCTACTTTCGCATTGGGACATGTTTATAGGGAGGGTGGTCGGGTCTTTTGAGGCACACAGCTCGCTTCGGCTGTGACGTCACCACCACCTTGTCTCACTCTCCAGTCATGTATGTGTGGCTTGGTGGATGGTTAGATGATGCTATGTACAATCGCAAGGGTTTAAGTAATTATGATGTGATACTAGTTTGATATTACTTTCTTAATATATCTACATGACTAAAATGACATTCTTTTCACCGTGAAATAATTAGCTGTTATTCTACACCACGGTGTTGTATACCGACGAATACTTGGATCCAAGACGCGTATCAACCCTGACCTTTAGCATTCTTATTCTTTTGATTCTTGTCATGTGAAGTATAGGCATCCCAGATCAGAGTGTGAAAAATTGCATGTCTAACATTCGGGCACTCATGTTTGTTCTATTCTCGTATTTTAATTGCTTCGTCTAACAGACAGACAATTTGATCTACGACAGCAGAAACAAGTTCTTTCCCTTTGTTGGCGATTTTCAAATGTCAAATGTTTCTGATTCGCCAGGCGCAATCTAAGTAGTTTTCAGGGTGTTTTTTTTTTGGTTTTTGTTGTTGTTGTTGTTGTTTGTTTGTTTGTTTGCTTGCTTGCTTCCTTGATTTGTTTTCAAGACACTTTTTTGGTGTTTAGATAATAAGAATGCTTCTAACTAAAGTCCCACCAGAATCGGTTGGAGCTGTGCACCTCTGGCCCCACTTAAAAAATAAAAAATAAAAAAAATTAATTAATCTTCATGGATTTTAAATTGGCTTAGGAGGAGTGTTACTACTCGTGATTACACTAGAAAATTTCACTCAGGCCGAAAACTGACCCAGGTAGTACATACGCATGTGAACCAGGCTCGCTTTTGGGTGCCATGCCAACATTATACGTAACAGACGCAGCACAATCACACGTGGCGCCCACACAGCAGAGGAGCAGAGAATCCAGAACGCACAAAGCAAACGTACTGCCCGAAAGGCTGGAGCTGCCAGCAACTCCACAGGCAGGTGGGGTGGGTGTTTGGGGGCCTAACGTCCTTTTCCACCGATATACGGGTGATATCAAAGACGGGGCAACGATGAAAAAGCCAGCACAAATATTTGGCCCCAGCCGGGATACGAACTCACGACCCGAGCATTAGAAGTCCGACGCTCTACCATTCGGCCACCCCGGCTCCCCCCTCCACAGCCGGACCCGCACATGTATGTCCTACCTGTGCAAGGGAGTTCCGCGCCCGGACTGGACTCACCAGTCATCTCCGGACACGCCGCATCCACTCAGGTTCAACAGACTGATGTCGTGGTCATCATCGCTCGCGATGGACGAAAGAACAGGCTACGTACCAGAGGTGCAAATCTGGAGGAAAACGCTATATATTCCTCTTACACATAATTTTGCAGATGAAACCCTAGAAATGCTTTAAAATTCACCCCAAAAAATCACAAAAATCAGGCAGCCATACACTCATGTGTAGAGTAAATTTCAACAACTTCCAATATTCCGTTTCTTGGCAATGTTGGCAGCAAGCACATACCCCCTCATTCCACGGTCGTCTGCTGGCTCCTGTGCCAGCCGCGCATGAATACAAATAGTCCACAAGCCAGGCTCATTTTCCCCTTATTAATTTTACTAGTGCCTGGCATGGAACTTGTTTACAAAGCCAACAAAAAGCACCAGATTGCCATTTTTTACTCTGCACACAAATTTTAAAAGGGGCAAAGATTTTCTACTATATTTGACCCGGAAGCTGATACCGGTCTGATAACCGAAGGAACGTAACAGGTCAGCGCACCTTCCACAAAACTGCTGTGTGAACGCAAGAAGGTGGGTGTCTGGTGCTGGTCGGTTCGGTTCGGTACCAAGCTCGGTTTCTGGCTCAGTTACAGTGTAAACACGCCAAGTACTACCAGGTTCGGTTCTTTACCCAGATGATATCGTCTAAGTAACTGAGTATTGTACAGGCACTTTACCCAATTTCTTGAATCTGCTCAAAGGGCCGCGAACTGAACCCAACACGCACGCTCACGTGAATCACACGCATTTCCTCACACATTGGACATGAACACATAAAAATCACGTGGTGCGAAGGATCAGCTCAGCTATTTAAGTTTCGGAATTTTAGAATTGCATTTATTTTCAAATTTTGTGGGCTGAACATTTCCAAAGCAGAGGGGGAGGAAGCCGAAGTACCCGGAGAGAACCGCCGACGATCGGCCCGAATGAACGGTGCCACGTACGAGAAGGAAAAGTTCTTCGCCCTGAGTGGGACTCAAACCTGGCCTCTCGCATTGGTGGCAAAGTCTCTTAACCACTAGAACACCAACCACGCCGGTCTAGTGTAAACGTGCCTGATCCGCCTCTCAGCGTTCGAGGTTCGCTTCTTTGGTCCAGTGTAAACTGCGTCCCGTGCCTTTAAACTCACCCAGTGCATTTTTTTCCTGATGTCTGGCGAGTGCATGAGTGTAGGCCACAGACGTATAGAGATAGACGCACCGCGGTGCCGGAAAAGTGACGCCGCCGCGCGCCATGTTGCTAATACCTGGAAGTGCCAGCTGTTTACATAGCGCGCATAGCATTGGCCAGACGCTATCAGCTGTTTACATAGCGCGCATAGCATTGGTCCGCTTTATCTTACGTCACATTTCTGATGACGTCTTTCTAAAGGACTTTGTAGTTTGAACGAGGCGTCCTATACACAGAGCCTCTGAGTTCTGGTATCAGCAAGATGGCCGCCGCGTAGCGACACTCGCAAGCAGCGGTGGCAGGGTGCGGCGGTGCGTCTCGATCTATACGTCTGTGGTGTAGGCTTGCTGATTCACACTACAGTGTCTCCCATGGTCAGACCGGCCTCCATTAGCACACATCTGCCATCATTTGGTAAGTGGGCATTAGCGCCATGAATGTGACAGGCACTTACTTACTTAGGCCCGTCACCCCCTACTGGGGTATAAGCCGCCTACGACAGTCCGCCAGAGTCCTCTGTCCTGGACCATTGTCTCCAATTGTCTCCAGGTGTATCCCATCTTCCTGGTGCCTGCCTCGAGATCACGTCGCCAGGTGTTCCTCGGCCGTCCTCTCTTTCGCTTACCCCTGGGGGTTCCATGTTAGGGCCTGCCTGGTGGTGTTGGACGCTGGCTTCCTAAGTGTGTGACCAAGCCACCCCCCATCTTCTTCTCCGGATCTCGTCTTCAGCTGGTAGCTGGTGTGCTCTCTGCCACAGGTCCATGTTGCTGATGGTGTCTGGCCAGCGGATCTGGAGGACTCTTCTAAGGCAGCTGTTGATGAAGGTCTGCACTTTCCTGATGGAGGTCTTTGTTGTCCTCCATGACAGGCACTTACAACCTTTTACCAAATGACGGATGACGTGTTACCGGGCTATTGAATTCATAGCCCTTTCAATGGGTTTTTTCCCCTATACTTCTGGAGCACTTGGCAAAAAAAAAAAAAAAACAGTTTCTACCTGGGGAAATGCTTCTCGGCAATGTCGTGATACAGCGAAAAAAACAAACAAAAAAAACTCACTTTTGTGGCGTAAATTGATTTTTTTCGGAAACAAAAAATGGAATTTTTAAAATAATGCCGGCGCCTTTTTATCAGACAACTGGACAAAAGCCAAGTACAATATGTCTCACGTGTTTGTTCTTGCTGTAAATGCTTTCGCTTACTGTGAACGTTTGTGCACCCCCATATGTTAAATGAAATTAAATAAAGACAAATAACACACACACACACACACACACACACACACACACACACACACACACACACACACACACACCATCATTATAATCAGCATTATCAAACTGAATGATGGCATGGACGCTGGAGAGAGAGAGAGGGGGGGGGGGGGGTGGGCGGGGAGGGAGAAAGAGTACCCAGCCGACGCCAACAGCGCACGCACGCACGCACGCACGCACGCACTTACAGAAAAGGATGCACCCCCCGCATTGTTCACAAAGAACAACACACACAACAAAGTCAAATGAGATAAAAATCAACCCACTTCAACCTTTCTTTTACATACACAGAGACATCCTCAATACATGTGTTTCTCCCATTATCTTGCACGTCTGAGCAAAGCCAAGTTAATGGGCTCCTGTCCACTTCAAAAGAGCATCTCTCGTCTCTGCTAAATTGCTCTGGGCCGTAAAAGACGTAAACAATTTTCCTGCCTCTAGATGCCCTTTCTTAGCGTTTCGAAGGGGTATGAAACTCAAAAGCAGCAGCGAAGTGAGGCCAAAGTCTCTCTCTCTCTCTCTCTCTCTCTCTCTCTCTCTGCTCTGTGGTCGATACTCTGTGACATGGCCCGTCCTTTCATGCTCGTGCAAATCAGCTTAGTGTTCTTCCTCCGACATTGTCAGCCACCGGAACCCTACGATACTTATGAAAACGGCGGCGGACGCAAACGCCTCTTTGATCTAGCTCGTTCGACCGTGTCCGTCCAAACGGTAGGAAGCTTCAGTTCTCTCTCGTGTGATCGCCTTTGGCACTAAGCTTTTTCCTGAAAGGGTGACGTAAAATGCGGGTGTTGACGTGCATTGGAAAATGGCTAATTTGCAAGCTGACACTTTAGAAGAGACCGATGCAGTAAGACAAACCTTCTCCCACGATAGAGTTATTCCGGAGTAAAAAAAAAAATCTCTGTGTTTCAGTTTGCAATCGTCGAATCCGTGTTCAAGTATACCACTCTAGCCTTCGTCACACACACACACACACACACACACACACACACACACACACACACACACAACGGTAGGCCATTGAACTGTAGCAAAGATACTTACTTTAAACCTACCCATACTGTTCCCATATTAGCTTATTGAAAGAGACGTGGTATATTTTCCGCCTAGTCCATGCACTTCCATTGTATTTATTATGGACACTGGGCATTGCACTGTCTTCAGAATGATGCTATTACGATAATGTAGATTGCACACACACACACACACACACACACACACACACACACACACACACACACACACACACACACACACACACAATTTGTGAACCACCGTTGCAAAGGTTGCTTTAATTGAATTTTTATGGAGCATGTCATAAGTACGTCTTGTTTATGCTCAAACTGTTTTTTGGGTACTTTCTCCAGTGCAACAAACTAAATATGTTTAAACCAAAACGCCATACCGGAAAAACAAACAAAAACAAAAAAAACCGCTTTGGATTTTCAGTTGTCGGTTAAGAACGATTGAAAGGGTGCCGTTTACCACCCGGCAATCGTACTTGTGCTAATACGTTCCTGCAATCTACCTTCTTTGATATCACCCATACGTTGTGGAAAGGGGAGCCTGGGTGGCCGAATGGTAGAGCGTTGGACTTCTAATGCTCGGGTCGTGAGTTGGATCCCGGCCGGGGCCAAATATTTGTGCTGGCTTTTTCATCGCTGCCCCGTCTTTGATATCACCCTATGTGGTGGAAAAGGACGTTAAACACACAAACACCCACCCACCCTCAAGTTTACGGCTTCAGAGGAGAGCAATCGTTCATAATAATAATAATAATTATTGTATAGGCGCTTTACCCAGTTATTTTTACGAATCGGCTCAGAGCGCCGCGAACTGAACCCAACACGCACGCTCAAGTGAATCACACGCATTCTCTCACACACTGGACATAAACACATTACAATCACGTGGTGCGAAGGGTCAGCTCAGCTATTTAAATTTCGGAATTTAGAATTGCAGTTATTTTTCAAATTTTGGTGAGCTGAACATTTCCAAAGCAGATCGTTGTCGAAGCTTTGGAAGCTGGGTAGCAACGGGAAAAAGGTCGTCCATTGTGATTAATACCAGCACCATCACCTCCTCCACCCCTACCCCTACCCCAACGTAAAAATCTTTCTGGATTTCTGGCTCCGCATGTAGAAGTCGAGGTTAGGGATTTTAGCCCCGGGTTAAGTCTAACCTCGAACTAAAATAGCTCTAGGGTTAATTTTTTTTTAATCAGGCTGCGGGTCCATTCCAGCAAGATGCCTAAGCCGTTATAGAAGGATTTATTTCATCCTTTCTTCGCCTCCTTTTTCATATATATATATATATATATATATATATATATATATATATATATATATCTCTAGGAGGTGTGTGCTTTGTATGCCATTGGACAAGTCCGCCTTGCCCTATATTGGCTACAAGCCACAATGGGAGGTGGGGGGGGGGGGAACCTACCATCCTACCGCTGAAACGTCTAACAGATCTAAGGGTATCTCACCATTCATAGTGCCCCCATTCCCCTCCCACCGGGAGGAAAATGGTCGGTACGACCAAGGCCATATGAATTGGTGATTTTAGCCGCTCACGACCATGGTTTCGGGTCAATGGGACCCTCATCAGGTGAGCATGCGGCGATACCCACGAGGGCTGCAGCGTCCAACTAGCACTAAAAGGCTGCCCCAGAATAATCTGGTGCGTCTCCAGTACTAGCATACGCTGCTACCCTAAAGCTCTGCAAGAGGTTTCAGCGGAAAAAGACTAAATAATTTAGAAGGAGCAACTGCCTAGGTGTAATGTCATGTAATTACATTTAATATAGAATAGGAACAAAGGCGTTACTAAAGCCGAAAACATGCGCTCAATCAGGTCAATTTGAAAGTAGGGGAAGTAAGTAAAGCTGAGAGCGCTCCCTAGATCTAGGAGGTGTGTGCTTTGTATGCCATTGGACAAGTCCGCCTTGCCCTATATTGGCTACAAGCCACAATGGGAGGTGGGGGGGGGGGGGGGGGAACCTACCATCCTACCGCTGAAACGTCTAACAGATCTAAGGGTATCTCACCATTCATAGTGCCCCCATTCCCCTCCCACCGGGAGGAAAATGGTCGGTACGACCAAGGCCATATGAATTGGTGATTTTAGCCGCTCACGACCATGGTTTCGGGTCAATGGGACCCTCATCAGGTGAGCATGCTTTACTTACTTCCCCTACTTTCAAATTGACCTGATTGAGCGCATGTTTTCGGCTTTAGTAACGCCTTTGTTCCTATTCTATATTAAATGTAATTACATGACATTACACCTAGGCAGTTGCTCCTTCTAAATTATTTAGTCTTTTTCCGCTGAAACCTCTTGCAGAGCTTTAGGGTAGCAGCGTCTGCTAGTACTGGAGACGCACCAGATTATTCTGGGGCAGCCTTTTAGTGCTAGTTGGACGCTGCAGCCCTCGTGGGTATCGCCGCATGCTCACCTGATGAGGGTCCCATTGACCCGAAACCATGGTCGTGAGCGGCTAAAATCACCAATTCATATGGCCTTGGTCGTACCGACCATTTTCCTCCCGGTGGGAGGGGAATGGGGGCACTATGAATGGTGAGATACCCTTAGATCTGTTAGACGTTTCAGCGGTAGGATGGTAGGTTCCCCCCCCCCCACCTCCCATTGTGGCTTGTAGCCAATATAGGGCAAGGCGGACTTGTCCAATGGCATACAAAGCACACACCTCCTAGATCTAGGGAGCGCTCTCAGCTTTACTTACTTCCCCTACTTTCAAATTGACCTGATTGAGCGCATGTTTTCGGCTTTAGTAACGCCTTTGTTCCTATTCTATATATATATATATATATATATATTTTTTTTTTTTTTTGTTTTTTTTGTCCTAGTCTGGGTTAGGTCCGTAGCCATGGGTGAATTTAACCTCGACTTTTACATTCGGGCCCTGGTTGACAAAGGCCGTGCTTCTTTCCCATGGAAAAACCGAAATCCAAGAAGTGTGTGTGTTGGGGGGGGGGGGGTGACATTCTTCACACCGGATATAGACTAATTGCATTGATCTTGCGGGATGAAAAGAAAGTTCCACCACACCACTTGTCTATCAATCCAGAGAAAAGAAAATTGATACTGCATTCGTAATTTCGTATTCGTGAATAGCGAATACAGCTTGTTAGCGGACCCAGAGACTGGCGAAGAACAGGGCAATGATCTCTTGCTGGACGATGGAGGAGGCGGTTACGTGATCCTTATTAACGAGGGAAAAACGAATCAACTGCCTCTGACTGGTCTATGCGTGAACTCGTTTTAGTGTGCAGCAACAGCTGCCGCACTCTTCTAGTATAAAAAAGACAACAACAACAACAACAACAACAACAACAAAAAAGTACAATCTACTGTCACCAAACGTCCAATCTACTGTCATCAAACAAGAGAGAGAGAGAGAGAGAAGTGGCGGGGGTGGGGGGGGGGAGAGAATGTGTGTCCTACATTCTGGATTATATGGTCCTCGTTAGCAAAAAGAGAGAGAGAGAGAGAAGGGGCGGGGGCGGGAGGGGGGGGGGAGAATGTGTGTCTTACATTCTGGATACCCTCCTTCATTCCATGGTCCTCGTTAGCAGAGAGAGAGAGAGAGAGAGAGATCATTAAAGGAGAAATGTTTGTCCCGAATTGTGGACACCCTCTCTCGTCTTTTGTCCTGTTGTGAGTGAGCGAGAGACAGTCCCTTCATTTACCCTGTCCTATTTCCCATTTCTTCGTCCTTTGAGAAAGATCACGCAATCCACCCCCGCTCCATTCCCATTTTTCGCGTCATTTGTAATTGTACTGGATGGAAAAGGAATCGGTTTGTTTCTGGCGAAGAAGTTATGCTACGAACCCGCAGCCACTTTTGCTGACGTAAATTTTTGTTGCCCCCATTATGTGTGTGTGTGTGTGTGTGTGTGTGTGTGCGCGCGCGCGCGCGCGCGTGCGTGTGTGTCAGAGAGAAAAAGAGAGAGAGGGAGAGAGAGAGTGTGTGTGTGTGTGTGTGTGTGTGTGTGTGTGTGTGTGTGTGTGTGTGTGTGTGTGTGTGTGTGAGAGAGAGAGAGAGAGAGAGAGTGTGTGTGTGTGTGTGTGTGTGTGTGTGTGTGTGTGTGTGTGTGTACGCTTTCGTGACTGATTATTTATTGTTCACTTGTTTGTTTATCTATTTACTTTTGTCCACGTTTTCTCTAAAGCGCCTAGAGCTCTGCGGAGATTAGGCGCTATGGCAATCCTCAGTAGTAGTAGTAGCAGTAGTAGAGGTGGGTGGGTGGGTGTTTATCAGTTTCACGTCCTTTTCCACCACGTAAGGGTGATGTCAAAGACGGGGAACGAAAAAATGGCCAGCACAAATATTTGGCCCCTGCCGGGATTTGAACTCACGACCGTAGTAGAAGTAGTAGTAGTAGTAGTAATAGTAGTAGTAAAAGTAGTAGTAGTAGTGGTGGTGGTAGTAGTGGTAGAAGTAGTAGTGGTAGTAGTAGTAGTAGTGGTGGTAGTGGTGGTGGTAGTAGTAGTAGTAGTAGTTGTAGTTGTAGTAGTAGTAGTAGTAGTAGTTGTGGTAGTGGTAGTGGTAGTAGTAGTTGTTGTGGTAAAAGTAGTAGTAGTAGTAGTAGAAGTAGTAGTAGCAGTAGTAATGATAGTAGTAGTAGTGGTAGAAGTAGTAGTAGTAGTAGTGGTAGAAGTAGTGGTAATGGTAGTGGTAGTAGTAGTGGTAGTAGTAGTAGTAATAGCAGCAGCAGCGGAGCAGCAGGAGCTGTAGTAGCAGTAGCAATAGCAGTAGTAGTAGTTGCTGCTGCTGCTGCTGCTGCTGCTGCTGCTTATAAAATCAAGTAGCGCTGTCCAAGCATATGCTTGTGTGTCCAATGATGAAAGCTTCTAAGCCGAATATCTGGGATTATTGTCTTCCCTGTGATCCTCTGTCCTCCACAATGCCCGCTAGAAAGGGAATAATTATTAGGTACAGTGTGTTTGGTAATTTGGTCGCCGACGGTTTTCGACGATAACTTTTTATGGAGCCACATTTGTACACCTATCAAAAAGGAAACGTTGATCCTGGCCTGGTGACCTGATTCATTTATTTACAGTCGGGGTTCTCGGTTCTTCCGTTTCTTCTCAGCACAAGAGAAATTTTCACGGGAAAACGCGAGCTGGAGAAATGTAAAGTATCGAACCTAACCGAAAGAGACACATCCGGGGAGCCGCAAGTGACAATGACGTAAAACGGCAATTGACGCTTGCTCTTTCTGAGGCAACAAGAAACAGTGACGTCAGCGAATGACGCAGAAGTATTATTTTGGAATTAATGCATTTTTGAAAAGGTTTACGAAAAAGCAGTGAAAGTGTCGATTTTGACTCGTTTCGGTTACGCCGAGTAAAAAATGAAAAACTGAGAACGCCGATTGCCGTGAAATGCATTAGCTCGCTAGGCCAGCATCAACATTTTCTCTTTGACAGGTATACGAAATTTACTCCACAAAAAGTTATCGCAAAAAAAAAATATTCGTTCGCGACTGAATTACCAAATGCACTATAGGCACTTTTCTTGGTAGCTAGATCTGCTCTTACGAAATAATGTTGTTTCAACGATGTATGCCTTCCCCTGAATACTTTGCATAGCCTACTTGACACTTGTAACCCCCTTTCATTGGGTGAAGCGGATTTTTACGAAGAATTTAGTTTAGTGTTTCGACACAAACAAACTACGTAACTGACACAGCGCTTCTTTCGATACTGCCCGGCTGCGGCCAAATAATTATTTGTGCTGGCTTTTTTCATCCTTACCCCGTCTTTGATATCACCCGTATGTGATGGAAAACGTTAAACAGCCAAAACACCCACCCACCCACCCTCTCTCGGTACTGCCCTAACGGAAGAGTTGCTAAAATTGCACGTAGGTCCAATCTCGTTGAATCACGTGGAAGGCGAGAAAGGTTGAAGCAAAGAAGGCCCCGGCTAACGCTGTTTTTGTTGTTGGCCGCGTGCTTAGCACCCCCAGGGATATTTTGTTCTCAGAGAAACTGGTGTTTTTATTCGTCGAGATTCAATTATCGTCTTCCGCCCCACACAGCGACATCCTGCGAGATTTCCGGAAACATGAGAAGAGGATTCGCTGAGGATGTTGAACTTGCACTTCTCTCCCTTGACGATTCACAATTTCTCCCTGCAACCTATAGCAGCGCCAGAACAATTTGGAATTCTGGATTTGTTTTTTGATGTGTTTTGTTTTTGTTCAGTGGAAGTCTTCTTGTTTTTAAATTGAAAAGTGGCGTTTGCTATTTTGGACGAGCTAAGAAAATATCCGTTTAATTTGTTTTTGAAATCGTGCGTTTTAGAACACACTCTCTCTCTCTCTCTCTCTCTCTCTCTCTCTCTCTCTCTCTCTCTCTCTCTCTCTCTCTCTCTCTCTCTCTCTCTCTCTCTACCAACTACAGTAGGAAACTTATGTTGATGGTCGCTGTAGATTACTGTCAAAAAATGTATTTTTGCTATCTAACTTTAAGTCGCTTAGTTGGTCCTGACCCTTGCAAGCTATTCGTTCATGCCCATATGCAAAGTCATCTGGATTATGCGTCCACTCTGTGGGACGAATGTAGTGAAAATCAGTTTGTAAAAAAATTAAACTCCATTCACCGGCATGCTTTCAAGCTCTTACACTCAGGTAATTCTAGTACGACCAAAAGTTTAAAATCCTCAAACTTCTTCCTCTAAAACAGCATCTTGAATTTAACAAATGCTTGCTGATGAACAAAATTGTTTACTGCAAAGCCCCAACATATCTTCATCATTTAATTTCAAACATAATAAACAACACAACACGAGGAACAGTCTGCTCACAGTGCCCCGCCCGAGGGTCGATATCCTTTTCAGGGGCATCCCTATGGAACTCTTTACCACTGAGTATCCAAAACGTTTCCAAATTAACAAATTTCAAACAAATCCTACACGACACGCTCACTTAAGATTGACCATTTATATAGAACATGTTTTTGCATTATTAGTGAAGGCTATGAAGGTCTTACATGGCATAAGGCCAATATTACCAGCACATGCCACGTATGTTTCGTTTGTTTATCATGTGTATTTTCTCTCTCCTTCATTTCCTGTAGATAGTTTGTAGTCGTTTGATTTGTTTGGTTGTTTTTTTTGTGTGATATTTTTCTTTTCTACCCTTGGATGTAGAATAGCAGGAGAGCCTGCATGATAGGCAGCAATGCCTACATGCTCTATCCTGAATAAAAACGTTTCATCATCATCATCTCTCTCTCTCTCTCTCTCTCTCTCTCTCTCTCTCTCTCTCTCACACACACACACACACACACACACACACACACACACACACACACACATACCGATGATGATGATGATGATAATGATGATGATGATAAACCTTGTTTGTTTCTTGTTTGTTTTTTAGCTTACAGAGACAGACCTGGGGTAGACAGACAGAGAAACAGGCAGGATTACTAATACAACCGTTTCATCATCATCATCATCATCTCTCTCTCTCTCTCTCTCTCTCTCTCTGTTGTTTTGTTTGTTTGTTTGTTTTTGGGGCGAGGGGGATTATTTGTGTCGTGTAGTATTAATGAGGAGCAAGCCTTTTTGCATAATTTCTTTTACAAGAAGTCAAATAACATACCTCACCATACCTTACTATACCATACCTTACCAGCTCTTGCCAAGCCTTGCCTTGCCTTACCTTACCTTGCCTCCTTACCTTATCCAGTGTCATCAGAATAATCCAAAGAAAGTTTTCCAGTGATCATTCAGAACTCCTCTTTCGTCACGAGGCAGAAGGTACAGAATGCCTCTTGAGAACCGATGCTAACGATGTAAATGTAGCCGAGACTACCTTGTTAAATGTTGCTACAGTGTCTACTAATGGAATGAAATAGGTCTGCTTTGCGTCAATTGACCCACTTTTTGCCCTTCTTGTTTTTTGATCAAAGTGCTGTTTACTTAAAATGATCTGCAGCGCTGTCTATAGTAAGATAAAAGGGAGGCCCCCCAGACACACTATTTTTCCTGACTAAAGAACCACCCCATGATACTGTTATTTTATATTTTCAAAAATATATGTGATCAGGCACCCTGTAGTGAAACGTCCTACTTTCGAGAGGCTAAACATAAAAGGGTTAATGAACTATCAAGCAATCATTGTTTTCAAAAAAAACTTTTTTTTTCTACGCAGTACAGTGAACTGGAAAACAAGGTCACCCTCTTGGGGCAATAATTATAGTTCTACCAAGTAGCACGCCCGACAAAAAAATGTAATGACCATGTAGACAGCGACCTTTGCGTTTCTACCAATTAGCACACGCGACACAAATTGCGATGGCAACGTAGGTTGGGGGCCTTAGAGTTTCCACCAATTACCCAAACCAACACAAGTTGCGATGTCAGTGACCACTTGGCCTTAGGCCGTGACTGATGGGTGGTTTGCGGGTCTAACGTCCTTTTCCATCACGTAAGGGGTGATATGAACGACGGGACAACGGGGAACATAAGTCCGAACATAATTATTAACCCTTTCACTGCCGCCGCCGCAGGATTTCATGAATCGCACCAGTAGCCTCATTGTCAAATTAGTTAAAAGTGTTAAATTTAGACTTTCCAGTAGTTGCGGGGGGGGGGGGGGGGGGGGGGGGGGCTCTTTGGGTGCAATTTAGGTTTTATTTCCTGTTTACAGCATAGTGATGTGAAGAGATGTTATGGGCGAGTGAACCAAAACGTATCTGTCAGTAAAAGGGTTGATTCTTTGCTCCCAGCCAAGATTCAAACTCACGACCCGAGCGCTGGAGGTCCAGCTCTCTACCAGTTTGGCTATCCCGGCTCCCATCCCTCTTTGTCGGGGGTGGGGGGGGGGGGGGGGGGGGAGCCGGAGTGGCCGAATGGTAGAGCGTTGGGCTTCTAATGCTCGGGGCGTGAGTTCGTATCCCGGCTGGGGCCAAATATTTGTGCTGGCTTTTTCATCGTTGCTCCGTCTTTGATATCACCCATATGTGGTGGAAACGGACGTTAAACCCTCAAACCCCCACCCACCCTCTTTGTCGGTTCATATTACACCATTCTCATCAGTTGAAGGGGGGGGGGGAGGGACACACACACACACACACACACACACACACACACACACACACACACACACACACACATACACACACAACACACAAAACACACGTGAGTTGGGTGCCATGAGCCAGTTACAGTCGATCATGCGTTAATCTCGTGCGTGGATCTCGCCCTCGCCGAGATTCGTGACAAACATGACTGTGCTAATTTGCTGAAGGTCTTGTTCCGGGATGTTTCCCCTGAGAGCATATTCAGTTTCTCGAAGGAGTCGGATTTAGTTTATAAACTATAGACACTTTCCTTGACTTCAATTCAATATGTTTATTTTTTCGAAGTTTTGCAGTTTGAAAAGAGGTGAAACTTGCCCATTTCATTTAACTTAATAGATTTTGAATATATATTTACTTCGTGTTTAAAGGAATATCCCTTTTTATTATTTTTTTTTTCATGACCTGGCGAAAGAGGACTTTGCTTAGCCGCGAAATAGTCCCCTTTGGGATGTTGTGATTGCTAATATTCACTAATCTTTTTTGTTCTTTTCTGCCCCACATTTTTTTTTTTTTTTTTTTACACACAGTCCATGGTCTTTTGTCACCAAAGGATGGGTGTTGTGATATTTTTACTATTTTTTCTGGTCCTTTTCTCGCCCACCGTTTTTTTTTTTTTTCCGCGCCGTGTATGTCAGTACGTCCGCAGAGTTACCTTTTGTTTGTTTGTTGAAGTTATGTCCCATTTGTTTATGTCCTGAAGAAGGCGAAAGCCGAAACGTTGACCTGTGCCGTCCTTTGTGAAAGTTAAGTGGTTTGTCCCTTTTATGTCGCTTTTATTTGCTTAACTTGTAACCACTTCGCAGTCATTACCGTTTTCCCTAAATGATTAACTAACTGACTAACTAATACCCCTGGGCCCTCGGGGTGGGTGTGGGTGTTTGGGGGTTTAACGTCCTTTTCCACCACATACGGGTGATATCAAAGACGGGGCAACGATGAAAAAGCCATCACAAATATTTGGCCCCAGCCGGGATCGAACTCACGACCCGAGCATTAGAAGTCCAACGCTCTACCATTCGACCACCCCGGCTCCCCCCCCCCCCCCCCCCCCCCCGGGCCCTCGGTGTTTGACAATGACAACGACAATGACAATGAATCTTTATTACTACGTATCTGGACCCTTCGACTATCCACCAATTAGCACGCCCGATACAAATGACCACATGGGACTAGCTGGGACCTTTGTGCTCCAACCAATTAGCACATCCGACACAACCTGCGATGACCACGGGGACCTGGGACTTTGTGTTTACTGTCCAAACACTCTTCATCGATTGTCTCTTTTTTTAGTTTCGGTTCGGCCCATACGGTCCGACGTCCGGGCGCTGAGACACTGTCTGCGTATAGGGTCAAGGGACCCGGATAATTACGAGAGCCACAAAGACGACGTGCTGTTTAGTCGTGGCGGTTTTTCTGCACCAGATGTCACCGTCTCGCTGGCGCTGTGGCCAGTTCCAGCGGGCTGTAAAATCTCACAGCAGTCACGGTCAATGAAAAGCGAACAACCCAAAATTTATGCTTGCGGTTTTATTGTTGTTTATTGTTTGTGTTGTTGATGTTTTGTTGTTGTTAGTTTTATTTTGTTTGTTTGTTGGTTTGTTTGAAAACACCCATCGCGGTACACACACACACACACACACACACACACACACACACACACACGTCTGTTATAGTGCACATTTTGACAAAAACATGAATTAAAAAGATTGTTCTTCGTCGTGATTTTTTTTTATACTTTTTTTTTGGGGGGGGGGGGGGGGGCTGGGGGGTCGTTTGTTCGTTTTTGTTAGTTTCTTGCTCTGTGTGTGTGTGTGTGTGCGTGTGCGTGTGCGTGTGTGTGTGTGTGTGGACCGTGTGTGCTGCAAAGTGTAGGTGTAAGAGGTGCGTGCTCTTTCTTAGCTCACTCACACGCAGTCGCACGACAGTAACCGACACTGAGACGCGCGGGGATTCACACCACCACAATATTATTGGCAAGACAAACAGTCATAGCATAACGCGTCAACAGTACAGTTACAACACCAATGATATCAAACAGAATAAACGGTGAAATCAAGGCAATAAATACTATACCTAAGATACAAAAAATATAAATAATTATATCTAAGAGCGCTCAGTTCTAGAACGTTTTTACGTGCACGAGATGGTACCTCCAACGATGGTCAAGCGCGCAGACGTGCAGATATGCAGTTTTAGAAGCCGCAGACAATACCACAGGCGGCGGAAAATAGAACTGGCTCGGCAGCTCTATCACAGCATCACAACAGCTGATGCTCTCGCGGACCAGCACCCACGCTGAATCCCGGATACGGGCAGTCAGGCTCCCACCCCTTCAGTCGTCGCAGGGCCATGAAATCGTCCACACGACAAGGGTCTAGAGGGCAGCTACTGGCTCCCGTAAAACACAGCCACACGGGCTAGAACCCCTGTGCAAAAATACACTATTGTAAGTCCTTGGACTCAACTAGCACATACTGCCTACCTATGGGATAACATTAACCCATGGTACAAACTAGCGAACGCTCTATGATACGAACGCTAAAGGAGACTGCACATGCTGCTAAGCGCTAAAGGTAGAAGCTTACAGCTGTCACATCGGACAAGTCAGCAAAATATACAGACAGGTCAGTGTTAACAAACTCACTGGTAAAACGGCTGATAACCAAACAGATACTTAGCCGACATAACACTTCGGCCACAATAGTCGAGTTTCATATTAACTTCCTGACCGTTGGTAATATCTACAGAAGAGAAAATAGCTGACCTGAAACATAACACGAGAAATAACAAATATGGACTATTTACCTCCATATGCAAGATGCGAGGGGTTACAGACGGTAGACCATAGAAGACAACGGATGAAAAAAACGTGCCATCTCTGGAACGGCCGTGTCGGTACTACCGGGCCAAATGCGAATACCAAGTGAATCAGGACGGCTTTTAAACCATTAGGGCGAATAGGGTGAGTACCGCACAGGATACACCTGCATCACGTGTAAAAAGGGGACCTGTATCGACTTTGACAAGGAAAACGGACAGGTCAGCATATTACACACAAATGTCCCGTGTAAAACCTTCAGTGAGGGATACATGCGTGGCCCGTGTAGAAAATAAGGCACGTGTGCCACACAATACATAGTTACGATGCATACGGAAATCATACCGGCACATGATTTACCCAAAGTCACGCATCCGTGACAGTGTGTGTGTGTGTGTGAGAGAGAGAGAGAGAGAGAGAGAGAGAGAGATGAAATGAAACTTTATTTTCCAAGTATAAAAGTACAGAGAGAGAGAGAGAGAGAGAGAGAGAGAGAGAGAGAGAGAGAGAGAGATGAAATGAAACTTTATTTTCCAAGTATAAAAGTACAGAGAGAGAGAGCTGTCTGTATCTGTAAACCGTACTTACACAAGCAACTTATTTAACACAATTATATATTATGGGGATCGCCCGACTTTCTAAACTACATCTGACTCACGGCGTAAAAATAAGATGGTCCGCATTTCCGCAGTGAATTCCTCCGACTGCCCTAACTGCATGCTGCATTTTGCAAATCCCAATATTAACCCAGATACACGGAACTGGTTTCCCGCTGAGAACGGTCTCTTCGTGAGAACACATTTTGTGCGGGGTGGGGGGGGGGGGGGGGGTGGCATAATAAAAGAGGAAGGAAATCAAATGGAGGAGAAAGCCCCCCCCCCCCCCCCCCGCCCCAATTATATTTTCTCCCCTATCGCTCTCCCTTTTTCTGTCAAAAATCCGCTTCCCTTCTGAGATCATGCAGGCACTCACAGTCCATGGTCTCCTTCAAATCCTGCTTTGAAAACCTTGTTTTCAGCACTGAGTCACTACAGAATACCAGAATCCTCGCCAGTCCTTTGCTGTGTATTTATCTTATTTTCTTCACGTGTGTGACAGTATGGCTGTGTCTGTGTGTTGAGGGTGATTTGTGTTTGGATGTTTTTTAAACTGTTTATTCATTTGTGTGTATCATGGTAACCCCCTTCCGCCCCACTCCCTTTTTTGAGGGGGGGGGGGGGGGGCGCAAGATAGTCTTTGTTGCTTGGGTGGCTCTACTACCCATGCCGTGAAGCGGTTCCATCTATGTTTTATAAATTGTTTCTCAATCCAGGGTGGGGATCCGGGATAGCCGAATGGTATAGTGTTGGACTCCTACTGCCCGGGTCGAGAGTTCGAAATCCTGCTGGGGGCACATATTTGTGCTGGCCTCTTTTTTTTTTCTTTTTTTTTTCCTTGCCCGTCTTTGATATTACCCGTAAGTGGTGGAAAAGGACGTAAAACTCCTAAACAAATTAATTCAGGGTTTCTCAACTTTTGCCTGGGATTTCGAACAGACCCCCGTGATGTTTCTCTGTGTACGTGTAAGCACGAATTTGAAAGGCGAGTCGTACAAAGTGACACGGTGTAAGACATTACCAAAAGAGCTTTAAGAACGAGTAGTCAGCATAAAATTGACGTGTTGCCAGAGTTTGATTGACAAGCCAGTGTAGCCAATCACACTGCACCAATACTCCGACTCCGTGTGGGCGTGTCTGTCGGGGTATTCGCGGCTTCCCTGCCAGACCGTCCAGACTCTCTTTATTCTATCTGTATCGATGGGAGGGAAGGGTCAGTTTGCTTGACAAGTAATGTAATATGACAAAACACTGTAAATCCATGACGTTGTTTTTGCGGGTGGGTGGATGGGGTGGGTGTTTGGGGGTTTAACGTCCTTTTCCACCACATAGGGTGATATCAAAGACGGGGCAACGATGAAACAGCAAGCACAAATATTTGGCCCCAGCCGGGATACGAACTCACGACCCGAGCATTAGAAGTCCAACGCTCTACCATTCGACCACCCCGGTCCCCCCTTCCCTGTCAGACCGTCCAGACTCTCTTCATTCTATCTGTATCGATAGGAGGGAACGGTCAGTTTGCTTGACAAATAATGTAATATTACAAAACACAGTAAATCCATGACGTTGTTTTGTGGTTGGGTGAATGGGTGGGTGTTTGGGGATTTAAGGTCCTTTTCCACCACATACGGGTGATATCAAAGACGGGGCAACGATGAAACAGCCAGCACAAATATTTGGCCCCAGCCGGGATACGAACTCACGACCCGAGCATTAGAAGTCCAACGCTCTACCATTCGGCCACCCCGGCTCCGCCGTTGTTTTGTGGAAAAAGGCCATTACAACAACAATAATAATAATAATAATAAGGAGTATTGTATAGGCGCTTTACCCAATTTCAAGAATCGGCCCATGCCCAAAGCGCCGCAAACTGTACCCAACACGCACGCTCACATGAATCACACGCATTCTCTCACACACTGGACGTAAACACATTACAATCACGTGATGCGAAGGATCAGCTCAGCTATTTAAATTTCGGAATTTAGAATTGCATTTATTTTTCAAATTTGGCGGGCTGAACATTTCCAAAGCAGAGGGGGAGGAAGCCGGAGTACCCGGAGAGAACCCCCGACGATCGGCCCGAATGGACGGTGCCACATACGAGAAGGAAAAGTTCTTTCCCCCGAGTGGGACTCGAACCCCTGACCTCTCGCACTGGTGACCAGTCTCTTAACCATTAGACCACCCCTGAAATTACCCCTTTTTCCATGAAAACGCGTCATGGACCTATGGTGTTGTGCTGCTGCACGGCAGAAAGAAATCAGGTGGGTTGCTATGGAGGATCAGAGAGCGTGGCTGTGTACCTGAGGGGTACATGTTAATCATCGGAAGATGGGCCGTTAAGGTTGGGGAATACGTGTGCAAAAGTGTGAGCGCTGGGAAAGAGCAACTGAAACGCCAGTTTGATCCCGATTTGGATTATTCAGCCATAACTTTAAAAAAAAATGCATATGGGACCATCCACATATTTCGAGCATGTACATGGTAATACACCTTTATTTCAACGTAAATTAAATAGGTTCTCATTACTTTCTGAACGTATCTCCCATGCTTAAATGCAGCAATCAAATAGACGGTCTACATCTTTTAAAATGTGGTCTACTTTTTTTTCAGCATTTGGAATCACGTTTTTGTTCTCTCGTGACCCAACAGTCGTTTTGTGCAAAACATGGCGATGTCGCATTAGCAGTTGCGTGCAATATTATTAGATTCTCTCTCTCTCTCTCTCTCTCTCTCTCTCTCTCTCTCTCTCTCTAAAAGCCGGAACTAAGCCTAGCGTGTCTCACAGAATGTTTCAGGGCGTGGGCAGATTGTCATGTCTTGTTCTCTTTTGCTTTTCAGGCCGGCCACAAGAGTGATTGGGAAGCAAATTATCAGTAGCAACGGTTGCTTAATACCGTTTGATCGTCTTCCAAACTTCGCTCCACGTTAAAACTGAATTACGTCACGCGATGTTGCTCAGTGCATTTGCATTATGATTTAAGATAATAGTGATAATAATAATGATAATGATATTAAGAAGAAGAAGGAGGATGATAATCATAATAACTGAGTATTGTATAGGCGCTTTACCCAGTTTCTTGAATCGGCTCAAAGCGCCGCGAACTGAACCCAACACGCACGCTCATGTGAATCACACGCATTCTCTCACACACTGAACACGAACACACTACAATCACGCGGTGCGAAGGGTAGTTCAGCTACTTAAGTTTCTGAATTTTGAATTGCATTTATTTTCAAAGTTTGTGGGCTGAACATTTCCAGATTTCATAATAATAATAATAATAATAATAAATTTGGACTCTCGATCTTGCTCTGAGAGAGAGAGAGAGAGAGAGAGACACACACACACACACACACACACACACACACACACACACACACACACACACACACACACAGACTGTGAGAGAGAGAGAGAGAGAGAGATGTTTATCGGTGGTGTGGGCGGACCAAGAGGACAATCTTTTCTACTTGAAAGTGCAACCATTCTTCTGAGCATTTTCTTTTTCACAGCAAAATCTGGCCTGTTTCACAGCAAAATGTGATTTTTTTTTTTTTTTTTTTTTTTGTCACTGCAGAATCATTTTATTCTGCTCTTTTTCTTTTCTACATCAGACATCAAGGCCGGAAGAGAGAGTGCTCACTGATTACACTGAACCCCTCCTCTTTCAAAGAAAAAAAAATGAAAAGAAAAGATTACTCAGCAATTTGTGTATGTCTCTGTCAAATTGCACGTATCTCTCTCTCTCTCTCTCTCTCCCCCCCCCCCCCCCCCCATCGTGCGCTTCGTTCACCAGACCCCTCCGGAAGTTCTTCTTTCCGATTGCCTCCCCTTCATGTGGTCACGAGGTACTGACGGCAAATGAAAAACATGGACTGGAACAGCTCCAGCAGCTCTCAGCTATCCGGACCAAGAGCTTTCAGGGGCCTCGACGCTTCTGTGGCGTTGAAAATGATGGAGGGGATACCTTCTTCTTGCAACAAAGAAGCCAATCAGGGGAAGTAAACCGAACGTTTGACTGGGTGTTTGCGGAGGGTTTTCAATCTCAAGCAAGGGTGACATCAACAGATGCGTGATTTTGATGCCCGGTAGTCTTGTGACATGAATAGATGCGCGATTCTTGTGACACCAATAGGTGCATCATTTTGACGCCCGATATTTTTGTGACACGAATAGATGCACGATTTTGATGCTCTGTGCTCTTGTGAATATCAAGCGAGGGTGACATCAATAGATGCACGATTTTGATGCCCGATATTCTTGTGACACGAACAGATGCACGATTTTGATGCTCTGTGCTCTTGTGAATATCAATAGATGCTCGACTTTGTTGCCCGGCACGCTTGTGATATCAATAGATGCAGGAGTTAGATGCCCGGTATTCTTTTGATATTACCCAGTGCATGATTTTGATGTTCGGTATCCTTGTGATATCAATAGACGCACGATTTTGATTTTGCACGGTTTTCTTGGGACATCAATAGACGCACGATTCTGATGTTCGGTACCCTTGTGAAATCAATAGATGCTCGACTCTGTTGCCCGGCACGCGTGTGATATCAATAGATGCACGATTCTGATACCCGGTAGTCAGGTGCGCGATTTTGATGCTCGGTATGCTTGTGGCATCAGTAGGTGCAATATGTTGATGCTCGGTATGCTTGTGGCATCAGTAGGTGCAAGATTTTGATGCTCGGTATGCTTGTGGCATCAGTAGGTGCAAGATTTTGATGCTCGGTATGCTTGTGGCATCAGTAGGTGCAATATGTTGATGCTCGGTATGCTTGTGGCATCAGTAGATGCAATATGTTGATGCTCGGTATGCTTGTGGCATCAGTAGGTGCAAGATGTTGATGCTCGGTATGCTTGTGGCATCAGCAGGTGCAAGATGTTGATGCTCGGTATGCTTGTGGCATCAGCAGGTGCAAGATGTTGATGCTCGGTATGCTTGTGGCATCAGCAGGTGCAAGATGTTGATGCTCGGTATGCTTGTGGCATCAGCAGGTGCAAGATGTTGATGCTCGGTATGCTTGTGGCATCAGCAGGTGCAAGATGTTGATGCTCGGTATGCTTGTGGCATCAGCAGGTGCAAGATGTTGATGCTCGGTATGCTTGTGGCATCAGCAGGTGCAATATGTTGATGCTCGGTATGCTTGTGGCATCAGTAGATGCAATATGTTGATGCTCGGTATGCTTGTGGCATCAGTAGGTGCAAAAATATAGGATAGGTACTGGGAGGCGCTGCACCGCGGGGAAGCAGCCCGAATTTCCCGAAAGGGATAATAAAGTAGTTCACACAGTACACACACACACACACACACACACACACACACACACACACACACACACACACACACACACACACACACACACTCCTCTCTCTCTCCCTCTCTCTCTCCTCCTCACCCCCCCCCCCCCCCCCTGTGCGTACATGTGTAAGCTCCCCAAGGAACGCCAGCAATACGTCAATCAAATATGTCATCGGCAAAATGACGCTCATACTTTGCGTAAGTGCGCTTGTTTTGTTTCTTCCATCTTTCTGAGGCGTGTGGTTTGTGGAGAAAATGTGCTTGGATCACAAACTTTCAACTGACGATAACGGCTGCAGTGATATGTTGTTGTTGTTGTTGTTTGTTGGGTTTTTGTTGTTGTTGTTGTCGTTTTGTTTTGTTTTCCCATCAGAGACACATTATCTATATATACAGTAGGCACTCATCCCTGGCCTAGAGCGCGTTCCGGTGTATCATGCGGGTCAGCGACGATGACGTACGTCAGAGTTACACTTCCATTCGCGTTTGCGCGACAGAAACTTACGTACGAACGTGGAAAATTTAGCCTGTCCTGTGATGTCGTTTCTATTACTATGGGAACGACATAAAAACGGTTGCAATGTGCCAGATTTTAATGGAGTATCACTTCAATTCGCTAATGCAGACAGCATTAAAGCTTCCTAAGTGCCATCTCACAACCCCCACCCCCCACCCCACCCCACCCCCCAACACACGCACACGTCTTCTTCCTTTCAGCTCGCATCACGTGCCTATGAGGGATGATGCATTTCAGATATAAACTGTTTGACTGTCAAAACTAATTCCCACCGTTTCCTGTTTCCTACAGGCTTACCATTACCATGACAACTACGTCAACCCTATGGAGTGAGGGAGAACGGGTGTCGTGGGGCGGGTGTTGGCGGGGTGGGATGGGGTTGGGGGTGTGGGTGGGGGTTTTGCTTAAGCTGCACGCTGACTCCACCTTCATTTTCCTCATCATCGATTTCTCAAGCTTATTTCCTTCTGACGCTGAAGCTTCTGACCTATCCCCTGCCAATGAGTATGTACCTGACGCAGCATGTTTTATTCTTCAGATGGTGGTCGAGAGAAGCTTGCTGTGGATTATAATTATCCCCTGTTTACCGGGCTGGTCATTAGCGCAGCTGACGTAGGACATTGTGGTGGACCAGACAAGCTAGCTTTTACATTATTGCCGATGCCCTGGCTGGTTAATGGGTGCGGTAGTTAGCGGCATGGTAGTTTATTCTTTAGCTAGTGCACTAAACAAACTTCTAAACTGCCCCCCGGAGGCACTGAACTGTTCTGTTAGTGAGTGAGTGCACCAGAAACGCTTGCTGCTAAATTGTCCCCGATGCACTGGGCTGCTAATGATTGCCGTTAGGGCATGAGTCGGTTTTTTCTGTAGAAAAGTCAGTTGTTATCAGAAAAAGGTTTACTTTCTTGACACACGTACTACGGAGGCTTTTGTGTTTGTTCAGTGTTTGTTGTTGTTGTTGATTATGGTGGTTGGTGTAGTGGTAACAGTATTGGTGTACTTGGTTACTGTGTTGTTGTTGTTGTTTTTGTTGTTGTTGTGGGCAAAGGACACAAATACACAGGACCTCAAAATGCCTATATATTCCATATTATCCTCAGGCATCATAGTCACCCCTAAAAATGCTTCAATCTAGAAACAATTACTACCCTGAACAGACCATTCAAAGGCACACACCAGACAGTGACAGGGGTTGAAAAAAATTGAATGTCTCCTTTTACGCTCAGGCCTCAACTGGTGTAATGCACGTCTACTTTCTCCTTTGGCCAGAGAGGCACTTCACACAAATCCGCTTGCCTCACCTGTGTCCCACCTCTGAGCAAAAAGTCTCAGCTTCACTGGCAGCTTGCATCTTTTTGGGACCGCCTGCCATGCACCTTGACATACATAACACAAAAATCAGGAAAATCACGCTTTTTCATGACAACAAAAATCATTACAGACTAGCACACTTGCCAAACAGGGTACATCAAACAAACACCAAAGGTGGCCCACGGTCAATTTGTGTCCTTACGTCTGTAGTAGCAGTTGTTGTTGTTGTTGTTGTTGTTGTTGTTAAGCTTTGGCGAAAAAATTACACACCATTGCCATAACTCATTTATTTGGAGCATTGTGTCGTTTTCTGTGCCGTGTCTGGTTTTTACAAAGAAAACAAAGTCTTCTGCTGTAATTTCCTGTGCCTATTTCACCTACCTATCCGTTAGTTCTTTGAGAAATGCCGCGGGAAAGTACGGACGAAATGAGAAGTCACGCAGATACCCCGGAAACCGTTTGAAAATACTTGTGCGACGGAAGGTAATCGATACGAAGTCACCGAAGTGAACTATGGCGTTACTTTCCGTGGAGCGTAAGAACGATGGCGAACAGACAGGCAGACGGACAGACTCTATTTATTTGTTTGTTTGTTTGTTTGTATATTTCCTTCTTCCATGCCTCATGTCTGTGATGCCTTGGTCGTCACTTTTCTCTTTCATTGTGTATTCTATACATTTGATTGCATATCTGTACTGTAAACACTCAAAAAAGCATTTTTGTTTTGTTTTTAATACCGTATGCTTGGAATGTCCCCGCCGCTACATTGACTGGGAACTTACGTGACCACTCTCTCTCTCTCTCTCTCTCTCTCTCTCTCTCTCCCTCTTCATTCATCGACACAGAATCTCGCGTGCACTGGCCAGGCAGAAGACAAGGGGGTTCCTGAGTGGTACATTAGATGTGGGTGGATAATGCGCGCCAGTAGCTGCTTTCCATTTCCTTTGTAACAGTAGGGGCCCAGAATTGAGGATGGTCGTTTCAGCGGGACCCACGGCCGGTCCGGGACATGAGACAAACTCTCAGCTCACCCCCAAAGCACAAGGCATCGTCAGCAGGCAAAAGAGGGCTGAAGGATTCAGCCGAATATATTACATATAATTATATATCTTGATCGGCTTCTGGGGAGCCGGGGTGGGCGAATAGTATAGCGTTGGACTTCTAATGCTCGGGTCGTGAGTTCGATCCCGGCTGGGGCCAAATATTTGTGCTGGCTTTTTTCATCGTTGCCCCGTCTTTGATATCACCCTATGTGGTGGAAAAGGACGTTAAACTCCCAAACACCCACCCCACCCTTGATCGGGCTCAACTATTTCCTATCAGTGTACATATGGGATGGGATCCCACAAAAGGGAGACCAAGTGGGATTTTAGGCAAAGGGAGTTGTTGGTATCACCGAAAAGCACAGACAATAAGCTTTCTTTTAATATGAAAACTCTTTCTGTAGCATGCTGCAGGCATGAGATATGTTGAAGAAATGTTCTTGATAAGCGGCCATGTTGAGAAAATGCCTGGTGTCGTGGGAATCCAGCGTATGGCGTGGTTGTAATATACTCTCGTTTTTAACATGTTTATAGACTACATTCAGCCTTGGCACTTTCACAGAATTTGTAATAGTTGTCTAAGGGCCCGAAAATGAAAACATCTCAAAGTCGCTAGATTTGACCTACCACCAAGAGTTCAATCTGCCCACCCAATGTCCTATGGAGAAGCGAAAACCATCCTTCGCAGCCAGCTGAGAACCACATGGAGGCAGCGCCTGCAGTCGAGTCCAGAAACAGATAACATCTACCAGCTGGACAGAGCCGATCACGTCGCCATCTTCAGGCTCAGAACTGGACACTGCCAACTCCTCTCCCATCTCTACCGCCTGCAGATCTCACACACTGACCAATGTCCATGTGGCACAGGCCCACAGACTCCAACCCATATCCTCCAGACGTGCCCCACCTACAGCGCCCTCCGACGCCAGCTGTGGCCCAGTGAGGCGGACCTACAAGAGAAGCTTTGGGGACCAACAGCGTCGCTGCGGCGGACAGCGGAGTTCGTCACCAAGACCGGACTTTCCATTTAGCATGGCCGGGAACGCAGAAGAAGAAGACCTACCACCAGGGTCTGTTGTTGTTGTTTCAATTTTCCCAGTGTGGACTGGGCGACATTGCCCCCCCCCCCCCCACCACCACTTCTCTCCCCTAGAAATTCATGGTACCTTCCACCCACTAGTGTGAACTAGTCGCAATCAGTGCAGTGCCGCTAATTTTCCTGCATCCATGATACGGTGTGTAGCCTCCTAGTTTTCCCTTCCGCGGTCCCGGAATTTTCAAGTCTCGGCTGAAAACACCTCTTTACCCTCCAAATCGCGTGCCGTGGCGTTCCGCTGGTGTGTGTGTGTGTGTGTGTGTGTGTGTGTGTGTGCGCGCGCGAGCGAGAGAGAGAGAGAGAGAGAGAGAGAGAGAGTCTGTGTGTGTGTGTGTGTGTGTGTGCGTGTGCGTGTGTGTGTCTGTGTGTGTCTCTGTGTGTGTATGTGTGTGTTTGTATCTCCGGATCCAAAGACAGGCCGCCCTAACCTCTCTGTGAAATCCAAGGCCAAAACCCACTCAACACCACAAGTATGACTTCCTGTTTTAATTGGGCTAGACGGTGACGTCATCCTGATGCCACGTCTCCTCGCTTATGCCTCAAGCGACTCAACACCCACATGTGCAGGAAGCTATGTACATCTGATGCTAGGGTGACCCTCCAACGAGAAAGAAGGCCGAAGATCGAAAAATGCCGCCTACTTGAACCACTGCGACAAAATGCGTGGTGGACAGCGTCCCCTCGAATCCCGGATGGGGTCAAATATCTGTGCTTGCCTTTTCTCGTTGTCCCGTCTTTGATATCACCCATATGTGGTGGGAAAGGACGTTAAACTCTCAAACGCCCACCCACCCACCCTGGACAGCATCTCCACCTGCAAGTTCTTCGGAGCTGGAGATGAAAAGGACGGCTCCACGACCGTCAGTCAAAAGGGTCGAGCCCTCAGAATTCAACCAGTCGCGTCCCGCGGCGTAATGAGCAAAACACGTGGCATAGTCTGGCAACATTTTGCCGGACACTACAAATAGGGAGGTACGTGTAGTTTGATACCACTTAAACATGGAGAGAAAGTAGCAAGTCCATTGGCGTCATTTGAAGGAAAAAAGACCATTACATCATCTTGAAATCACCTTTCGCCATTGCTAGCTGACCTCTTGTGATGGCGCCACTGTGCTGTAGTATGTATATATATATATATATATATATATATATATATATATATATATATATATATATATCTCTGTGCTACTAAAACGACCATTCTTGGGTGGCCTCGGCCTCCAATCCTTTCAGGTATGAGATTGTATGGCACATGTAGCTAAACCATTCTAGACTTGCTTTGCAGCGGTCGCGTGTAGGTTGTATCACACAACTTGGACACGTTTCTAACACTTTCTGGACACTTTTGGGGCCAAAATTTTGTTGAACGGGCATTTAGAGACGAAAAGGCAGAGAAGACACCGTCACAGCTGGGCCAGGCAAAAAGGAACGACCTGCGCGTAGGAAGAAAGATCAGCGTTTGTGAGAAATCCGGGACATACCTTGCAGGAACAAAGTCTCGGTCATAAACAGGTTACAGACCGGTGATAGCTAAATATAGTAGAAAATCTTTGCCCCTTTTAAAATTTGTGTGCAGAGTAAAAAAAAAATGGCAATCTGGTGCTTTTTGTTGGCTTTGTAAACAAGTTTCATGCCAAGTAGTAGTAAAATTCAAGGGAAAATGAGGCTGGCTTGTGAACTATTTGTATTCATGCGCGGCTGGCACAGCAGCCAGCAGACGACCGTGGAATGAGGAGGTATGTGGTCGCTGCCAACATTGCCCCCCCCCCCCCCCCCCCCAAAAAAAAAAAAAAAACAAAAAAAAACAAAACGGAATATTGGAATTTGTTGAAATTTACTCTACACGTGAGTCTATGGTTGCCTGATTTTTACGATTTTTTTTTTTTTTTTTTTTGGGGGGGGGGGGGGGATTTTAAAGCATTCCTCGGGTGTCATCTGCAACTTTATGTGTAAGAGGAATATATAGCGTTTTCCTGCATCTATGGTACGTACCGCCTAATACCAGAGGCTGCCTGCAGAGCAGAAACGTGCGAAGAGGCAGTGAGGAGTGGACGACGGACGCTAAAAGGGCATGACAGGGCCCATGTCAATCAGACTAACTATCGGAACACTGGGTCTCAAAGACGACGCTGGCGAGTCTTAGAACTGAGAGATGAGGGTGGGAGTGGATATATAGGCTTTTCGAAGCAAGGAGAGAGATGCCGTCTTAAACTCTTTTATGTAATTGTAAGTCTCCTTCCCTTCGCAGCAGCGATTTGCCAAGTTTTACAACTTCGACAAGTCTCTTGCACTTCTGTAACTTGAAATTGCCCGGGGTTTGAAAAAAACGAAGGCAGGTGGATTACTTGCAGACGTTGAGTGGACATATCTGCTCAGCACACACACACACACACACACACACACACACACTCGACTTCAGGCGCGAGATGGATAGACCTGCGCAAGGCCAGAAATGGGGATGTGCTCGCTTCCTGCTCAGAAAGGAAATTGTTGGCGGTGAATGCGTCACTCTTGGTTAGATATCAGACTTTGCCCAAACTAACGCACCCACACACTTCTCTCTCTCTCTCTCTCCGATTTTGTTGAGTTCAGAGCAGACAAAAATGTCTTTGCTGTGAGGGAAAAGATGATGTAGAAACAAAAAATGAAAGAAAACCTATCGTCATTAACCTTTTCTACGCTGACGCTGCCACCTTAGAAGGTATTTAGGTTAATCGCGGTGTGTTTCAGTGATGCTCAACTGGTGTGTCTTCTTTCATTTTCTTTTTTCTTTGAGGCCACACGTCATTTTTTGGTGCTTATGTCACACGCGCACTCACACAGCACGCTCTCGCACGGAACACCAGCAATGGACACAATATTTACACTTAGATACAGTTTATACACAGAACCCCACCCTTCCCCTACACACAACTAAGACAACTACACATCATATTAATACTCTAGCTCTAGGGAATCGTCCTAAGTAATGAGGCAGTCTAGGGAACCGGCAGCCGCGTATCACGCACGAGGACACTTGAGGGAGTGGGATAGTGAGTGACCAGCCTGATAGTTCGTGGACTGTGGTCGTCCCCCGTAGACTGTGGACTGTGGTCGTCTCCCGTAGACGGTGGACTGTGGCTGTCTCCCGTAGCAGTCCCAGGCGCTCATGCGCAGCAGTCCTCCATGGCGGTCGGGTGCTCACGATCCAGGGAACTGTAGCCGACTCCCGTAGCAGCCCCGCGCTCTGCCGTCTGGTCGTTCCCCTCTGAGATGCCTCGAGACAGGACGTCACCGCCAGAAGAGAAGGGAAAAACAGAAAGGAAAAGGCCCGTCCGGCCCTCGAATCCCAGCGTCAGGAAACACCTTGGCGCTGCACCCAGCTGACCGAACAGCTTTACAGAATCCGGTCGTCGAAACCGATTCCCCCTAGCGTTGAGCTAGCCCGCGACGAGCGGTCCACCCTCGCACGGTCAATGGCGAAAAGGCAATAGCTTAGGGACGGAGGTCACGCGGTCCGAAGTGCTGACCGAGGCTAGTCAAGCCCGTGCTTAACAGTCTACCCGTGCTTAACGGTCTGCCCGTGCTTGACGGTCTATCCGTGTCACACGACATTCACACACGCACGTGCACACAATACAACACAAAACGCAGCACAAAGCTCCGCCGCAGCGGATTTATTCAGTAGACCCGAAGCGGGTTGTGACAGCTTACCTAAAGGGGTTAACGCCACCATTTTTATGCTCACAGACTGTTCTTAGCTGTTTTCGTGGTTTCTAATATTACACCATTAGACGCCTGGACAGTGACAGCGTCTGTAATGATGGCACTGAGTCGACTGATGCGTACTCGATGACGAGGCGACCACACTGAGCGCTCCAGTAGTGTAACGACAGTCGTAAAATTTGAATGTTCGATCGCTCGCGCAAAGCGTAAAACAACATTGTATCGCATTAAGAGCACTCATTAGCGAAACTGTTTCAGGACGTAAGCTGGCTTAGCAAAGATGGAATTAGTCCGTACATTCCGCAACTTGTTTAAGCTCACAGATCGACCTAAGCTTATTATGGTGACAAGAATATAGTCTCATTTAGATGTGAGAAAAATCTCAGCCCATTCCGGGCCGTCGTTGCAAAGATATGAGCCAAAACTGCAAGTCTATCGGCTGTTGTGGTGAACCTCACTGTGTTGGAATTCCCTGCCAGCACATCTGAGAAATGCGCCCACACTGTCTGTTTCTAAGAGCAATCTTAAAACGTTCTTCTTTTTTAAAGCCTTCCAGTAATTTCCCGTGTCAGGAACTAGTCAGTTTCACCAGTGCATGTCTGTCCATCGTTTGTAAAAATGTGCGTGAGTGTCGGTGAGTGATTGGCGCATTGAGTTTATTTCAACGAAATGCGCCCTACAAAATTAATGCCATTTATTATTATTTATTATTATTACTTACGATTTTCACGCCTAGCATGCGTGTGAAGTATTGGCACAGCTAACGCTGAAGCAATACTAACTGACGACATGGTGAAATCCAGTGTTTACAGGCACATCCGGGTGACCGTCTAAAGAGACGTCACAAGTTTGTGAGGAGCAGACTATCATACTGGACACGATGCGTGCTACATGTAAAGTCGAGCAGGGAGTACAGGTCTTATGGGGTCGATGGCAACATTACAAGTTTACCGAGCTCTAAGATAGCCTTTGGGAAGACCACTTGCTCGACAGTGGCGGCGTCTGTGCGAAACACTTTTTATGTTGTTTTCCGTAGTAATGGAAACAGCATCATAGGACGGGCTAAATTTTCCACGTTTATGAGCAAGCATCTGTGGTACAAACGCACGTCACTGCCGATCTCCCGCAGAGACGATTTTGCAAGTGTAACTCTGACAATGACGTAAGAAAATGTGCGTCATCGATGCTGACATGTATGGTGCGCCGAACGCATAGTTCCTCCTCAGTGAGTGCCCTCTCTCTCTCTCTCTCTCTCTCTCTGTGTGTGTGTGTGTGTGTGTGTGTGTGTGTGTGTGTGTGTGTGTGTGTGTGTGTGTCCTCCCGAATACATGGCATTACAAAAGAACGACCGTGACGACAGCAGGTGATTAAATGGAAACAACATACATGTATTGGGCTGGTGGCCATCTTGTTTGACAGAGTGGGGGGTTGATCAAGCTGCGGTATGTAACTTTAAAAGTGAGAAAGTGCAGAAGCTGTGCCGCGGCGTTAACTGACTGTAATAAAAAAAAAGGCAATTATTTTCTTTCTTTCAACCTCTCGTTAGCCTACATTCGTACGCTAACACCTGATCTCTGCTCTTTTCTTCCTCCTCCCCCCTTAACCAGTCGCCGACCTATGTGTCCCTTTCATTTTCCTCCTCAGTGAAGTCTTCCGGTCGTTTCTAATGATTGCGCGGGAGGAAAAGCGGCGACGTATGATTGCCATGGACTTCTCTTTCCTGTCTCCGAAATCGGCAATGTCAAGCTACGTAATTGTGTCCCCAAGTCCCTTCTGACATTCGGAGATTCTCTCTCTCTCTCTCTCTCTCTCTCTCAGCGATGTGTGTGTGTGTGTGTGTGTGTGTGTGTGTGTGTGTGTGTGTGTGTGTGTGTGTGTGTGTGTGAGTGTTACGATAAGGCATGACTCTGTGTAAACTTCACCATACTCACTCCATTGTTATGGACAAATGTCTAAACAATCAAAAGTCCGAGTCTGAGTCTTTCTCTCTCTCTCTCTCTCTCTCTCTCTCTCTCTCTCTCTCTCTCTCCCCCCCACCCCCCCCCCTCTCTCTCTCAGGTGATTAAATTTTGGAATTGTGGATGCTGAATTTTGTGTGAGCGTTCATGTTGGGTTCAGCTTGCGGCGCTATGAGCCAATTCAAGAAATTGGGATAAAGCGCCCACACAAAATACAATTATTATTATTATTAATATAGGGGCTTTATCCCAAATATTTGACTCAAAGCGCCGCGAGCTAAAACCTACACGCACGCCCACGTGAATCAGTCACACACATTCTTTCACACATCGTGGTGCGAAGGGCCAGCTTAGCAATTGAACTTTCGGAATTTTAGAATTGCATTTATTTTCTTTTTAATTTTGGGAGCTCAACATTTCCAAAGCACATTATTTTATGAGCAATACCAAGAATCGGAGGAACGCGCCCCAGCCCACGTAGCAACTGTCGCTTTAAATAACTGTTAAATACTTCAATCCGATCAGACTAGAAATAGGGTGTGGTCGCCGATGAAACAGTGTCAGTCCTGAATTTTCAGACTTACGCTATTATCGATGACCACACCCTAATTGTCATAAGCCTTCAAGAGACGTGAAAGCCTGAGAAGATTACGCAGTGGTGTGCGTGCGTGCGTGCGTGCGTGCGTGTGTGTGTGTGTGTGTGTGTGTGTGTGTGTGTGTGTGTGTGTGTGTGTGTGTCTGTGTGTGTGTGTGTGAACGTGCGCACCTGCGTAATTGCGTGCATGCGGGTGCAGAGGGAGGAAGGGGGGGGGGAGGTTCTGGTGTGGATGGGGAGGAGATTAAGGACACGCTCCTAATGGAGAGCCACTCCCAGCGTTTTGTATATCGCTGGACTAAACGCAGGCCACCATTAAACCCTCAAACGGCAAAAGCGGTTTAAATTCTAACCATAAGACCCATGCCGCTTACGCCATGTTAGCATGTGACTTTAGACCACTCGGCCGTCAGCATGGCAATATGGAGAGGAGATTGGAAACAGCCGTGCACTCAACAGATCACGCTGTCATCGCCAGGCACCCATCACCGAATCGAGTCATGCATCTCACCGATTTCTTTCCGAGAAAGAGACGAAAGTGGTAATTTCGTGACTGCCTCCTCCGCACGGGGGTTACGCAAGACTGCGGATAATTTTTTTGCGGTGCTAGCAGGATTCAAAGGTTTTTCGACGACGCTTGCTCTCAGGCAAACCCGTTTGGTTGAAATCTTAGCATGCACATGTCATTACATTTTAGTTTTGATATAATAATAATAATGAATAGTACTTGTTTAGCGCTTAATCTCACAGGGAAGCAACTCATAGCGCTACACACACACACACACACACACACACACACACACACACACACACACACACACACACACACACTTGACATGCACAACCCGGCCTGATGCACATGAACAATTGCAGTCAAAGGCACTGAAACAATGGCAGACTACTCATAAGTCAAAGTGTGAAAGGCCTGACGGAAGAGATGGGTTTTCAGGTTCAATTTGAACTGGGACAGTGTGGGAAGTTCACGAATTTGGACCGGCAGCGAGTTCCAAACATTTGGGGTAAAAAAAACTGAAGGAGCGTTCGCCTGCGGTTTTCATGTTGCGCTTGGGTTATGTGCTTTGGGGGGGGGGGGGGGGTGTTTTTTATATTTTTTTGTTGGTGTTGTTGTTGGTGTTGTTGTTGTTGTTGCTGTTGTTGGTGTTGTTTGGGGGGGGGGGATGGTACTCGCTCCCTCAAAATGGCCAGAAAAACTGTCACAGAGTGGGAAGAGGCGGTCGAAGCCCTGGAAGGGGGGGGGGGGGGCAACCTCACCGCAACTGAGACAGAGCGGACATTTAAACCCGTACTTGCGGTAGATCACTAGTTCTCAAATGTATTTGTTTACAGGAAGCTCTCACACACTCACGAAGGCTCAACATGCCAACCAAAGGCTTGACTACCACAACAAGTGACAATTAATTTAAAGTTGACAAAGTTTCTTTGGTCAAAACCCTCGGCGTGTAGCGCCGTGTACTGTCCACTGCAATTCGGTCGGCCGGTGTGCAAGAAAGGGGCGGTTGATCAACCGGAAAACAACGTTAAAAATATTACTATACGCACATCGTACAGATGAGATGCTGTAAAATTTGTTTCAGACATTTTGGCTTTACGTGAATGCCGTTGTCGCCAGACCATTTTGAATGGATGCAGCACTGGGGAAAAAAACTACCCGCCATTTTGGCTGACACCCTAATTGTGCTGTGTGGCTCTTCTTCATGGGTGAAGGAGTATGTCGTTTGCTCGCTTGAACCCTGAGTGATCATGTCATCTCACCCGCTTTACAAAATCAAGTGTGCCTGAATGCGCAGAAGAGAAGCGATGTTGAGAAATGCAGAATCCTAAATCTGCTGTCAAATTCACGTCAGGGGAACTCATTCACCGAGTGAAAATGCCGAAGAGCTCTTTTGTCAGAGAGGCTGAGGATTCGTAGCAAACTGAGGTTACACTGAGACGCAAATGAAGTTCTTGGACGAATAAGTTTTTCTTTCATTTCTTCTTTCTTCTCCTACCTTATTGCTTTGTTTCTGTCTTTCTTTCT
Organism: Batillaria attramentaria; assembly: GCA_018292915.2. NCBI lineage: Eukaryota > Metazoa > Mollusca > Gastropoda > Batillariidae > Batillaria > Batillaria attramentaria. The sequence continues at coordinate 729,961 of JACVVK020000327.1, read as the reverse complement.
TTTTTTCCCTTTCTTTGTGTCTTTCTGCCTCTGTCTGTCTTTCTTTCTTTCTTTCTTTCTTAAGTTCTTGTCTGTCTGTCTGTCGTTCCTTCTTTCTTTTTTATTTCGTTTTTTTTTCCTGACGAGTACATACGGCGTTAACCAGTGAGCAAGATTCAGTAAATACAAATCTAGTGTTTTGCATGTGTTTGTTTGTTTGGCTGTTGTTGTGGGTTTTTTTTTTGTTTTTTTGTTGTTTTTTTGTTTTGTTTTTTAAAGTTGAGTGCAAGGAGAAAAGGGAGAGAAAGTCGGTATCGAAGACTAGCAGAAGGTTTGCTTGTTTGTTTGATACGCACAAAAAAGGACATGACAACGCGGTTTCTGGTCATTCTGCTCTTGCCCTGATCAAGAACCGAGACTGACCGGCCCCCGTAGTGTAGTGGTTAGCACTTCGGATCATGGACCGGGAGACCCGGGTTCGAGTCCCAGCCGAGGCAAGCTGGATTTTTTCTACCTAGGTCGGCTCCTACGCAGAGCGGGTGTGCTATGGGCCCAATGGGGAGGCTGTTGCCACACAGCCGAGTTTCACCCACTTCACGGGTGCGACTTTGTGGGTGCTTCCCTTGGTATGACACGTCTTATGATGTGGATGATTACACGGCCGGCACCGCAGGTGCCGTAGTTCCCGGGCCTGGTTAATGCCGGGATATTTATGACAGGAAGCGTGGAATGCGGCCCTGTCCCGCAGTCCCAAACCACACGGACCTCCATAGCATCATCTTACTATCATCCTCATTTCCATCATCATGCATAATAAAAATTGTCCCAGCTTCCGAGTCCTCCGTGGGTTCCACCCATGACCTGGGAGGAACACCACTGGAGCTGGCAAAGAGTTGGGGCAGCAAAAAAAAAAAAAAAAAAAAAACCGAGACTGATTTGTTCCATTTTTATGAACGCATTTCCTGGCAAGTAAGTCTGGTGTTGTGCACCGGAAGCCTCAATCAAAAAAAAATCATAATTAATTTATGTCTACAATGGATTTGAATTTGACTCAGTGGGGTGGGTGGGTGTTTGGGAGTTTAACGTCCTTTTCCACCACTTACGTGGGATTGATATCAAAGACGGGACAACGATGAGAAAGCCAGCACAAATATTTGGCCCCACCCCGGGATTCGAACTCACGACCCGAGCATTGAAAGTCCAGCGCTCTACCATTCGGCCACCCCGGCTCCCCTGACTCTGTGGAAGTGTTGCACTTTGGTTATACTCGTGTTTGCTGCTGTGACAGCCGTCAAGGAACCATTAGTCTTGCCTGACTTTCTCATACAGGGCTAAAACCGAAAAAAAAGTCAGAAACGTGGTACGAAATGTGTCAATGTCGAATTTATCCCTGTGTCAGCATATGTAGGGGAAAATTAGACGAAGACACACAATAATTCTGTTTTTATTATGATTGGTTATGAAGGGATTTTCTGCCTGTCCATGAATAACGGATTTGTTTATCATGACAAAATCACTCATCAAAATCACTTCGGACAGAAACGTTTCCCGTGTGTCACGAGACTAAGAAAAGCCAACAACAAATGTGTTCGTCGGATTGGCGTCGACTGTCCGCAGAGTCAGTGTGCAGAGCGGGAGTGCAATAACCTACTCTGCAGTGCAGAATGCTACACGATTACTGGCATAAGCCGAGGAAAAAAGATATCCACATGCCTTCCATGAGGGGCTTCCATGTGGCGATTCAATTATTCAGAACGGCAAAGAATGTTCGAATTACACTGCTGTAGTGAACCGGAAAACAGCTTCTACAAAACAAAAGTGCGCGCGCGCACGCGCGCGCGCGCGCGTGTGTGTGTGTGTGTGTGTGTGTGTGTGTGTGTGTGTGTGTGTGTGTGTGTGCACGCGTGCGTGCGTGCGTGAGAGTCTGTGTGTGTGTGTGTGTGTGTGTGTGTGTGTGGCAAGGACAGACAGTAAGAGAGACCTGTGCGTCTGTTCTCTCATCCTTGGAAAATAAAGTGTGTGTGTGTGTGTGTGTGTGTGTGTGTGTGTTTCTGGGTGTGTGTGTTTGTCTGGGTGTGTGTGTGTGTGTGTGTGTGCGGAATGGGGGGTTCGGTATGATGCAGTCGATGCAGCAGTAGCCGATAATTTCCCACAATAAAAATAGGTGGGGGTGGGGGCGGCGCGAGGAGGAAGGTCGCGGTGACAAAATGATGCGGTTTCTGCAGCAGTCTGATCTGTATCCGGCTTGACAGCGAAAATCCACACCGCGACAAGTAAAATGCTTATAACCTGAAATTATCCGCGGCACGACTTTACAGTTTAACGCCACATTGATTTCTTTCCTTCCGAAACCCGAGCGTTTGCAAGTGATCTTTTGCACACATCAGTTCTGCCCAGCCTGCCACACAGATAGGGGACTATGAGACGTTTGCTGTCTCTGCGTCTCTGCATGTCAGCCTGTCTGTCTGTACCCGCCTGTGGTGGTCGAATGGTAGAGCGTTGGACTTCTAATGCTCGGGTCGTGAGTTCGATCCCCGCTGGGGCCAAATATTTGTGTTGGCTTTTTCATCGTTGCCCCGTCTTTGATATCACCCTATGTGGTGGAAAAGGACGTTAAACCCCCAAACACCCACCCCACACCACACCCACCCCTGTACCCGCCTGTACATTTCCGTAGAACATCTCTTGTCTATGTTAAATTGCTCCAGGTCTCAAAAGACAGCGCATCTTGCGTCTAAAGGGTGTGAAACTTTGTTTCATGGCTATAGATGTCATTTCTTTGTAGGGTATGAAATTAAACAGGAACAGAGAAATGAGACCAAACTCTCTCTCTCTCTCTCTCTCTCTCTCTCTCTCTGCCTTTGGTAGATTGCTTTTAGAACTGTGTGCAGCTTGCGACTTTAATATTTTAAATGGGGCATGTGCGGGAGATGAACAGGGTCACTATACATATGTGTGTTCGTCCGGAAGCAGTACTGTTGATTATTATATCTGCTCCAGAGATTTGTGTTGTACTCAGATGCATCTTGTAGTTGCAGAACGCCTCGAATCTAAACACTTACCAGTGGAACTTACCCTGAATCCAGGTAATGATGAAGGGCAGAAGGTCACAGGCACTGTTGAAAAACTCAGGTGGGATGACCGTAAGAGAGGTGAGTTTTTGGAAGCTATAGCTGGTGAAGAATTTCACAAACTGCTTTCAGACGCAGTCGGTATGGTCTCCACCTCGGTTGATGATGCTGTTGCTTGTTTGACTTCTGGTCTACTCCTTGCCTCAGACTGTATGAAGCGTCAGGTACGCAAGGGATGTACGAGAAGAAGTAAGTGGTTTGATAATGACTGCTTGCAGGCAAAGAGGGAAGCACGCAGATTTTTCAGAAAATTCCGTCGTTCGAAGGCGGATTTGGATCGAAAAAACTATGTTGACAGTATAGGAAGCTGCTTAAAGAGAAGCGTAAACAGTATAGAACTGATAAAATAAACTCTTTACTTTCAAAGAAAAACAACCCCCAAGCTTTCTGGTCAGAGGTAAAATCTTTGCATCAAGTTTCTCTGCGTGAACCAAACATTGACTGTGTACAATGGGTTCAGCATTTCCAGACAGTGTTTGAAGGAGATGCGGAACGTAGTGTACCTGAAAACCATGACATGTTTGGGAATGACGTAGATGCGCTATCTGTCCAGAGTCTGGACCAGCCAATTACTCGTGAAGAGATACGCAGCGCAATTAATCATCTGAAGGCAGGAAAGGCATCTGGCCCAGATATGATTCTTGCTGAAATGTTGAAAAACTCCGCTGAAGTTATTATACCCTTTTTGGTGTTACTTTTTCATCAGATTTTCGAGAGCGCCCAGTTCCCTGAGGCATGGAGTGGTGCTATTGTTGTCCCACTGCATAAGAGTGGGGATCGTGATAACCCAGACAATTACAGAGGGGTGTCATTATTGAGCACTCTTGGCAAAGCGTTTACTCACATACTGAACAAAAGGCTGACAAAATGGGCCGAAGATAATGGTAAGATTGTTGAAGAGCAAAGTGGATTTCGCTCTGGTCATTCAACCACTGACAACATATTTATCCTTTACTCAATTGTTCAAAGATACCTTTTGAAAAGGTCTGGAAAATTATATGTATGCTTTGTTGACTTTAAAAAGGCATTTGACACTGTGAACAGGGGAATCTTGTGAAATGTTCTAAGAAAGGCTGGTGTTGGGGGAAAAATGTTGAAAATGTTACAGAGTATATACAGCACTGTGAAGTCACGTGTCAGATGTAATGATACACTTACGGATTGGTACAACTGTCCTATTGGAGTTAGACAAGGCTGTGTTCTTTCCCCTACATTGTTTTCATTTTTCATCAATGAGCTCTCCATTGAAATTGCCCAGCAGGGCATTCATGGTGTGCAACTTACACCTGATATCATCCAGATCTTGATCCTGCTGTTTGCAGATGATGTTGTGCTGACGTCATTTTCAAGTGTTGGCTTGCAGAGGCAAATAGACATACTGAAAGAGTTTGCTGACCGAATTTAAGATGAACGTAAATTTGAACAAAACAAAGGTTATGGCATTCAGAAAGGGGGGGGTTTCTGGGCTCTAGGGAGTCATGGCACTACGGTGATCAGCAACTGGAAGTGGTCAATTCATACAAATATTTGGGACTATATTTTACAACAAAACTGCGCGGCTTTAAGCCCTAAAAACTCACTCACTCACTCACAACAAAACTGGCACTATCCAGTGCTGTCTCTGACTTAGCATCGAAGGCTAAGATAAGGACAAGCCAGCTCTTGAAATGCCTTTGGTATGCCGTACGGCTCCACCTCTGAGTGCTCACGGCGTTTATGGAGTTTGTTCGTTTGTTTGTTTGTTTTAAGATAGTTTGTTGTGTTTTGGTTTTTTTTTTAAGTGCAGATGATTACTGGGGTGATTCACTGAAGAGATGAGTCTTCAGGCGCTTCCGAAATGCGGTGATGCTGACTGCCTCCTTCACGATAGTTCCACAGTTTGGAAGCTGCATTTTTGAAGGACAGTTAGTTAGTTAGTTAGTTAGTTAGGGCTTAACGCCGCGCGTTTGAAGGACAGTGCACCATACCTCTTCTTACTGGTGTTGTAACATTTGGCATATACTGGTCCTTCTCCTTCAAAACACCGGGGGTAGGGGATGGTGGGTGGGTGTTTGGGAGTTTAACGTCCTTTTCCACCACGTATGGGTGATATCAAAGACGGGGGAACGAGAAAAAGGCCAGCACAAATACTGGCCCCAGTCGGGATTCGAACGCACGAAAGTCCAACGATCTCCATTCGGCTATCCCGGTGTCACAGGATATTTCGGAACCGGACGAATGGGAACCATTCCGATTTATCCTGGCCCTGGTGGCAGGAATTTTCGGAACCATTCCGATTTATCCTGACTCTGTGCGGGATAAATGGGAATGGTTCCGAAATATCCTAGGATTTTGGGGAACCGGTTCCGATTTATCCTGGTTCCGAAATATTCTACGACACCGGCTCCCCTTTGAAAACACCAGCAAGATATTCATTTACACATGCGTTGTAATTCCCGCATATATCTTCGCGTGCTTCCCGTGTGAACGGCCCGACACAATAAAATTTATTCAGTCAGTCAGTCAGTATGCTCTCAGCCGTTGCACGATGGGCGAAAATCGTGTGCGAAAAGAAATTACGCGCCCCGAGAGAGAGACGTCCCGTCTGGCTTCGGACAGGGGAAGAAACTGGGTAGATCGAGATGCAAGCCTTCTCAGACTAATAAAGCCAATCACGATTTCCATTCAGACAGTAGCCCCGTCTTTGTGTACGTGAGGGTCGGAGACTCCCGAGGAGTTTCAAGAGTTTTAAATATAATTTGCGCAGTGTCGCTGGCGGGTACTTTGCATGTTTATCTTGTATTAAAGTCTGCGCTCTGATCTCAAGAGTCTGACGTCGACAGTAGGTCAGTGAAAATCCTGCTTTTACCGGCCCCCGTGGTGTAGAGGTTAGCGCTTCGGACCATGGATCGGGAGACCCGGGTTCGAGTCCCAGCCGAGACAAGCGGGGTTTTACCTACCTAGGTCGGCTCCTACCCAGAGCGGGTGTGCTCTGGGCCCAATGGGGAGTTGTTGCCACACAGCCGAGATTCACCCACTTCACAGGTGTGACTTTGGGGGTGCTTCCCTTGGTATCACACGTCTTATGATGTGGAATGCCGGGATAGTCTATGACAGGAAGCGTGGAATGCGGCTCTGTCCAGCAATTCCAAATCACACGGACCTCCATAGCATCTCTTACCATCATCATTATCTCCATCATCATGCATGATAAAAATTGCCCCAGCTTTCGAGCCCTCCGTGGATTCCACCCATGACCTGGGAGGAACGCCACTGGAGCTGGCGAAAGAGTTGGGGCAGCAAAACAAAACAAAAAATCATGCGTTTGGAATTTCGCTCAGTAAAGTCCACAGATGTGAGATGGCTGAGCTGACGAAAAGCGTCTAGCAGTCCCACGCTCAACATGAAAACCGCAGGCGAACGTCCTTTCAGTTTTCTGGTCCCGTATGTATGGAATGGAACTTACTGCCTGTCGAAATTCGTGCTCTTCCCACACTATCCCAGTTCAAATCCAACCTGAAAATCAACCTCTTCCGTCACGCCTTTCACAGTTAAGTAATCTGCCACTGTTTCAGTGCCTTTGTCTGCAATGGTATATCTGAATCAGGCTCTGTGTGTGTGTGTGTGTGTGTGTGTGTGTGTGTGTGTGTGTGTGTGTGTGTGTTTCGAACAATTAGCTCAGTATTTAATTCGAATGAAGTGACGCTCCTTTTGGACATTTCGAAAGCTTTTCTTAATGATAATAAATGACAAAATCTCTAATACTGAAAAAATCTGTCGCTTGGGAACCCTTCCCCGTGTTCCCTAGGCCAAGCAGACTTGGCCAAGCTGTTCTTGTAGCCCGCTATCTACAGCTGGGTGTCGCTTCGAAACACCTCCTTTGATCAAGGTGCTTTGAAACTGGCGGCCCCCATGTATTATATACCAGCTACGTGTTTCCCGAAGAGAAATTACATGAAATATGTAACCCACGACTCTTAGTCATGTGCATATCTTCATCGAAAAGTACAGTAGTGAAAAGAAAAGAGAGAGAGAGAGAGAGAGAGAGAGAGAAACACCTCCCGTCAGAAAACAGAAAACCACCGACGGCAGCCATCTTGGATACACGATAAGCAGATTCGCAGTCAAACCTTTTCCCAGTCGCAAACGATGATTGGGTTATTTTCACTGCACCTGGGCAGAACGGAAACCGGTTTTCGTTTTGGTATACCCAGCTGGAGTTAGTAACTTCCAGAGCATGCTAGCGAGTGCACCAAAAGCAACTCGGAGGTGGTGGCGTGTTTTGCCGAGCAGACCAATGAATCAATGAAACTTTATTTTACAACGGCAGAGGCAGTTGACGTCAGATAATCAGTTTTCATACCTGCCGTTGCTAACGACTACTATTATCTAACTGATCAAATGGAATCAACAAGAAGAAACGAGCAGCTTCTGCACACCACACACACACACACACACACACACAGAAACCGGTGGCTCATTTTCTAAAACTTTGGAGGTTTGAAAAGGACGTGTCAGTGATCTTGTTTTGAGTTCTCGAAAGCTCACATCAAATTGATGTGTGTTATCAAAGCCTACACCTTTTTGCCCCTAGCTGATCTCTCATTCTGCAAGTTGTGTGGTCGCCATGGCAGCAAGTCACGGTTTCGTGTTTTGATCGCAGGGAAAAAAAAATGCTTCCTGTGCTTGAATTTGTTCCGCTTTGTTTTGGGGGGTTATTTTGGAATCCGTTCGTGTCTCATGGTCTAAAGGTGTCAATTAAAACAAACAAAATGCAGTCACGCGTGCGGGGTGCGGACATATGAAAACACTGTTGAAACCTTCCCTACAAAGTCTCTCCCGGCCCGATGCAAGACAATATGACCATACAGTTGGCGTGATTTCTCAGGCTTTCGGCGACAAGAAAACAAAACAGATGCAAATGGGATCGAGCGTGAAAAAAATGTCCCTTGATAATTCTTTTCTGTCCGTTGGTTTTCCAAAGCGTGTGAATGTAGACAGACTTCGACTCAGCAATGTTCAACTCATTCTTCCTTTTTCGTTGGGATGTTGATTATTTAGAACTGCGCCGAGAAATTGAGGGTTTGGAGTATTCCCATGGCGAGATCCGACACAGGGTAAGCTTTAGCGTAGCGGTGATTATTTCATTCTGTGCGCCTGAATGATTAAATTGTGGTCCTTTTCAGGCTACAAGGGTCGCGGCTGTAGCTGCTGACCGCCGTTGATGTGAAAATGCTCACTGACAGAGACCTACCCCCCCCCCCCCCCCCGCACCCCACCCTCTCTCTCTCTCTCATTCATAATTCGTGAACCGCCGTTGGAAAGGTTGCTTTAATTGAATTTTTATTGAGCATGTCATAAGTACGTCTTGTTTGTGCTCAAACTGTGTTTCTGTACTTCCACCAGTGCAACAAAATAAATCAGTTTTAACCAAGGGTCGCGGCCAGACGTTATAGCTTTTATAAGCTTAGTTAGAGGTTTATATGTAGGTTTAGATGTAGGCATGGCATTTATTATAGAAAGATATAGGCATGGTATTTATCATAGAAAGATATCGGCATGGCATTTATTATAGAAAGATGTAGGCATGGCATTTATCATAGAAAGATATCGACATGGCATTTATTATAGAAAGATGTAGGCATGGCATTTGTTACAGAAAGATATAGACATGGCATTTATTATAGAAAGATGCAGGCATGGCATTTGTTACAGAAAGATATAGGCATGGATTTATTATAGAAAGATGTAGGCATGGGATTTATTATAGAAAGATGCAGGCATGGCATTCATTATAGAAAGATATAGGCATGGCATTTATTATAGAAAGATGTAGGCATGGCATTTGTTACAGAAAGATATAGACATGGCATTTATTATAGAAAGATGCAGGCATGGCATGTATTATAGAAAGATATAGGCATGGCATTTGTTACAGAAAGATATAGGCATGGCATTTATTATAGAAAGATATTGGCATGGCATGTATTATAGAAAGATATAGGCATGGCATTGCTGGGCAGTACGGGAAGTTTTGCAGGATCTGACTTCCTTACGAAGCATTACTCAGTTAAAGCATGGGACCTCTTCTTGTCTACGCTTGGTGCAGAACATTGTAATGCGCTGTATCATGTATTTCGTGTAGTTGTAAGCTAGCCGCAAAGCTGTGTGTGCGTGCGTGAGGGAATGAGTGAGTGCGTGAATATACATGTGTGTGTGTGTGTGTGTGTGTGTTTGTGTGTGTGTGCGTGTGTGTGTGAGTGCAATGATAGTCTATAGGTTCATGTCTGGTGCAGCTGCAGAGAAAGCAATGCTGTCATTACCAGGGGTTTCCACGTTTGATGCCTTCAGCAAAAGGAACCGGCATGAGAATATATTGGCATGACAAAATGGCGGAAGGACCCCGACCTTACGATCTCCCTCAAGGTTTTGAAAGACATCCGTAATAATCACGGTACGAACACAGATCATCGGAAAGAAGAACTGCACGTGGTTTTCCCCTAGAGGAACTCTCTGTGATAGATGTCCATAGCTTACTTCAACGGCCGAGCAAGTGCTACCTGAATGGGGTGGTAGGGTGGGTGGGTTTTTAGGACTAAAAGCCGTGCAAGCAACAAAGACTAATTCGCGGCTGAATGGCCTGCACTGCTTGAAAAAAAAAAAAGTTGTCTGTGTCGATCGTGCTCTGCCAGTACGGTGTGAGGGTAATAACCCTGTTAAACAAATTCTAAACTCTGAACTGACTATTCTCTCCCTTTGGACAAGGAATTGACCCGGCCTCTCAGCCAGAAGGTAGCAGGCAACAGTCAGTCCTTACGTAATGCTCAACAAAAGTTAATGCCATGACGACCATAGTCAGGGTTAACTTTTAAATTGTGGGGGCGCGCGCGCGCGCGCACACACACACACACACACACACACACACACACACACACATCAACAGGACCTTATTCTCTTAGTGAAGACACAGTACCGTTCAAAAGAGAACGCTTTGGTAATCTGGTTACCACAGTGCCTCGTCACTGACGCGACGTCCGCTTGCAGTAAAGGTATACATAGCTAAATAACAGCGAACACACACACACACACACACACACACACACACACACGCCCAGAGACAGGCTTCTTCTTCAAACGAATTCGCTAGGTTTAATGTGCTTGTTGTCTCGGGAGATGATTATTTATTTGCTCCAAGGACATCCTTTTCCTTTGTCAAAGTCAGCTTGTTCGCGCTTCAATTGCTCTGTGTCCGCTGCGCAGCACGTGGAAATAATGACAAAATCTGTCATTCGCTGGAGATGGCAAAAATACCTCGGTTTCGATAGGAATGAAATGTTATTCTGCAGGGGAAGAAAACACCTTTTTTTTCTGCAGACGGGTTATTTTCAGAAGAAGAAAAAAAAAGAGTTTTTTTCTGCAGAAACACTGCTATGTGTTGTCATCTCTTGCCGAGTAAGTTGGCGAGAGATGAGAAAATGGTAGTTTCTCTGCGGAAAAATGACACGGAAAAATCTGCGGTCATGTTCTTTTTCTGCAGAAAACAGAAGCCCGGGATGTGTGTGTGTGTGTGTGTGTGTGTGTGTGTGTGTGTGTGTGTGTGTGTGTGTGTGTGTGTCGGGGGGGGGGGGGGGGTCGAGGAGGGGGGGGGGGGGGAGGAGGGGGGGGGGGGATGATTGGTTCTTTTGTTTGTTTTTGCAGGAAAACTTTTTTTCTGCAGAAAAATTACAATTTTGTCATCTCCTGACAGTGATATGAATCCTTCTTAGAAAGGACTATTTTTTTCACTTTGACAGATGATATTGCTAAGTGACGCTCTTTGCTTGCACGCCTTTTGATTAACACATTTCGTACTGCCCACGCCTCCCACGTTTTTCTTAATAATTATTTTTTTATACTCTTTTTCCGTTCGAGCCCTGCATGCGAAAAACAGACAAGATTTACGGTTCCTAAACGACTCTTATCGTAGCAAACACGAGCACGATCAAAGTGCAACGCTCCCACTGTGCCAAATTTCAATCCATAAATGATTTTTTTTTTTTTTTTCTTTTGGAGACCACTGGTGCACAACCCTAAATCTACTTGGTGACAACTGAGTTAAAAGAGCACTTGTCTTGAAAAGGGGAAAAAATCAGTCGGGCAGATTCAGCTCTTGCTTCAGCCCGAGCAATGTTCTCACACCTGTGCATCAGAGAGCACGTGACTTTTCGGGCTAAACTCTAGATTGGATTGTGAGACTGAGAGACACTTTAATCTGAACCGAGGTAGATGATATTCAACGTGAAAATTTATCTCACAAAGTTGTAACCTTTGTTGTCGTTGTTGTTGTTGTTGCTCTCGTCGTCGTCGTCGTTGTTGTTGTTGTTTAAAGTAATAATCCTTTTAGGCCCTGAGACCGCGCTTGTAACTTTACGACATGTAGTTTTCAGAAAATAAGGGAATCTGTGATATTCACACGCCGTCTCAAACTGCTGATACATCAAAACATGGCTGCAAACAGGACAAGCAAAGCCACACGCACGTCTTCCCAGCAGCATTGCGGCGACCTTGTCCTTGATATCCAGACAGGTCTCTGAGGTCACGACTCTCTCCTGTCTACATGCACAGCCAAGCCAATTCTTTTTCGTAGTTATAAACACGGCAACTGGGGCTTTCATCTTTTAAGCACTGGCTCAGTCGTACCCTTTCTCTCTTTTATGACCGTGTACAGTCCTCGCAATTGCAGATATAGGAACCGCTAACACGCTTTCCGTGACCGTTCCGATTTTCAAGAGTGCTTTGAGGATGTTCTTTCAAGGAGGAAGAAAGCTGACATCAAGTCAAATAACACTTCGCCTCGTCTAACCTCCACTCTTTTGGACTTTCAGCATTAATGACGTCTTCGTGTTTGGGCATCCGAATGGAGCGGCGCTAACTTCCTCTTTAAAGGCGCCATTTCTAAGATTACTGGGGGTTTTCTTTTCAAGGGTTCGCTGCCAGAACATTATTATCTCTCTTCTTTCTATCTGTATCGGGGAGCCGGGGTGGCCGAATGGTAGAGCGTTGGACTTCTAATGCTCGGGTCGTGAGTTCGTATCCGGGTTGGGGCCAAATATTTGTGCTGGCTTTTTCATCGTTGCCCCGTCTTTGATATTACCCGTATGTGGTGGAAAAGGACGTTAAACCCCCAAACACCCACCCACCCACCTTTCCTTCAGACATAGGAGCTTCTTAATACAGGGAGTCTTTTGTTCTGGAACAGTTGCGGTTGTAATAGTTGTGTCTGGACGTTCAAAATAGTTTATCTTAGGTACAGGTCAGCATCGAGCCCGATAAATCTACCTCAGTCCTGAGGTATCCTGTGTACTGTCCCTAACGCGTTCTGTGCACCGGTGATTTTTCGGGCTCGCCCCAATACTGAATATACGCAGACCTCTAAATGAAACACGCTGGCGTTTTTATTGGTAAGAAAGCGTACGTTACGCCCGCCGTCATGCCTTGACGGAAAGCATCATGTACGTTGCATATTTAGATGTGAGATGCGAGTTGGCCCTGGACCCGGGTTCCACCCTGCTCAGGCTCACTTTTAACCCGGGTGGGTTAAATGTTAACGCACTAACCCGGGGCCAACCCAGTAAAATTGGCAAGTAATGAATAATAATAATAATAATGAGGATTTGTCTAGCGCCCAACCTCCTGCTGGAGCTCTGGGCGCCTCACAATAGCTAGTATAGTGGCAATACATACACATGAGATTCAATTCAATTCAATTCAATATAACTTTATTGTCTGTCGATGGCAGAAAATTTTCTTCTGGCTCGCACACACACACACACACACACACACACACACACACACACACACACACACACACACATTAATTTATCTAGACATATAAATCCATACATATTAAACACAGATCCTAAAGTAATGTGTGATGTCCAAGTCCAAGATACACTTGAAAAAGACATTACACATTACATACACATGAAATAGACGTCACATACACGTTACATACACACAGCTATGATACATCTTAACATGACATCGTAAAATTACAGGCGTAAACGGCCTCTCTGTTGTGTGATGCAAAACAGCTACACGTGATCGTAAGTCAGATTTATACACTCGGCCTTTAACTTGCGTCAGCAACACAAATCATGGGCAGATGGCAGCGGAAACCAGCAGAAATGAGACCACATCCATTTGTCTGTCCTGAAGAAAAAGCCTTGACAAGAGTTTAGATAGAGCGAAAGTTGCTGTCAAAGTGAAAAAGCTTGGTCAGAAAGTTCTACGATGCTTCTTCCGATCTCTCCATGTACGTCAAGGGAGCCGAGATGGTAAGAGCGTCGGACTTTCACTGCTCGGGTCGTGGGTTTGAATCCCTGTTGGGGAACCAAAACGCTGTGCTCGTTGTCCCGTCTTTGTTTAAGGAAAAAGACATCGACTTTACCCAGAAACCCCATCCAGAGGTATTTCATACGCATTGAAATTCTACTTGACATACAAGGAAATGGTGTCTAGTAAGGTAGGAAAGTCAAAAATCGTCAAACCGATCAATGAACTCAACCAACCAACCAACCCCCCCCCCCCCCCCAAAAAAAAAAAAAAAAAAAAAAAACCGGCATTGAAAAGACTAAGTTAAAGCGAGTGTTGCTCTCATCCTGAAAGAAACGCACTGGCTGCCTGTCAAGCTAACACTAACCACAAACGTCTGTCCTGTGTGTTCCTCTGTGTCCATGGAAAGTCCCCGCAGTATCTCTCTGAGCTCATCCCTTCATATACTCCATCCCGCGCTCTTCGTTCCTCGTCTCAGTCCCGCTTGTCCGTCCCTGGGTTTCATGACAACACCACCAAAGAAGCGCTTTGAGGCTTGCTCCTTCAAGTGCTCTGCCCCGACTCTGTGGAACACCCTGCCGCCATGTTTGAAATCCACCATCTCAGCGTGTCTTACAGAAGCCAGCTGAAGACCCATCTTTTCTCAAAGATCTGATGCAGACCACCCCTCCCCCTCCCCCCGCCCCGCTCGCTTCCTGTTTTAACTGCCCTACCAGGTCCGCTCCGTACCATCGGGTTTCATACGCTTACCCTCTGCACTGACCCGAAATCGGCTAGCCGAGACCTCCGCCAAGACAAGTGATACCTAAAAAGGAAAAAACAACAAAAGTTTCCCTTGCCGCAACAACCACGGATTTTTCGTGGCCGAGCACAAAGTTGCCACGAAAACATGCATGCATGCTGCGGTTCTGTGTATGTACGGGGGACAACTCATGCCGGCAATAATCTCTGAAACAGGCTGAAAATGTACTGTGCTGGTGAATGCGGCTGAACTCATGGCTTCTGTGCACACTGTAAAATACCACGTTGACTACAAAGCAGTTCAGAACTGTCCACTTTCCTTGTCACCGAGTATTTTTTGGTTAATCCTTCTTTAGGTATCACTTGTCTCGGCGCAGGTCTCGGCTAGCCGATTTCGGGTCAGTGCAGAGGGTGAGCGTAGTGAAACCCGGTGGTACAGAGTTGCTACCAGGGCCCGTATGTAAAACTCGAGGATAATTTAACCCACGGCTACGGGCCTAACCCAGACTAAGACAAAAGAAACCCAAAAGCAAAATTAAATGTTAAAAAAAGGAAGCGAAGAAAGGAAGACAAAACTCCTTCTATAACGGCATAGGCACCTTGCTGGAATGGACCCGTTTCCTGATTTCAAACAAACAACAGAAAATTTAACCCTACAGCTAGTTTAGTTCGAGGTTAGACTCTAACCCGAGGCTAAACTCCCTAACCCCGACTTTTACATGCGGGCCCAGGTTTGAGTATGGCCGCAGTACTGTCAGCAATTACTGCGCTTTCAATCATCTCAACGCAAGCCTGTCTGTGGCTGTATTTGGGCATGTCTCCAAGTGATGTGACGCTATAGACACCATCAAAACAGCTTAGAGCGATCTGTGATCCAAATCTTATATCCTGGACCTTTAACATGCGTCAGAAACACGGTACACGGGGGCAGATGTCAGCGGAAACCCACTGAGCAGAGGCAGCCCATTTGTCTGGCCAGAAACACAGAATCTAAAGGATTAATGATTTAGAACGAATGCTGCTGTCAGCGTTACCAGCTGAATCAGCCGTCATACGATGTTTTCTTTCCATCTCTTCGTGAAAGTTAAGGGAGTTAGAGTAGTTGGCCAGCTGGTAAGCTAAGGCGTTTGGCTGTTCTTGCTCGGGTCATGAGTTCGATTCCCGGTTCGGAGTTAACTCGTAGCCTTTTGCCACCTTACCACGTCTTTGGTATTTATATGGTGGAAAAGGTCGTTAATTTCTAATAGCTCCAGCCAGACCCCCCCCCCCCCCCCACCCGCTACCGCTATATGCTAAGACTGGTTAAAAAAAAAGAACAAGCCACTGCACACCAGCAGAAGCCGCATCAAGCCAGTATTACGCAAGGCGTGGGCCCTCCCACTAGGCGCGATACCGCTGAAGATTGCGTAATAGTGGCTTGAAGTGGCTTCTAGTGATCTGAAGATTTCAAGTAACACTGCGATTATGCACGGGCTTATTAAGATTTAAACCTGCCACCATTAACCAACCAACCAACCAACCAACCAGCCAACCTTCACAAAGGTACAGCGAATTAGAAAGGCTAAGTGAAAGTGACAGTTCTTGTCAGTGTTACAAACTGGAGCTGTCATCCTACGGTGTTTTACTCTTCTTTTTATTTTCCGATCTCGCCCGTGTGCATCAAGGGAATCGGGATAATTATGGCCAAGCTGAAATAGCGTTGGTTTGCAGAGCCCGGGCCGTGTGTTCGAATCCGGGTTAGGAGCCAGCACTTCGTGCTGGTTTCTTTCCTCGTTGCCCTGTCTTTGATAACACACTTATGTAGTGGAAAAGGGCGTTAAACCTGCAAAGCATCAAGAGACCGACTGTTAAACGAAGTACAGCAGTTAAAGGCCTACCCCCCCCCCTCCCCCCCGTGTAAACGCGAGACAACCAACTTTTCTTAAAAGGGCGAAACTCCCAAATCACTGAAGCAATCACCAAACGCCCCGCTGCTCTAACAAAAGATTTTGATATATTCGGAGACCCCAAATTTGAAGCCATTCGGTTGAGTATTTTCGTAGAAACAGGCCTGGACACACCGCACACACATCCGCACATCCACACACACATACACACAGACGGTACTCACCGCGGCGGAGAAGTGCCGGCGTTCAGGGGCACCCCGGCTGCCCGCCAGTAACAATGACGCCGTTCTCAAAGTTACACTTGCATCACGTCTGTGCGCAGAATCCGAAGTTCACTTTGAACGTAGAAAAATCTGCCCGACTTATAATATTGTAATGGAAACAACATAAAAACAGCACACAGTGTAAGCTTTCAGCCGGGATTCAAACCCACGTCCCATGCATTGAAAGCCCAGCGTTTTACCAGTTGGGTTTTGTTCGGCTGTCCCGACTTCGCTAATCAAACGCTGAACTCCGCGCACTGCCGAGATACGCTCGTTCCACTGACTGCACGCACGAAACAAATTTCTTTGTTTGCACATTTATCTCCATTACTTTCCTGGATCCTGTAAATCAGTGTCCTGAACAGGCTGTGGCCTTATTGCACTGACAAGCCATCACCTGAGCTTGGTGAAGAAGGTAAGTGACCGAATTTTCGGTCAAGATCGATGAGTGTGGCGGTTGCTGATCCAAGGGCAACAATCTCTTCAAAAGGTACACGCTAGACAGCAGAAATTGCTTCCCCTCCGAGACCAGAAAGGGCTTTGGAATTTCAATGATCCGGTTTGTGTTTTCGAATCCAGGCAGGGTGCCAAAAACATTGTGCTAGCTCTTTCAAGTCGCGTCCTTGATATCACTCTTATTTGGTGGGAAAAGGACTTTAATACACACAAACAACCAACCTACCGTGACTAGAAGTGACAAGGCCGCTGAAATAAAAACAGTGGATAAAATAGCCTATGCCGGATGCTATGCAAATCACATGGCAGGAAGGCTAAACACAATCTATTTGGGACAAGACTGGGTGGGTGGGTGTTTAAGGTGTTGTCGTCATTGGCTCATGGTCACTATGACACGGTGACCATGACAAAAAAATGACGGGAGAGTGTGCGAGAGAATGGCGAACGGATGAGCGAGTGTGTGTGTGTGTGTGTGTGTGTGTGTGTGTGTGTGTGTGTGTGTGTGTGTGTCTTCTACAAGGGATTAAACCCAAGCATTCCGCCTGCAGTTCTCCTGACTGGTAACCTGCATGTTGTTCGCGGCCGTGGTCCGCGTTTCCTGCATGGTGTGCGTGAGTGTGCGTGGATGGTTCGTCTGAATGCATGGGTTGCTCTACACCGCCTCAACGGCCATACACCACATGCTGACGGTAGCAACACACAATCAGCTAAAACCACAAACCGAGAAAAAGGGCCAGCACAAATATTTGGCGCCAGTCGGGATTCACACTCACGCCCAGCACGCTATACCATTCGGCTATACAAGACAAGGCTGACAGCTGAAATTTTACACCTTTCTATAGCACAAACTGACGGAAACGGATCAACCAAACCACATTTTGTCAAAGAGCCAAAACAATCAAGTGAATTTAAGTATACAATTTATTTAGGTACTCTGAATAGGGAAGAAAAACAAAACAAAAACAAAAACAAACCGAGCATAAAAGTTGCGATGTTTCGGCTAAGTGATCAAGATATCCCAAGTTCAATCTCAAAACTTTCGGTAAGCGCTCTTTCAGTTTCTGTGCCCCCCAGAAATGGAATTCTCTGCCTCCCTCCCTTAGGAACACCCAGAGCCTCCCACAGTTTCAGTCAAAACGAAAGACTCACCTATTCAAGATAGCATATGATCTGTAGTATCGTCTACCACACACCCCCACCCCCTGACAGCCCCCCCCCCCCCCACGCCGCCCCTCCCCCCCCCCCCCTCCGCACACATACTTAGTGTTTCATGTTTCATGTATGCATGAGAATGTGTGTGTGTAGCGTACTGAGTGTTCTTTGAGCAGACTGTTAGCGTTTTATAAGACCTATTATTATTATTATTATTTAACAAATCAACATGCCTAAAATATTCACTGATAAATGTTAGACACGCGCTTAAATAGGGCACAACAGTATTAACACATTACACATTGTTCACACACGCTGACTTGGCAAATGTTAGCTAGTGTCGGTGTGGCAAATATCCTGGAACAGTTTCAACATAAACATACAAAATGCGAAATGAGACAAGAAAGCATTACTCTGAAGACAAAACTGTGTACACTCAAAAACAAACCGTTCTGGCCGACGTGAGACACAAATAAAGAGTCAGAAATGAAAGGTTTAGTCAGAGCCGCTATCTTTTGAAAAAGATTTCGTTTGTGGTTTGGCCGACTTCTGGTCCTTGCACCGGAAAAGTCGATAAAGTTCCAGGCGGAACCTTGAAGAGCGCGTGACATAGATAAAGAAGTAGACGGAGCTGTTGAACATGGCCAGCATAAGATAGAGGAGGTGCGAGGCCAGGAAGATGTTAGCGAAGCGTTCAGACGGCAGGAAGCCCGGCACGGTGAGGCGAGACAGACCCAGGGCCAGGTTGGGAGCCGCGGTCAGGATGTAGACACACGAGACGACCACCAGCATCTTGGCCAGCGCCATCTGTCTCTTGCTGATGGTGCTGTCACTTCCGGAAGTCTCGCGCCAAGTTATCGCCTTTTTCAGCTTGACCACGGTGACAGCGGTGGCTGCGGAGACGACGATGAAGGTGAAGAAAGGGATGACGATCATCAGAAACGTGTTCTCCACGACGTCGATCAGCTGCCTGTAGTCGAAGAAAAACTGGGTCATGGTCAGAAAGTACAAGACCTCACCTGTGTCAGGATTCACCGTTGAGCCGATCTCTAGCTCGAGAGGGTAGAGACAGCATGCGGCCATGATGACGAGGACAATCGTCACGATCAAGGCGGCGACAGTTCGCGTCTTAATCAGGGTGGCGGCCTTCAGGGGCATCGCTACACACAGACATCTCTCCACCGCGATGATCATGGTGAGGCAGCCGGAGATGTAGAGGAAACCGCGGTACAGCCCGGTGAAGTACTTCCGCGCGAAGAACTTCCACCAATCCTCTAAACCAGGCCTTATCTCGCCCACCAGACAATAAGAGCCGATGATAAAGAACAGAGCGACAAAAACCATGTCGACCATCGCGCGACTGAACAGCAGAAGGTTCATACGGTCCCGAAGGCCCTGTCTGGCGAACACGACACTGTTGAGGATGTTGGTGGGGACACCGATCAGAAACAGCATCGGGTTGACGCCACAGTTCGACACTTTCTCTATCAGCAGGAACGTTGCGAAGCTGATGACGTTGTCTGGGTTGTTCCAAGGGATGAACGGGTCCTCGGCCAAGGTGTGGATGAGACCCTCATGAGTTGTCGTGTCTGTGCTACTGTTACTTGCAGTGGATAGCTGGTTGGGCCTACTGTACAAAGCCATCCCACTTGCTTTTAGCCTCCTCGCTGAGAAGGGCTACTCACCATGAACAGATCGAGATAAGCAGTGATGTCTTTGTATGTTGTTTGTTCGTCCCTGATGACGGCTCCTTTGCCAAACACGAGAATAAATTTTTGTTTCCATTGTTCTACTTCAGTGGTCTAGGCTGCTGATAGTGGTGTTCTTGGTCTTGAGCAAGTCTGTCATACAACCTGAGACTTTCAATCCAAAAGCTCAAAAAGGCATCCCCACAGACGGACAATATCACAGCCATGTTTCTAAAATGCATCTCGGTGAATTACACATGAGGCAACAGAAAAAATGCAATATTTTTCGACGGTTGAACTCTCGAGTGTCCAAACGTGTGAAGTAAATTTTGAAAACAACAACAACAACAACAATCACTCACAGAATGAGGAAACGGCGTAGCTACCAGAAACACGTGACGAAACTATGGCTGTAGTAGGGTAATTTGTTTCGCTCTGTATTTTATACTCCGTCCACGCATGCACAGAATGACACCAGTACCAGTAATGAAGGATTTATTTGTCCAAATCTCCTCTAATGAGGGAAAATTTGTGTATACATTTTTACGTGCGCGTGTACATTAATTTGAAATGCTTCCTAAATAGATACACAAACTGAATAACGTTTCCAAACGTTATCTGTACATTTAGCAAGCCCTCCAGAATTTACTCGGACAAATACAACACATCTGGATAATTAGCGAGGCTTGCTTTTTAAACCTATTCGGCACACACAAAAAAAATCATTTTTTACACTGCTCAGGCTGCGTTTAGCGAAGCCGTTCTTTTATTTTCTGTCAATATCGATTAAGCTACTAACAAGGCAGAACTAAACTGTAATATCTGTATACTTCAAACCGCTATTTACAATGTACTTTCACATTTAAGTCATATCAGCGGACGTCGATAGTAAAAATAATAACGGTAGTCTTCATCCTTATCGACATAATCTTGACAATCTCTTCCTTAAACAGAAAAACACCACGAGTTCCGTACTCCGTATTGACGTAATGAGGTTCACACAACATGTACCACATAACGCATAATTTGAAAAGGTCGAAGAAATAATTATGTCTGTGAACAAGTAAATTTCACGTTCTTTGACAATTTCATATCAGCTTACTAAGTCTGTCTAATGGTATCTGGGCGTGTAAGTTAAAAAGTATTGATGCCACACACAAACGAAATATTAGAAGAAACCAGAAAATGTGCTATTCTGCTTGTATCAGACCAAGGTACACGCATAACATATTACAAGTTCTTTGAAGCAAAAATATGTGAACAAAATAAAACCCGAAAATGTTCTTTCGCGCGCGCACACACACATACACACACACACACACACACACACACACACACACACACACACACACACACACACACACACACACACACACACACACACACACACACAGCAGAAACCAGAAGAATTTGCGATTCTGCTCGTATCAGACCAAGGTACAAGCATATAACATGTTACTAGTTATTTGTAGCCAAACAACAATAATCGAACATTTTCGGTTCCCGTGAATGAGTTACTACAAAAAAAAATGCGAAATGTTTTACTGCACAGAACGGCTTTGTGTTTTCCCAATACCTGTACAAAAGTGGATTTCTGTCGAACGTTTACATTTTCTGTTTTTTTTTTTTTGTTTTTTTTTGGGGGGGGGGGGGTTGTTTTGTTTTGTTTTGTTTTTTTAATCTTTGAAAAAAAAGAAAAGTACTAATTGCATATCGTTCAATCGGGTACAAATTAGGACAAATTGCAAGGGCATGCCATATATTTACTTTACCGATAGCCTTTTCATTAACTACATCATCGACGAAGTTCTGCCGTGTTTTCTGCATCCATTTTCTCTAATGATGGGCCAAATGACTTAAGAAAAAAAATACAAAATTGGTAAGAAAAGCCCATGATCGAAGTCGTTAAAATGAAGGCATGCACAGAAATACATATTTAGGATTTTATTTTTCGGGGGGGGGGGGGGGGGGGGGGGGGGGGGGGGGAGGGAGAGGTAAAAAGATTATTTTCATGTTTCTCCTACGTAATTAGTATGTTTATACTTTGGTTTCCTTAGCATTGTACGTACTATTCATTTCATTTATCTTGTTCATTTTTTCTGCACCGCTGCAAATTTGAACGACCGTGCTGCACGTGGAAATTAAAATTCCCACATGCTGTTCTCAAAGCCTTCTTCAAGTCCCCATGCTCGCAATGAGTTTTCAGGGGAAAAAAAAACTGCCGCTTACAATTCAGCTCAAAGGCTGTTTGCCACATGAACAGACGTTCCCTTTGGCCATTGCGACCATTTTCGTGGCACTGCAGTTTCTAATAGTAGAGAAACCTATTTCACGACAAGAAGTACTGCAGGCTGTTAAAAAACTGAAACTGAGGAAGGCTGCTGGCGTAGATGGCATAGTGGGTGAGATGCTAACAGCCGCCGGTGGTGTTTTGTCAGGCTTCCTAACTGAACTATTTAATGTGATCTTTGGCAAAGGCATTTATCCCACTTCATGGGCCAAAGCTATTGTGGTGCCACTGTATAAAAAGGGAGATACGAAAAAGGCAAGCAATTACAGGGAAATTTCACTTCTGAGTATTATAGGTAAATGTTATGTAAACATTCTCAACACTAGACTATACACGTGGCTCGAAGAGAACCAGAAAATAACAGAATTACAAGCTGGGTTCAGAAAGGGTTACCGGACAACCGACCATATCTTCACCCTCTGTGCCATCATTGAGCAGCATTTGAACAAGGACAGCAGGAAATTGTATGTCGCCTTCGTAGACCTGAAAACTGCTTACGACTCAATAAGACACCGCACCCTACTTATTGCACTTATCAATAGTGGTGTATCAAAAAACTTTCCTTCGTGCTGTAGTAGCTATGTACAGTGATCGATACGACCAGGCCGACGAAAACGGCCGCCAAATCAGCGCTACGTACGTAGAATCACATACACGCCAACCCGAGTCATCACAATGGTTTCAGATGCTATATTGTGTCCCACGTGACTGATTCTGATCCTTGGAATAAGTGCATTCGATGAAAAGTTTTGCACAGCCTTGTTGAAACTGAAACTTTACAGGCCCAGTCTCGGCTTCACGAAGGACGGTTTTTTTTTTTTTTTTTTTTTTGCTGCCCCAACTCTTTTGCCAGCTTCAGTGGTGTTCCTCCCAGGTCATGGGTGGAATCCACGGAGGGCTCGAAAGTTGTGGCATTTTTTGTTTCTTTTTTATTATGCATGACCTCAACGGCCTCGAAGCTTCCTTACTCAGCCAAATGACGACTATGGCACACGCTCTGCGTTTCAGAGCGTTTCGGCTCTAGTTTCCTCAATGCCGGCCTGTTGGAGGCTGTAACTGGGCATGACATTGTGACTTCATATGATGCTGGACACCACCAAAACATCTCCTTGAAACATCGGACGATCGACTGGTAATAATGGTCGCGGTCTAGAAGCTACAGGTGATCAGCAAACGTGAAGTTCGGCCTTGTTTGAGGAATTTCAGTGCTGTTCACCAGTGACTCCATTCCGTCAATGCAACATACCGCCTTCCAGCAGGGAGAGAGGACAGGGCGGGTGGGTGTTTGGGAGTTTAACGTCCTTTTCCACCACGTAAGGGTGATATCAAAACACGGGGCAACGAGGAAAAGGCCAACACAAATATTTAGCCCCAGCCGGGATCCGAACTACGGACTCGAGCACTGAGAGTCCAACGCTCTACCATTCGTCTGTCCCGGCTCCAGAGGGGAGAGGACAACACTCTAGTAGGTTGTATGTTTTCCGTTCGAAACGGCACAGTTTCATGTCCGACAAAATAACAATTCTTACAACCAAAAAAAAATGAATGTAGACAGTTGTACAGTATGGCGACTCCTTCCTAATACTCGCTTTCAATGTCAAGGCAATTTAAAAAAAATTGAAAAATCGATTCAGCGTTACAGACATTCTGACTTCATCTACTACATTATGACGATAAACGACTTCAGAAAAGAAGTTAAAGCAAACAAACAAACTCTGAATATTATTGCCAAATAATGTATACATCTACAACTGATTTGTACATGTGCTAAAAATACTACCGCTAAATACGAAAAAGGCGATTTAAATGAATATTATTTACAGAAATGTGGAAAACAAAACGCTAAACTATCTCCACACACAATAAGCTATGAACGCTGAAAAAAAAACAAAAAAAAACAATGGTGCTTCTGAGTGACATATCGGAAAATACGTTAATACAGCTCGGTAGCTACACAAACAATCGAACCATCTCGGGGTTAGTCTTTCGCCGTAAACCACTCGAACTAATCATGTAAGCTGTTTATACCACGAGCATTTTCTTTTCTCTTCGAAAATCCAATCTAGTGATCCAAGCGCTCATTTTTGACAGACCTTTTTATATAGACCAATTCCACCGACACCGAGAAAAGAAGTAGTTCCATTCAAAACCACTGTGTGCTGTCTTGTTTTACGAGTTTGACGAACAACATTAAATGTGAAGATGACACTGTTGCAACAAATTGCCACCTCAGTAAATTCAACAATGAAAGAATAATTTCAAAGTTTACTATCTGCGTGGCCAGATTCTTGCGCCAAATGCATATCTCGGTGTAGAAGTGGCTGCTAGCGTAAGCCTCCGTACGCGCAAGGGGGCAGATTCAAACACATTCGACATGTATTGCGGCGAAGTGTCGGTCATGAAAGCGTCAAGTTTCGTTTGGTACACATCGTGAAGGCCATATACTCCTATTTTCTTCACAGTAGGCAGAAAAACAGTACTTTGTCTGCTCTTGCGTTGCCTTGTAAAATTGTGTTGTGCTTTACGTCTGCTAGGTTCAGTCTCATGTGTCGTGCGTGTGCTCGACTCGTCTCCATGGCGGCGTTTTGTGGCGATGTTGGTGGCTATATGCCTTGTTTAAACGTTTCCAGGTAGAGTTTGGTGTATTGTTTTTGCGGTTCTTCGCGTTGTCTTTCCAAACGCAGTCAACGTCACCTCATTTTTCATCCGTCTGCAGCGTTTTTAGCAGAAGGTCAGAAATCTCCACTTCAAGGCCACTGACCAATGACGTAACTGGAGTGTGTTTTTTAGAAGTCATAAACCACTGAGTGTGATATGGAATGTCATATCTCACACTTTCGCTTTCTGTTTCCTTAGTATTTTCGGACGTAAAGCACTCATAGGTAACTCACAGAAAGTTTGCACTGGCGAGTGGTGTAAATGGGTTTAAAGTACCCGAAAGATTTGTCTCGTGAACTGCCATTTAGAACGAAACGTCTCGATACGTCTGTTACACGTGTAACAAAATTAGCCACCTCACCAGCTGGTCATTGCCATCCTGGCAAATGTTTGGAATTTTTTAGGGACTGTGAAAAAAAGGCAACGCAGGTACCGAGTGGTATTTTGAATGTTGTTGTTGTTGTTGTTGTTGTTGTTGTTGTTTGTTTGTTTGTTTGTTTCTTTGTTTTAAGAGAAGAAAATCTGCTGAGTATCGATTCAAAGTTCCAGTCCCTGATATTTCAGTCGTTAATTAGTTTCATGGCTCACTTTCATCAGACTGATCAGTTAACGTAGTGAAAAGTTTTGTTTTGTTGCTAAAGCTGCTGCATAATTATTGCTGTCGGTATGAAGCTTGTGTTCCGTGTGCTAAAACCGTCTTCTACCGTACGCCGGTGTACGTGCTCGTCTGTCGGTTCAATGGTTTAGTTGTTGATTGTGTGTGTTTGCATATTTCTTGGTATGAGTGCGGGAGTACGCGGATTGACTCACTTTGTGAGAATTTTGCGCTATAATTATATATGTACAATTATTATTATTATTATTTCGGTGATTAATGGGATTCAGGGTGCAGCTGTACCACATTGGTACGCTGAGATAGTGTCCAGTTTAGAGATTAAGGCCATGTTGTCATCTTGATCCCCCCCCCCACCCCCCCCCCCCCCCCCCAAAAAAAAAAAAAACGCCACAGTCGCTACGCGACGCACTTCGCGGATAATGAAAATGAAGCGCCATTTCTGTTTTCGTTTCAGCGAGAGCACTGCGCTAGCGTTCGGCAAATATTAGTAAGCACTAGGTTCCCCGAAGTTCGTCTTATCTCCTCGAAACTGTTCGCCGAAAGGTTTCTACGCCATATATGAGATGAAAAGAAAACACCAAAAAAAGACCAAAACCCACACCAAATACTCAACACACAGATTTATGTTATTGTAATTACTTTCTTGTTTAGAGTCATCATGGATCGAGTCAACCCAGACAAGGAGGGCAGTAGACCGTGACGCGCCGTCAAGTCTGTCACCATTCGGAAACCAGTCTATTGTTTCCATCCCAAACACAACCCTTCTCTCAAGCCCCTTAACGAAATTTTTGTTAGTGACGATCACTTTGTTCTCCCTGGAGGTGGCCACGGCCTTGATGACATAATCTGAATCACGTGACGTCAGGACCTGCACAGGGATCTGGTGATCCACCAGTTTGTCGTAGACGGGGAGGTGTTTGCTCGGAGACTCACACAGGACGAGACAGTCGCGATACTCGAGCGGATGTTGATCTGATGAAACAGAGGACCATATTCGTAGAAGGTGAGCAGTTGTTCAGTACATCTGACTATCATGTGTATTATTGAAGGGCCGTCACTGTTATTACAGTAAAGCGTGGGTTCGACTTAAAGTGATACGTGATACCGATCTTTCCTGGTTTCACGAATGTTCATTCGGGGTTTCTCCCTGGGTCCTCCCGAAAGAGACAAACAAAAAAGCTTTACTGACATAAATTGATTACGTATTATACAGTAGAGAGAGAGAGATGATGATGATGATGATGATGATGAAACTTTATATCACAACGGTTAAAATTTTGACAGAGATGAACGTCAATTTACACACTTGCCGTTGCTACACACTACTAAAACACATCTAGCAAGGAAAATTAAAACATTGAGATCAGGTGACTCTCTCTCTCTCTCTCTCTCTCTCTGAAGCAGCATTTCTTGCTGAACTACACAACACTCCCTTCGCTCATGTTTACAATGAAACTGATCCTCAATCAGCTGTCTCAAAGTGGTATAGTTTGTTTAGCAGTGTGCTTGATAGGCATGCCCCGATACAGCGAAAACGAGTAAAAAAAATAACACTTTAAACCCTTGGATCACTCAGGAAATCATTCAGGCAATGAAATATAGGGACAAGCTAAAAGAAGAGAAACATTTTTGTGATTACAAAAAGCAAAGAAATCGTGTGAAGAACATGGTCAGGAAAGCTAAACGGGATCTATGTGATCGTACAATAAGAGACGGAAAAGACGCATCCTCAGTATGGCGTGCCGTAAACTTAGTCACTAGAGGTAGCAATAAGAAATCGGCAGCCACCCCTTCGAGCATCACCGCAGACACATTCAACAATCATTTTAAATCGCTTGTTCCTTTCAGCAATGATTCCCCTCACTATACTTGCCCACAATCATTACTTTTGTCGACAAAGAACAGCTGGGACGTCTCCATTTTGTATACCCCCTCTAGCAGTGCACGAGGTAGAGAAACTTATTAGTTCAATGAAAAATATTTTTAAAAATCGTCCGGAGAAGACGAAATAAGCTCTAAAGTCCTCAAGTTGTCTATCCCGTATATTGTCGAATCCATTACATACATATATAACCTTTGTATTCAGCATAACGCCTTCCCACTTGAGTTTAAAAATGCCAAAGTAATCCCCCTACCTAAAACAAAGGATCTCACGGATGTCAATAACTTCCGACCTATCTCTCTTCTTTCAACTTCATCAAAGCTACTAGAACGGCATGTCCACAAACATCTTCTTCAGTATTTAGAAAAACGTGGACTGCTTTACTCATTTCAATCCGGATTCCGCCCTGGACA
This sequence comes from Batillaria attramentaria, assembly GCA_018292915.2. Lineage (NCBI taxonomy): Eukaryota > Metazoa > Mollusca > Gastropoda > Batillariidae > Batillaria > Batillaria attramentaria. The sequence goes on along the minus strand of JACVVK020000327.1, from coordinate 702,513 downwards.
CTCATGCCATACTGCCTTATCCAGATTAGTAGACACCTGGCTAACTTCTGTTAACAAATCAGAAATTACTGGAACAATTTTCCTCGACTTTAAGAAAGCGTTTGACTTAGTAAATCACACTGTACTACTGACAAAACTACGTCAGTATCTTTGTAATTCTAGTGCTGTACCATTTTTTGAATCATACTTAGCGGAGAGAAGACAGAAAGTACTGCTAAATGGATGTTACTCTAGTGAAGGTTTAGTAAAATATGGCGTTCCCCAGGGCTCTGTCTTAGGACCTTTGCTTTTCTGTATATTCATAAATAACCTTCCTTTCCATTTTACTAGTGAGATCACATGTGATATGTTTGCTGATGACACAACTATCCACACCCCTGATAAAAACATAGAGGTCGTCAGTCAACGTCTAAATCAAAGTTTACAGACTGGTGTGCTACAAATGCCATGGTACTGAACCCATCTAAAACCGAGTGCATGGTACTTGCCACACGCCAAAAACACCAATGTCTGTAAAATTGTCTCCAAAAATCTCTACTTGTTGTCCCGGTTGAAGTCCATAACTACCGCTGAGACTCGTAGAATGTTCTACAACGCCCACATATATATACATATCGATTATTCCTCGACAGTATGGGATGGTTCAGGTGACGTTCATTTGAAGAGGCTGGACTCTTTGCACAGAAGAGCTGCAAAGCTGATCTTACCAAACCCAGCACTGTCAACAAATCAAAAACTCAATGCGCTAGAAATACTCCCCTTAAAACAACATTTTCGGTTTAATAAGGGTGTCCTTGTATACAAAATGTGCAAGGAATTAAATCCACCATACCTCAGAACTAATGTCACATCATTCCAGACTGGGGCTATACCTGAGGGTTCCTCGCCCTAGAATAGATCTCTACAACGCCCAGTTTAACTTTTCCTGGGAGTGCACTTTTGAATACACTTCCCATCCATATTAGAAACGCCAAAACACCCACTTCTGTTAAGAGCAGCCTCTTCAAATATCTAATGTATGCGGGTTCGCAGCCACTTTCGTAAACAACACCATGCATCCGACCACTCATGTTAGTATGTGAATAGTATGTGTGTCTTGATACCCATATACTGTTACGTGTGTGTGTTGCTTATATACTGTGCCTTTTACCTCTCATGTGTTTTGCATTTGATACCTATATCCTTTTGTATGTCGTGTCTGCAGTGTGAGCGGACGTCAGTAGTAGATGGGCACAGAGAGAGAGAGAGAGAGAGAGAGAGAGTGTGTGTGTGTGTGTGTGTGTGTGTGTGTGGTATTAGCAACGGCAAGAATGAAAACTGGACCACTGGACCAATGTATTTTACCGTTGGCAAATAAAGTTTCATTTCATTTCATTTCATCTCTCTCTCTCTCTCTCTCTCTCTCTCTCTCTCTCTCTCTCTCTCTGCCAGGGTGGTCGAATGGTAGAGCACTGGACTTCTAATGCTCGGGTCCTGAGTTCGATCCCGGCTGGGGCCAAATACTTGTGCTGGCTTTTTCATCGTCGCCCCGTCTTTGATATCACCCTATGTGGTGGAAAAGGACGTTAAACCCCCAAACACCCCCCCTCTCTCTCTCTCTCTCTCTCTCTCTCTCTCTCTCTCTCTCAAGCACTCATATGCATATGCATGTAAGCAAGATTCAACGTGGACTAATACATGCACATGTCTATATATTTACATTTGAAATTTAAACATAGCATGATGGCACATATCATAAACCTCGAACAGTGATAGAATGGGTGTCACTCAGTTTTGGTATGTGCTTTCGCGCTACACGAGGTTTCAGGGTTCTGCGTAAGTAAGTGCTTAAATGTTCGCAGTGAATGGACCGTTTTAGTACAATCATGATGGAAATGAATTCCAGAGAAAAGCTCCTGCGAAAGAGAGACTAGTTTCAAAAAATCTGGTCGAGATAGGGGTATGGGAAGAGTGTTATTTCTCGAAGTCCTCACACGCGTATGGTCCAGTCCAACAAGAGATGCTGAATAAGGTGGAGCCGCGTTATGGAGAATTTTATGCATGAGCACACATTTGTTAAACATGAGCTGTTCTCGAGACTAAGAGAGAGAGAGAGAGAGAGAGAGAGAGATCTGTGCTCCACATACCCAAAGGAGGCCCGCGGACCAGCTCCTTAATCCTGTTGGCGATGTTGTCCCCACACTTCTCACACCGCTCTGGCTGACCGAGGAATTTCAGGAGTGCAGGCAAACAAACCACATGGGCGAAAGAGTGAATGGCGCTCAGGAGCATCGCGGACAGGAGACTGGCGGACATGAGACTGGCGGACTTGAGAATGGCGAGCGCTTGAATGACGCATGTGTGACTTATGAACAGGTAAATGAAGGACATGGTCACGAGACAGGCGACCAGGCAATCGACAGCATTGAAAATGGCGGACGTGGAAACGACGTCATATTTACACTTCTCACACCGCTCTGGCAGACCGAAGAATTTCAGGAGTGCAGGTACACAAACCACATATGCGACAAGGAGAATGGCGCACAGGAGCACCGCGGACAGTAGACTGGGGGACTTGAGAATGGCGGGCGCTTGAATGACGTATATGTGACTTATGAACAGGTAAATGAAGAGCATGACCACGAGACAGCCGAACAGGAAATTGACAGCAATGAAAATGGCGGACATGGAAATGACGCCACGAGTACCAGGTTTTCCACCGTGGGACCATTTCTCGACCTCGGGTCCGTCAGTAGGGGCGGGGATGGCTGTACTGGAGTACTTTTTCACAGACTTGTCATCTATGTCCGCCGACTTCGCCACTAACTCGGAGACTGAAGGCGGACATCTGACCGGTATCGTGAGCTGCACCACCTCCAGACACCGATGTTCTTGCTTGACGTGTAGGTCCCGAGTTACTGCTGCGGCCCAGAGGTGTAGCTTGGGAACTCGATCAGACAGGAGCTTGCAGAATCTAGCGAATCTGCTTCTCTTGAAAAAACTGGGGGAGAGACGGATGTCATAAACATCTTAAATTCCCTGAGGTAGAAAGGTGTGTGTGTGTGTGTGTGTGTGTGTGTGTGTGTGTGTGTGTGTGTGTGTGTGTGTTGGCCGTTGCGGACTGTGATCAAATGGAGCGGGTGTGGAGGATGAAGTCTTTTAGTGTGATTAATTTGTGATAATCTTAAATAGTTATTTTAGATTATACCTACATTAATACCAAGACTGTTTTTGATTTGATTTTTTGATTCATAGAAATCTCTAATTTAATTGTAGTGTTTATTATGTATTATCTTATGTGTATTGTAATGTGATCATTGTCTTTGTCCACCACACCAAAATTTCCCTCTGGGATAATAAAGAGGTAGAGGTATTGACTGAATGGATCGCGTCATGAAGCAAATACGAGTCGGTATTCAACCAAGTTATGTACGCGGTGTAACGGCTTTATCACCTTCTTTTTCTTTCATGTATGGTGCATCGTGTGAGCTTATCCGACTAAAAGCTGAAATCTACTTGTAATTTTCGGGGAATCGGCAACTGGGCAGTGCACAGCAGACGCTCGGAGTGGTCAGGAGATCATTATGCGACAGAATAAAGTGCGCCTTCTTATGCTAGCAATACAATATCAGTTCACTCAAACCCAAACAAAAAAACTAAAAACAAAAGGTCTTAACTTCGACTGAAGACATGTATAAACCTGGTAACACCGTGAAGGAAATAAAAATGTGCGAAGTCAATGCGAAACCAAAACATGCACAGCTCTGTTTGTGTGTGCGAGCATGACAACGTTGTTTAGCCGACGGGTCTTGCATCTTCCCATCTCGGTCCCTCGCCTAACATACCGATTTGTGAGTGCTGTTTCTAATATCTTGAGTGCATGTACAACGATTAACTCTTTGAAATTGCGCTCCGTCGTCAAAGAGTTAAAGTGTCCTTCCACCAACAGCCATATTTTATAATTGCCTGCATGATTCGAACGATTCAAGGAGCTTCCGACAAGGAATACGCTTGCCTTCACAGCGGATAGCAGACGACTGCAGTGACTAGACTCGATTCTACTTGATCATGTTTATGTCACAGGTTTTGGCTGGAAAGCGTTGAAGCTTTGATTTGAGTACACAGTGCTTTTTAGGCATAGTCTCATGTCGTTTTGAACTTCAACAGCGTTATTTGCACCTAGCTTGCCACGGCCAGTCAAGTCAGCGAGTTAGGCCGCTGCCCGGGATAGGCCAGCCGTTCGAGTCAACTTTTTGAGAACGGATTTTGGTTAGTGTTCGTTGAAACTGTCCATGATGTGAGTGAGCAGTGCTTGTTAGGTATCGTGTAAAGTCATTTTTGCTTGAACAACTGGTTTATAAAATTGGAAACACCGATACCGAGCCGTAAACATGTTTCGTTTTTTGTCGGTCGTGTTCAGACAAGACGATCGGGCTGCCGTGCACCAGGCGTAGTAATACTTTCTTGTGAAATTCTCTGCCAGAAGGTTTTATCTGTGTTCTTTCTATATGTATAGACAAAACTTTGGCAGGGAACACACACGGAAATGGTTGTCATGTGATGTGTCACATGAGTTATCATCACTAGCGAGATACCAGCACTTAGACAACGGGAGAGATCAAAGGGAAACAGCCGGTAATGGATGATAACACGTGTTATAATTTTATAGCTCACGCGCCATACTGACCTGCCGGAGTAAGCCTCGTCGGCGATGACGTACAGCTCACCGTCCTTTGCGGCTGCAGCCAATTCGTCGACAGCGGTGTCTACATCTTTCTCGTCGCTGAAGTCATACTGGTGAACTTGGACACGCCGGGGAGTTGACGCTGTCACTGAGGCCAGTAGTTGGTGTTCGATCAGCGAGGTGGCTGCAAAACTCTCTTGGTGTGAACTCAGCAGGTGCACGTCCTTGTCCATGTCCCTCCATTGCCGGCCCTTGATTGTCAGCACAACGGTTTTCCCAGTACCTGTGTAAAACAGCATAGAGACAATACATAGGTTTGACGTTTATTTATTTATTCTTCAAGACCCTCTGGGGGCATTTGAAGAAAAAAAAAGTACAAACAAAAACAAAAACCGAAAAGACCACAGCAACAGAAATAAAACACAATAAAACAAAGCAAAGCACGCGAAAGTAAAAAAGAAAACAAGACACACAAAAAGAGTGCTAACATAGCAAACAGAACAAAAATAAGAAAAAAACAAAAAATACAGACTCGGACTCAGACTACAAGGAAACGAATTCCAAACATACAGAATACACGGAATATAAACCTACAAATCCATGATTATACAAGGATACAGTGTAAATGCAATATTACGGGATGTGTGTGTGTGTGTGTGTGTGTGTGTGTGTGTGTGTGTGTGTGTGTGTGTGTGAGAGAGAGAGAGAGAGGGTGTGGGGTGTGGTGCACCTTCCCTTAGAAGAGCAACGATATGACTGAATTACTCACAAATACTGACAGCTACGCAAACCGTCTGACAAACACAATGTCCCAGAACGACGTTTGGATATCCACGTATAGGGTCTATCAGTAGGCAGAGAAGCACAATAGCAAGAAAACCTCTTTCGTGGTTCACAAAAGAAGACGATATAAATAAAAAATGTTTAAAAAAAAAAAAGGGACATACGCGCCGGTTAGGTACGTGAGAATTCGTGCATTATTATTATTAATTCGTGAGTATTATTTTCATGAAGTGTATAAGTTTCAACAGGATTGTATTGTTAGTAGATAAGAATAATTCCTTGAATTTCAACGTGTTTCCCCTGTGTATGAATTTTTTTTATGAATTTCTTCCTTGGTACAGCAAAGAAACATTTGAAGATCGAAGTCGCAAAGAGGATCTGTGACCTCACTTCTTGTGCTCTCCAATACATCAACTAAACCATCAAAAATACTGCTTTTCTATAACCAGTGTTTAGCTTTGCGGATCTGAAAATGTCAAAACGAAACCTAAAACAAATAATCGCTTGTATTCCAGACTTTTTCTTTCTACGATAAATAGGTGTATAAGTTCTACCTGTGAGGTTTCGAATGTTTGGGAGTTTTTTGGAACGTATCGTCTTACAGCTTGTGAGAACCTATGTACCGTTAATCAAACGTTCAAATTATAAAACTTGTGAATATAATCAGCGTTCACGGTTTTGTACACTGCTGGAAAGAGTTTCTGGTTAGACTGTGCGCAGCGCATCATATTGCAAAAACGACATTTTGCCCTTTTTGTGGTGTTAACTTAAGGTCAACCTTACCAGGAGGCCCCCACACAAACACCAAGCGGAGGTCTTGTCTGGTCACCAAGTCGAGCTGGTCGGGGTAGAGCGTGATGGCATTCAAGAGCCCTGTGAGGGCGACGGCCTCTGATGGAGTCCGCAGTGTCATCCCACGCCTGGGACTTGTTATGGCTGGCACTTCGATAGAAGTGGCCGGGCCACAGAATCTGAAATCGTGCACACACACACACACACACACACACACACACACACACACACACACGCGCGCGCGCGCGCGCGCGCATACGCATACCCACACGCATTAGCACACACACTTACACACGACTTTTGATTTTCACCCATTAATTTCAAGCAATGGCTGCCATGAATTTCGCACTTTACAAAACGTAGTTTATCCAAAATGGATTTGAAATTTCCCTGTTACAATCCAACGAAGGTTTTCTTCGGCCATCAGATAAGGTTTATACCTGATAGCAAGAGACTTGCATTTTTCGAAGACCAGTTGGACTTTTTGAACAGCAGTTGTGCAGATACTGTAATTATAATCCGGACCACCAAAGACAGAAAGAGATTTCACTAACCTGGCCAATAGCGACTCGTACTGATCTTCATCTACTTCAGAGTTGGTGCCAACCACCCAATTCCACCACTGAACGGACTCAAAACTGTCTTTGCACAGACACTGAGCAATGGCGGAAGCGATGTCTTGTGCTTGCAGACACTGTAGAAGTTCCTGCACACACACACACACACACACACACACACACACACACACACACACACACACACACACACACACACACACACACACACACACACACACATGCCTATTGATTTCAAGTGCACACAAAATTCACCACAAAAAAATCAATAATAATTAAACACAAAAAGAGACAGCAGGCGAACAGTCGGCATGCAATTAATCAGAAAATATTACTGTAATATGCCATTGTTAAAAGTGGAAGGAAAAAACCGTGTTATAACATTTATGACTTCACACTTTACTGTGACATGAAGTATTTGAATAACCTCTCTTTAAAAACAGTGATAGAGGATGCGGCTTAACATGAACTGGTGGCTGAGAGAGAGAGAGAGAGTTTGTGGTGGGGTTTACCTGTTCGGTCGTAGAGTCGGCGTTGAGAACCTGTGTGAGCTGTTCGGTGGAGACATTCGGCAGCATCAATGTTTTCCTGATGTTGACGTTAGCTTGCATGTTGGACACCAAATGCTGCAGTACTGCTCCCGCCTTGTCCAGCTGCTTCACGGCCTTCCGTACCCTCTGCCGTATCGCCCCTAACAGGTTCTGTGGATTGCTTGTGTCATCCCCCACTGACTTCACCTCTCCTACAATTAGACCGTGCCGGCGGGTAATGATTAAGATGTCGAAATCCCCGTCTAGAAAAAACCGCCCCATCTGAGTGGGTTGAGGAAACTGCTGGACAGCTGAACTAACATCGACTGGACCTCCACTTTTGACCAGGTAGTTTTTGAACTCCTGCTCGGAAAGGTACCTCTGGAAGTTCAGCTGGGTCATTACCATCATGGCCTCTTGCCTGTTCTTCGTTTGTCCCCTGATGTGGCGGAGAACCTTCTGCAGGGCACGGTCGTCTCTGGTGTCAGTTTCTTGCACACGTTTAGGTCGCTGTAATTGCACCGCCGGCAAAACTTGTGCTGATAGAGGCTGTGGGAGGGGCTGAGAGGTTCCACCAGGCGTTATGGGGCGTTGATTTTGCGCTTGTTGAGGAACAGGAACCGTCTGGCCTGCAAGTTTGTGCAACTCATACAGAACTCGGTTGAAATGTAACGGAGGTATGAAATAGGTTTGCCTCTGAAAATTGGGGTACCAGCTACGCACGCACTGACGCCACATGGTTTCTGCTCTCGCTTTGGGGTCCTGAGGCTGAGGCTGAGGCTGACTTGCACCTTCTCCTGATTGTGATGTCGACGGAACGGCATCTTGCCCTCTTCGTGATGACGGCTGTAGGACAGTCCGGTTCGCTTCAATCGAGGTCAATGGTACGCTCCCTCCGGACTCATTTTGTGTCTGTAGAGTGATCCATCAGCGTTTATGAGTTTGTTTGTTTGTTTGTTTGTTTGTTGTTTTTCTTTAGACTCAGCTTCCTGTTGCTGTTACCAGTCTTAACTATTTTTGTAGTGCAGAATGTGTGTGTGTGTGTGTGTGTGTGTGTGTGTGTGTGTGTGTGTGTGTGTGTGTGTGTGTGTGTGTGTGGCTCGCGCGCGCAGTAGTCAGTATATTGCCTTGAAGGACGAGTGAGGTGTTCTTGAATTGGACTGAATCATCCTGGCGCATCAGGATGTAGGCCTTTTGCCTCTTAATGCCCAAGAAACTGAAGAAATGATTTACCGAACAGTTGGTGTTTGTGTTGTTGTTGTTGGTGGTGTTGTTGTTGTTGTTGTTTTGAAGTACATGTTTTAGATGAGTGAATGTTTAGTTACGTGTACTTTTTACAGTTTAACCAACGAAACTCCATCGAACTATTTATGAACGCGCGCGCGCACAGAGAGAGAGAGAGAGAGAGAGAGAGAGAGAGAGTCACACACGAAAGAAATCCAAACAGTTGATGCTGTAGAATCTCTTACCTGAAACCTCGTCAAAAGTTGACCCATTGTTCCTCGTTCAGCAGACAACTACTGAATGTGACTGTCTGTGTCTGTTTCAAACGGAGGCGATCATTCGTACAGATTAACCCTTAGACGTTCATGGGTCTTCGGCTTTTCGCCATTTTCCGACACCCTTACCAACTTCCAGTGCTTTCAAAAGCCACAACCACAATTTCAACGCCCTCAGGTCGCACATCACTTAAAAGATAATTGAAAATACTTTCCTACTAGACAAAAGATAAAGTGAAATATTTGTAAACAGCAGTTTTGGGCGAGCGATTCACAAAACCTACAGAGATAAATGTTTTACTGTTTCGTACGTAAACACCTGCATGTAATGAAAGAACGCAGTACAATTTAGCTCAAAGATCGTTGGAAAACAATCCTTTGACTGAATTTCAACATACGGCTGCAGATTGTGTGTGTGTGTGTGTGTGTGTGTGTGTGTGTGTGTGTGTGTGTGTGTGTGTGTGTGTGTGTGTGTGTGTGTGTGTGTGTGTGCGTGCGCGTAGATCTCATAAGTGCACAGTTGGTCCTACGGGCCAGTTCTGGTAGGTCAGGTTTTGTGCATCCTAAGTTAGTTTGTCCGGTAAATGCCTGCAGGGAAATGTGACGGATGGCGTCATTATTTCTATTTCTAGAACAAAAGACACTGACGCATTAAGAAAAATGAAAAAGAAGATTTTTATCAGTGGCTCAAAATACTCGACTGAATTTATTGAAAATGGACAAGGTACATTCTGAATGGTTTCTAGAAACCAATCAGTGATCAGTTGTAGAAAACATTAGCTGTAAGTTTGGAACCATGATTGCGTGACGTCAGCAAACTACGCGTGTGCATGGATACAAAATAAAATACGTTTTACGTTATTTGTGATGCAAGCGCAGCCTACATGCGTAACTAATCCCGACAAATCACCTTCGAAGAAATATTTTATTTCAATGTAGCAGTGGTACTGCTAACGTCCATCTTTCAGATAATTATCTGAAGGATTTCAAGGTACGTGAACGCTTGAGTGTTAAAAACAAGAGTGTTGTGTCATTGTCTTTTTCAGGCTGCACTAGTAGCTGGGTTACAGCGACCAAGGTGAAGAAAAATACTCAGCCCTTTTGATGGCAGGTTTATGGTGCTGACAGTGTAAGTGACGTTTATTCCCCTTGAAAGCGCATGATTTAAAACACGGGAACTATCACTCACTGACTGAAACTTTGTTTTCCAAGCATGAGATCATAGACACACTTTGGCTAGCCAGTCTGGTCACTAGGAGAGGAACAGGGTGGGGGGGGAAGTGCGGGGGGGGGGGGGGTTAACGCCCTTTCCCACCACATACGGTTGATATCAAAGACGGGGCAACGATGAAAAAGCCAGCACAAATATTTGGCTCCAGCCATGATACGAGCAGGCTAGGAACAACTTTTCCCATTTGACAGGTATACGACAGTCGCTCCATTAAACGTTATCGCCGAAAATCATTGGCAGCTGCATTACCAAACGCATTATAATATGGTTATGCATGGCTTATGCAACCCAGCAGATATTTCAATGAACAACACACACACACACACACACACACACACACACACACACACACACACACACACACACACACACACACACACACACACACACACATACACAATCTGCAGCCGTATGTTGAATTCAATGAAATCGACTCATGATTAATCGACAAACACGATTCCTCCCAAATCGGGATCCAACTGACCCATTTCAGTATTGTTCGTGAACGACAACAACAACAAATAATAATAATAATGAGTATTGTATAGGCGCTTTACCCAATTTCATGAATCTGCTCAAAGCGCCGCGAACTGAACCCAACACGCACGCTCACGTGAATCACACGCATTCTCTCACACACTGGACGTAAACACATTACAGTCACGTGGTGCGAAGGGTCAGCTCAGCTACTTAAATTTCTGAATTTAGAATTGCATTTATTTTTTAAATTTGGTGGGCTGAACAATTCCAAAGCAGAGGGGGAGGAAGCCGGAGTACCCGGAGAGAACCCCCGACGATCGGCCCGAATGAACGGTGTCACATACGAGAAGGAAAAATTCTTTGCCCCGAGTTGGACTCGAACCCCTGACCTCTCGCATTGGTGACAAGTCTTTTAACCACTAGACCACCGACCGCCCCAACAACAATAAAAACAACAAAATAGTGTGCTTCTATTACTCTTGGTTGCCATAAAAAGCTGTAAGAGTGCCCTTTTTTCCTATAAATTTATGACATTGTCAATCGCATGACAGCCAAAAGCAGTGCGTGAATCTCAGGAAACACCTGAATTTATATCGGGAGTGCGTTCATAATGTTGAAAATACAGAGCAAGGAACAAGAGGATACACCTTGTCTAGGTATTGCAGCTTCCAGTTGGGCCGTAAAAGTCGAGTCTTTTACACCAGTTAGGCTACACTTGCAGTCGGCCTTGCGTATCAATAAGTGCGACTGTAAACATTTCATTACTTGCAAAGTATACAAACGAAACGAACGCGACATTTTTATTACTTTAGGGCTTCCAGTCCCATAAGTAGGGGTTGGTGGAGGGAGGAGGCGGGGGGAGTGGGGGGGGGGGGGTCGCGGGTATTGTCTCAAGTATACAGTGTGCAATCAAGAAAACAGGGGTCTGAGACATGGGGAGAGACTGAGACGTACATCTGAGACTAGCTTGGTTGCGCTGAGAGTAAAAAACTAAATAGTGCGAGATTCATTTATACGCGGAGGCGAGTTAAGGTACTAAGCGGTAAAACACGTTGATCATTAACATGTAGCCAGTTCCTGACTGACATGCCAACAACATTTACTGTGTTTGTTTGCTTGAGTGCTTGCGTGCGTGCGTGCGTGTGTGTGTGTGTGTGTGTGCGTGTGTGTGTGTGTGTGTGTGTGTGTGTGTTATAATGTTCCCGGCAAGAGATTCTCAGTTATTTTCAAATGACAGAAAGCGAGATAGCCCGCAAATCGCTAACGGCGTGTGGCTACTACCATGCCCTTACTTCTGTTCAAACGCATCTGTTTGTTGAGTAGTGCTGGAGACAGCTGTATTCAGGGCCGTGTTTTTCCGTCCCAAATACAACAGCTTGTACAGTTCCAAGCGGAACCGGGAGGAGTTTGTGGCATAGATGAAGAAGTTGACGGAGCTGTTGAACATGGCCAACATCAGGTAGAGGAGGTGCGAGGCCAGGAAGATGTTAGCGAAGCGTTCAGACGGCAGGAAGCCCGGCACTGTGAGGCGAGACAGACCCAGGGCCAGGTTGGGAGCCGCGGTCAGGATGTAGACACACGAGACGACCACCAGCATCTTGGCCAGCGCCATCTGTCTTTTGTTGATGGTGCTGTCGCTTCCAGAAGTTTCGCGCCAAGTTATCGCCCTTTTCAGCTTGACCACGGTGACGGCGGTAGCTGCTGTTACCACTATGAATGTTGTAAATGGGATGACGATCATCAGGAACGTGTTCTCCACGACGTCGATCAGCTTCTGGTTGTCAAAGTAAAATTGGGTCAAGGTCAGGAAATACAAAACTTCCCCGGTAGCTAGGTCAAGCGCGGAGCCGATCTCCAGCTCGAGAGGGTAGATACAGCACGCGGTTTGTATGACAACCAGGGTAGCTGCTATCATGGCACCTACGGTTCTAGTCTTGATGAGGTTGGCGGCTTTCAAGGGCATAGCCACGCACAGGCATCTCTCCACCGCGATGATCATGGTCAGGCAGCCGGAGGTGTAAAGAAAGCCGCGGTACAGCCCTGTGAAGTACTTCCGCGCGAAGAACTTCCACCAGTTCTGAACATCCGGCCTGAACTGACCCACCAGGCAGTAGGAGCCGGTCAGGAAGAAGAGCGCCACAAAAAGCAAGTCGACAAGCGCCAGACTGAAGAGGAGAAGGTTCATACGGTCCCGAAGGCCCTGTCTGGCGAACACGATGCAGCTGAGGATGTTGGTGGGGACACCGATCAGAAACAGCACAGGCTGGACGCCACAGATGCACACTCTGTCTATGACCAGGTACGTGGCGAAGCTGATGACGTCAGCAGGCAGGAATGGGTTATCGGTCGTGACGTCAGAATGGCCAACTGAACTCGTTTCACTGGATGTGTTCTGTAGAGTAGCAGTGTTGTTACAGTCATCAGGGAACAGCGTTCTAATTAACTTTTCGCTCACACCAATGACGTACTTGGAACAATGCCAATGGTCTTCTGCTTCTGAACTGTAGTTTTCAAAGCGGAATGAATGCTCTTCAGATCCGTTCAACATAGTTTCTGCTGGTTGTGCTTAGTGTCCACTCACTTCCGAATCTGGTTTTCCTGCTGTTGGGTGTTGGTGCTATGGCAGATTCAAACCGGCCTGTTTTGCGTACATGTACGTTAGACCGAATGTGTACAAAATTTTGATTCAGCCCTTGGACCGCATACAATCTCTATTTTATCATCACTCTGTATTGCGACCACGTCGTGATGCTGATGGATAGGTCTTTGTGATACGTGCAGAAGGCGGGTTTCTGATCAAACGTTTGGTAGAAATCGTGCCTCACTGCTTTGTTGTCAAGTTCCCTTGGGACTTTCACCTCAATTAAATAAATTTTGGCCCTGAAATGGGGAAGGGTGGGTGGGTGTTTGGGGGTTTAACGTCCTTTTCCACCACATAGGGTGATATCAAAGACGGGGCAACGATGAAAAAGCCAGCACAAATATTTGACCCCAACCGGGATCGAACTCACGACTCGAGCATTAGAAGTCCAACGCTCTACCATTCGACCACCGCGGCTCCCCTGACACTGGAGAGTAAGAAATTACAAACTGTCACCATCGTTAACAACACTTGCACAAAATATGTATGGCACTGTTCTGCCACACACTGTGAGAAAACATGCAAGTGTTCGTACTGTACTTTGACGCAGTTGCTCAGAATGACCTTTATACACTTGAAACATAAAAAACAACACCCTAATTATTTCTTTTCCCAATAATGTCTAGCTTCGATTTTGCAGAATGAAAGCGGTCTTTTCCCCTAAAGTATTTAATGACGTATCAATTTTTCGCTTTCGGTTCAGACCGATTTTTTTCCGTATAATGAGCACACACACACACACACACACACACACACACACACACACACACACACACACACACACACACACACACGCGACTTCATCATGTGTACGCACGCAACATTCACGAAAATGTGTATTTTTTTAACAGTCAGTACAGAAAATTTCCTTTTTAATACTTCTTTCATTAAACCCAATTTACTATTTTACAAGGAAATCACTCTCATCGCACCTTTCTTCACAGAGATAAATAACCCTAATCAGAAATGACAAGCATAGTTATTTGGGGTTATGTAAAATTGTTTATTTCTGGGCGTGCCTGTGTTTATCTTATTTTTCTAGTGCAGACCAAAATATCATTAAACTAATTCTCACTGGCGTACTCTGGCACCACGAAGCAATGCAGTTAATAATTACAGCATCATTTCTACATATTAGTTTTGCTTCTTGCAACATACCTTTCAGTTTTCTGTCTAATCAAGATTGATCTGTTGCAGTTTTCGACACCGTAATGCATTGTTGAAACGACTGCGGCTGAATGCATTACTGTGTTACGTCTCTCTTTGTACATATCATTAGCCAAAAGTGTAAATTTACTGAAACATTTACCCGCGAAACATGTACAGCAAATAGGAAACTCTTCTGTGTATACACTGATAGCAAACCAAGCACACAAATGAGCACTAAATAGAGAGGCAGACGCCTCCATGACTCACTTGTGACAAGGGTCAAGGTCATTCAAAAGTGTATGTTTGTACAGCTCTTATCATTATCTATCGCCATGCCAGGTGGGGTGTCTCTAGTGTTCTTAGCTCCTGGCAATATTAAAATTTTCATAGAATGGTGTGTTTTGAAAGGTCGCATGGCTGTTCATTAGCATACCAAGTTTAGTGTCTCCGCTGTGTGTAGATTCTGTGAAAATGCCAACGCTAAGGTTAACTGCGGACACACGGACAGACAGACACACAGACAGACGACGGAGGGTTATAACGTAGACTCCCTTTGTTACATAAGTGAGCAAAAAAACTGGCAAATTAATGTCTGAGAAAACAAAAAAGCAGAGAAATATCTCGAAATACGGTATCACATGGAAATTCTCTGATCGAAAGTAGTGATATTAATCACTTGAAACATGGCACACTTGGCAAGCAGACAAAAAAACTAAATGAAGAAAATGGCACTGATTTCTGTGGGTTGTCATACGCACCAAGCATACTGCATGGACATACACACATTCACGACCTTAAAAATCTGAGCAAAAACTGGACAGAAAATACTCACATAAGACAATCACAAACCACAAAAATACTTTTCTCAAGTTAGCATTAGTGTTTTCATGAAATGCGTGTTCACATAAAAGCAGTGTTCAGAGCTAGTTAAAAAAACAAAACAAAAAAAAACCGTATTTAAAGGCCGCGGACAATGGGGAAGATTTGCGGTAGGCGCCGGTAACCGACCAGGAAGGGCCCTATGTCAAATTTACGGTCAGACTGGCAAGCCGTTCTGAATGATCGCCGCCTTTAAGGTGTTACCCTTGGAGTACTATATACACTTGAAACTGGTCAAGCGCAACGATGTGGATACTACTGCGGAGACCAATGCGTACTTCATTTGTCATTCGATCTTTCATTTGTGTGTGTGTGTGTGAGAGTAAGTTTAAGTTTTTCATAGGTGTGTGAGTACACAAGACTTTCATGTGCGTGTGTGAGTAAGTTTTGTATATGAGTGTGCGAGTGTTTCAGAGATAAAATTTTGTTTGTGAGTGGGTTCATTTTTTAAGAGCGTGAGTGCTTTGGACTTATGTGTGTGTGTGTGTGTGTGTGTGTGTGTGTGTGTGTGTGTGTGTGTGTGTGTGTGTGTGTGTGTGTGTGTGTGTGTGTGTGTGACACACAGAGAGAGAGAGAGAGTTAGTTAGTTAGTTAGTTAGTTAGTTAGTTAGTTAGTTAGTTAGTTAGTTAGTTAGTTAGGGCTTAACGCCGCGCAAGCAACAAAGACTATTTCGCGGCTTTGAGAGAGAGAGAGAGGTAGAGAGAGAGAGAGATTAGGTTTACTTGTGTGCGTGACTGAGGCTTCTGTTAGTGCAAGTGTTATTTGTTATTGCATGTATTATGTCTTATTATTATTTTTATGGTGGCCTACAATTTCCCTTCTGGGATTAACAAAGTAATTTGAATTGAACTGAATCGTATTGAAAGCAGGACTCCGCGCAGACTTTCACGACTCATGAAAGCCTGCGTGCTGCGTTCCACTGTCCAGCAGACGCCTCACAGCTCTTCTCGTGAACACTTGCAGGTCTTCTGGGCAGCTTTGTTGACCGCCTTCATGTTAGTGTCTGTCAGTGTGTCCATAAAAGGATTTGCAGGGTCCAGGATATACGGAGCTTTCATGTTGCTGTAAAGACCCAAAAAAAACCGTTATAATCAACACACAAACAGAAACAGTGACAATCAGCACAGAGTGTACAAAGACGAGCCGAGTCACGATCAACAAAGGACAAAGACAATGTCACGGTCGTGACAAAGAGGACAGAGACGGAGTCACGATCAGTACAAAGAAGATGAAGGGAGAGTCACGACCAACACACAGAGGACAGAGACGGAGTCACGGTCAGTACAAAGAGGATGAAGGCAGAGTCACGATCAACACACAGAGGACAGAGACGGAGCCACGATCAGTACAAAGAAGATGAAAGCAGAGTCACAATAAGCACACAGAGGACAGAGACGGAGCCACGATCAGTACAAAGAGGATGAAGGCAGAGTCACGATCAACACGCAGAGGACAGAGACGGAGCCACGATCAGTACAAAGAGGATGAAGGGAGAGTCACGACCAACAAACAGAGGACAGAGACGGAGCCACGATCAGTACAAAGAGGATGAAGGCAGAGTCACGAGCAACACTGAGGACAGAGTGGGTGGATGGGTGTGTGTGGGTGGGTGTTTGGGGGTTTAACGTCCTTTTCCACCACATGCGGGTGATATCAAAGACTGGGCAACGATGAAAAAGCCAGCACAAATATTTGGCCCCAGCCGGGATACGAACCTGAGGACAGAGACGGACTCACGTTCAGTACAAACAAGAGTGAAGGCAGAGTCACAATAAGCACACAGAGGACAAAGACGGATCGAGCCACGATCAGCACAAACAGTATGACGGCAGAGTCGCAATCAACACGGTCGCAGTCAACACAGTAAGAGAAGAGAGAATCAGTGCTGTCACATGGTAAGAAGGCCTAAGTGTCATGGATTTGCGAAGCATTTTGGCGCTAGCTTTTTACCATTTTGACGGTACAGATTAGCCGCTTTACCCAACAATTTACCGTGTGTACTTGTGGCTGTCGTAGTGTTGCCCGAAGGCGATCTGGATGTTGCTAGGGTCTGCCAGCAGCCTCATGCACTCTCTGAACAGGTCGTTGGTGGACTTGAGTGTGGAATATTCCTGAGACACGTGGATGGCCAGCAACTCCAGGCTGTACGATCGGATGTTCACGTTGTTCTCCTGGACGTTAAAGGGATTTGGAAAGGACTGAACAGGTTACAGCGTCGTATCATATTGCGATGTGGGAGAGGTACAGAATACTGACTGGACAGATGGCATCTGGGCCCGCATGTAAAAGTCGAGGTTAGGGATTTTAGCCCCGGGTTAAAATCTAACCTCAAACTAAACTAGCTCTAGGGTTATTTTTTCTGTTGGTTTTTTGTTTAACCAGGAAGCGGGTCCATCCCACCAAGGTGCCTAAGCCGTTAGAGAAGGATATTTTTTTCGACCTTTGTTCTCTTTCTTAACTTTTTTATTTAATTTTGTTTTTGAGTTTCATTTGTCCTAGTCTGGGTTAGGCCCGTAGCCGAAGGTTAAATTAACCTCGAGTTTTACATGCGGGCCCTGATCTCTCCGTTCCTCATGATACCAGTCGTGGCTGTCATCATGCCACAGACTGCCTGCAGAGCAGAGCCAGAGGAGTGCAAAGAGCCATATGGGTCGACGATCAACCCTAAGGGCGTGAATGGGCCCTTGTGAACCAAACAAACAGTGGAACAGCGTCAAAGACGACGCTGCAGGTGTAACAACACAAATAAAGCGTGGGGTCACGTGCAGTGTTTATTTGTATTCCGGCTGGGGCCAAATATTTGCGTGAGGAGCTGGGGTGGCAGAATGGTAGAGCGTTGGACTTCCAATGCTCGGGTCTTGAGTTCGAATCCCGGCTGGGGCCAAATATTGTGCTGGGCTTTTTCATCGTTGCCCCGTCTATGATATCACCCGTATGTGGTGGAAAAGGACGTTAAACTCCCAAACACCCAAAAATATTTGTGCTGGGTTTTTCATCGTTGCAACCTCTTTGATATCACCCGTATGCGGTAGAAAAGGACGTTAAACCCCCAAACACCCACCCACCCACCCGCAATATTTATTTGCAGGGCCCTGTCTGGCGAGTGACCTAGTTTGTAGTGATTTTTGTTGTCACGAAAAAGCGCGATTTTCGTGATATTTGTATTTTGTAGGGCAAGGTGCATACAAGGGGTTTGCAAAAGGAGGCAAGTGGCCAGTGAAGCTGGGACTTTTTTGCGCATCAGAAAGGCATGAGTAAAGTGGCTTTCTGGCCTAAACAGAATTGCGTTAATCCAGTGAGGTTTGAGCGGAAAGGAGACATTCAAAATTTTTGTAACTCCCGTCAGATGCTTGCCCTTGAATGGTCTGTGCATGGTAATTTGTGTTTCTAAACTGAAGCATTTTCGGGGTGTCTGTGATGCCTGAGCCTAATAGGGAATATGTATAATATAAGCATTCTGAGGCCTCGTGCAATTGTGTTCTTTGACCTACAGGGGACTACAGCGAGATGGGGTGGAGTTTCTTGGTTTTCCAAGCACAGAGATGCCCTCTTGTGACGGCCATACAAGACGGTGTTGAGAACAGAGGAGACCGACTACCTGCTGCGCTGAATTATAATTCAAAAAAATTTCTCAAATAGCCGCTTTTCCTCTCATTCATTGTCGAGAAACATGCTTATATTTGTTGTTGTTTCGTTTTCACCACTGGCCAAGCAGATCCTGCGGAGGAAGCAGGGCTGGATTGGACACACCCTCAGGAAGCCAGCATCCAGCACCACACGCCAAGCCCTGACATGGAACCCGCAGGGGAAAAGGAAGAGGGTCCGGCCTCGCAACAGCTGGAGGCGGGACACTGAGGCAGCGCTATGCAAGCAGGGGATCAACTGGACTGGAGTGGCAAGAGTAGCCCAGAACAGAGTGCGATGGCGAAAGGTCGCCGATGGCCTATACTCCACTTGGAGCCATGGGCCTTAGTGGTAGTAGCAGTAGTTCGTTTTCACGTGTTTCCAACATTTCGACCGTAACACTTCTGATATAGTACAGATTTGTCATTTTTGAAATGGTCTGAGGCGGATTTTATTTTCAGACTGACTAGTTACGAACCTGCTTCCAGTACTTCAGGAGTCGGATGACGCCTTTCAGAGAGCCTGGAACTTTCTTGACGAACTCCACCTGAAAGGTACAATATAACGGAATGTAACATACTAACATGCACCTTTAGGGGCAAACTTATGACTGCACTGTTTGACTCAACATAATTTGACTCTCTCTCTCTCTCTCTCTCTCTCTCTCTTTGTGTGTGTGTGTGTGTGTGTGTGTGTGTGTGTGTGTGTGTGTGTAATATGGTCAGCAGTTTCAACTCGCACGTGATTTTGAAAAGTGCGTACCATGAGGCTCACTCGCCACCACAGAATTATCCGACAGCGACCAGTTTAATGTCTAACTAATATCAGTGGGAACAATTATCGGACAATGTCCTGGCTGACTGAAAAAAGTATACTACATTACGTTTGTCCTGAAGAAGAAGAAATGGTTTGTTTGTTGTTTGTTGTTGTTTTTTTCGCCACTGAAAGCAAATTGCCAAAATAGGGGTAATAAAGATATTTGATTTTGAATCTGAAGTACCTGCAGAGGGGCGAGGGAAGTGGAGTAATGCCGTGCAGCTTTTCTTGCTCCGTCTCTTGAGCTCTCAATAGTGCTGTAGATTTTCGTCGGACTCTTTAGGTCCCCTGGAAGCAACACCACTTCATAAGCACGAATTAATGATGATTGTGATGACGATGACGACGAC
>JACVVK020000327.1:627500-677500 GCA_018292915.2 Batillaria attramentaria | reverse complement strand
GCGTCAGCATCGATGACGCAAGTTTTCTTACGTCATTGTCAGAGTTACACTTGCATAATCGTCTCTGCGGGAGATCGGCAGTGACGTGCGTTTGTACCACAGATGCTTGCCTATGAACGTGGAAATTTTAGCCCGTCCTATTATGTTGTTTCCATTACTATGGAAACAACATAAACAAGATGGCCACTGACCAGCCCAATATGTTGTTTCCATTTAATCACCTGCTGTCGTCACGGTCGTACTTTTGTAATGCCATGTATACGGGAGGACACACACACACACACACACACACACACACACACACACACACACACACACACACACACACACACACACACTCTCTCTCTCTCTCTCTCTCTCTCTCTCTCTCTCAATGGAAACAACTGACCGGGCTTGTCAGACCAATCTTGGTTTTGGAGGAGAGACGTCAAGTTGTTTTCTTTGAAATCTATGACGTTTTCCTCATTGGGATGACGCATAATACATTTGACGTAATAACTTTGACTCGGATACAATTCTTGCAATGAAAGCAGCCCCATGAAAATTGAAGTGTTGCTGCTGCGCAGTGTAAAGATCGAATTTATACCGGCTCAATGTGTTTAACAGACAAGTCTGCGCGGCGAACGTTTTTTCACTATGTGTTATGTCTGCTGCGCGCGCGCGCACACAGACACACACAGACATACGCGCGCGCGCACGCACGCACGCACGCACGCACGCACGCACGCACGCACGCAGACTTGCGCGAGCCGCGTTTGTGCATGTGCTCCATTGAGACCTATGTGGTGTTCTCTCACTCTACTATGCTATTGAGTGAGAGTCAGTGGGAAAAACAAAGCTCACTACATCAATGAAACTCCCGCTTTCCCCGTCTACAAATAGAGAACTTCCGAAAAGTGACGACACACCCCCACGTCAATCAAACATGACGTCGGCAAACTGACGCTGATACAGTTTTGCGTCAGTGCGCGTGTGCCTTTTCTGCGATGTTTGTGAGGCGTGTGGCTTGTGTAAAGGAAATGTGCTTCGAGTACAAATTTTCGAGTCAACTGACGACAACGGCTGCAGTGAATTTTTCTAATTTTTTTTGTATATTTTTTATGGCACCCCAGGCTCATTATCTATGTATAGTAGGAGCGATTTTGAGATCTAAAGTGTGTTCACCAGCACTTTCATCAGGTACGGTTTACGCCAAAAGTATAAAAGCGACAACCTCCAAAATTCACTCAGTTGAGAGTCCGTATTCATGCTATCTATGTCCCAAAAATGGAGTGGTTTAAGTAAATATTACGCCTTTAAACGCCAGAAAGCCACTTTTTTTGAAAAGGGCGATAACTCGCAAATCATGTGTGCAATCGTACCTGGATCGGGCCTTCTATTCAACAATCTTGATTCATTTAGAAACCCCAAATTTGAAATCGATCGGTTTAGTATTTTCGGAGAAATAGGCATCTGAACTGGGTTCACATGCAATGTCAACTCAGGCTCGGTTTACATGAAAACTATAAGAGCGACCATTTTCTAGTAGTGAGTCAATTCAGAGTCCGTATTCAAGCTATCTACTGCCAAACAATTGAGTGATTTAAATAAATATTACGCCTGTACACGAAAGACAACCAACTTGTCTCAAAAGGGCGATAACTCCCAAATCACTTAAGCAATCATCACACGCTTGAATCGTCTAATGTAACATTTTGATAAATTTGGATACCCCAAATTTGAAGCCATTCGGTTAAGTATCTTCGAAGAAACGGGCCCGGACACAATTCACACACGCACACACACACGCACACACATCCGCACAGACGGCACTCACTGAGGAGGAGAACTGCGTTCGGAACACCATACGCGTCAGCATCGATGACGCAAGTTTTCTTACGTCATTGTCAGAGTTACACTTGCATAATCGTCTCTGCGGGAGATCGGCAGTGACGTGCGTTTGTACCACAGATGCTTGCCTATGAACGTGGAAATTTTAGCCCGTCCTATTATGTTGTTTCCATTACTATGGAAACAACATAAAAAAAGAGTAATGCAAAATCAGAAACAAAGCAAAGCAAAGCTCAGAGAGAGAGAGAGAGAGCAGGGGCAGTAAGCGCAATTGCACTCTTCAACAATCTCTGGTCGACATTTCTCTCCCTTAGCATATTACCAGCAACGATGGTCTCCCAAGCTCATGGTCATACCACGGCTAGTACAGCACAAGTATTTTAATAATCAAACAAGTCACATAAACATGTTACTCAGATGGTTTTAGCTGATGACGAACAACAGATTCTGCCTTCTCTTAGGTCGGTCGGTGGTCTAGTGGTTAAGACTTGGTCACCAATGCGAGAGGTCAGTTTCGAGTCCCATTCGGGGCGAAGAAATTTTCTTCCTCGTATGCGGCACCCTTTAATTCGGGCCGATCGTCGGGGGTTCTCTCCGGGTACTCCGGCTTCCTCCTCCTCTGCTTTGGAAATGTTCAGCCCACCAAATTTGAAAAATAAATGCAATTCTAAATTCCGAAATGTAAATAGCTGAGCTGACCCTTCGCACCACGTGATTGTACTATGTGTATGTCCAGTGTGTGAGAGAATGCGTGTGATTCACGTGAGCGTGCGTGTTGGGTTCAGTTCGCGGCGCTTTGAGCTGATTTGGGAAATTGGGTAAAGCGCCTATACAATACTCATTATTATTATTATTAACCGTCGGGGGGTCTCCGATTGCTCCGGCTTCCGCCCTCTCTGCTTTGAAAATGTTCAGCCCACAAAATTAAAACACAAATACAATTCTAAAAATGACTGATTCCGAAAACTTAAATTGCTGAGCTGGCACTGACTTCGCACCACGCGATAGTACATAATGTGTTCATGTCCAGTGTGTGAAAGAATGCGTGTGATTCACGTGAGCGTGCGTGGTGGGTTTAGCTCTCGACGCTTTGAGCGAAAAATTTCTCATAATTCCGAAGCGTAACTGACATGAAAACTGCCGGAGAGCGCTCTTTCAGCTTCTTAGCCCCCACTGTTTGGAACTCCTTGCCAACCGAACTCCGCCTTGAGACCTCACTGCCCCTGCTTAAATCGCATCTGAAGACCTTTCTATTCCGCCAGGCCTTTGATAGTTGAACCTCTGTTAAGTCTGTCTGTGTGCATCATGAGTTCGTTGCACTGCCAAATTGTATATAAGCCGAGTGTGTGTGTGTGTGTGTGTGTGTGTGTGTGTGTGTGTGTGTGTGCTTTGAGCGCAGCGAGACCTTGGAAGTTGGAGACTGAACAGCGCTCTATAAAAGCTATGTATTATTATTATTATTATTATTATTAAATATTTGGGATAAGGCGCCTATATTAATGCGCTTATTATTCTGATTAGGTCTACGTCTGTCAGTGACTAGCCTGTCACTGTGAAGAGTACAGCGCGACCACATCAGTGACAAGTGAAGCCGCTACGGTGAAACCGAAAACCGATCGGGAAAACCCGCACTATAACCTGTGACCTGTGAACTGTAAGGAATAGAAAAGGAAGCAAAGCTGACTGCAAGTGGAATTGCAAACAACTGCCTTTCCGCTCAGGCCTCACTGGAGTAATGCAAGTTTACTTTCTGTTTAGGCCAGAGAGGCAGTTCACACAAATCTGCTTGCCTCACTAGTGCTCGACCTCTGTGCAAAATGCCCCAGCTTCCCTGGCAGCTTGCCTCTTTTTGCGACCGCCCGGCGTGCACCTTGACCTACATAACCAAAAATCACGAAACTCATGCTTTTTCATGGCATCCAGCACCACACGCCAAGCCCTGACATGGAACCCGCAGGGGAAAAGGAAGAGAGGCCGGCCTCGCAACTGCTGGAGGCGGGACACTGAGGCAGAGCTGTACGAGTATAACTGACTGAGCAGGGGACCAACTGGACTGGAGTGGCAAGAATAGCCCAGAACAGAGTGCGATGGCGAAGGGTTGTCTATGGCCTATTATGGGACTTAAGAGATGTACCAATTAACCAGTTAGTTCAGATTCGTGATAGAAATACTTGAATAGAATAGAAATTGTCGTTCTGTCAGTCCGACGATTAACAGGTCGTGGTGTTATAAGAAAACTGAACATAGGATAATAACAACGACTGAATTAAATCTTGTGAGTGTACCCGTAAACTGGGCATATCTCAGTTACAGCTTGGTAGTTCTGTAGTATCTTCTTGCAAAATTGAAATTGATCCATGGCAAACAAATGATGAAATGGTGATCTGCAAATCCACCATGGAAACAGTGGAAACACGCGAAATGGTGATTAGTATGAACAATATTAAAACTGTACCCACCTTAAAAATTCCAGCGAAACTGGTAACTGAGAATTGTAAGCGCTAGGATTCCAGTGACAGTTCATGCAATTCTTCCCCTCAGACCTCGATTCGTCCTGTGACATCCAGTCGCCCGCCAGGCAGCTTCTTATAGCTCTCTTCCACAAACCGAAAGCAGCGTCACTTGTACACGTGGCAGACTGTAGAAGAAGGTTTGTTGCTGTGATATTCGTGTAACATGTTTGAGAACTCGCGAGGGTGAGTAGGCGGCTGATAAGAAGCACTGCAGTTAGATTGAGTAGATTAGTTTTAGATATTGACCGATCTTGTCACAGTGTGCAGCATCTTGAGGTAAAAAAACAAACAGCTTGTGTGTTGATATTTGGGGTGGCGTTATGGCGTGATTAGGACGTATGCTGACAGCTGCTGCATTGTGTGATCGATGTGTAACACACACACACACACACACACACACACACACACACACTGGCACACACACACACACACACACACACACACAGAGTTTGCACAGGCACGCAAAGGAAGTGAGTGATCGACTGAGCATAATATGTATAATTATCACGACCTCTGCTATCAAGCCAATGTGCTGAGACAGCTCTAGTAGAGTGTGTACAGAACGATCTCGAGCCGCGGCGGTCTGTGTATGTCAGCACTCAAATTGACCGACTGACACGCTCTGTTGGTTTTCATTGACTGGGTAAACTGGTATCTATGCCCAATGTGCTGTTCCGACTTTTAGCTAGGTTAAATAGATCACCTGATCATACTAAGATTACGTCAGTTTGTATAGATGCTTGCGTGGTACAGCTCAACTCACGTTTCTGTGAATCGAACGTTCCACGCCCCCCCCCCCCCTCTCTCTCTCTCTCTTCCCCCTTGCGTGTGCGTCTACCACGGTGTGTGTGTGTGTGTGTGTGTGTGTGTGTGTGTGTGTGTGTGCTGTTCAGCAAACGAAAAGAAAACTGGGTTTCTGTACTGAAAACCCTTCTCCAGAATCCCCTAGCACTTGAGGCTGAGAGGCGTACGTAGAACGCTAAATACAGCGCCTGCAGTGGCATAAATAGCTCTTTGGCTTTTCCCAGACGGCGTTGAATAAGCGCCCGGCGCATGCAAGGACGTAACAAGACATAATATATCTATAATTATGCATGTTCGCTGTGTTAAAAATACCGCTAAGGTGGCAGCTCTACTAGTCATACTGCCGTGGCAACATCATGATAATCTTGCTCGTCAAAAATGATAACGCTGCGTTGTATAGCCTGAGTTCGCTCCCTTGTGTCATTTCCACCTGCCGTAAATGCACTACGATCGTCTAAAATAAACACTGCGATTGCACCAATACCGCAAAGTAACCCCAAACCTAACCCTAACCCTAACCCCAACCCTAAATCGAACCCTAAACCGATCTAAGCAGGCGAACGTACTTTACTAAATGAGCGTGGCTGCTTTGGTATACTGTTTGCCCAACACACCGCAAAGGTGCGAAGTATACTTACTCTGCAAACATAACGTTGAACAATCCACATACGGAATTAAATTACCAACTCAGCCCTGCTCAACTATCCAAATACTCATCTACGTCGGACGTCGTTTTCGAATAGATGAGGTCGTTTGAAAATACAATCAAAGAATCAAAGCAAAACAAGAGAGGAAGCTGTACTTTCGTTACCTTACCACATGCAGTCCCGATGATCAGGCCGGTGTGCCAATTCTAGTCTAGGTGGAACTGAGTCGGTCCCGTATTCTAATTAGCTATGTCAGTGATATGCGTCAGTCGTGAATCAGTGGATACATCCTGTAATTATCAAGACGTATTATTATATGTGGTATCGTTCAGCTTAGTACAGGGAGCTGTGGTTAATTAGGGGTTCGCCAGTAGAGAGAGAGAGAGAGAGAGAGAGAGAGAGAGAGTTTTTCAAGGAGTAAGATATCTTTTCTGTGTGCTGTCTTTAGTTCACACCCGTCCTTGCTATGCCGCTTTTAGCACGGACGGTAAGCAAGGACAGAGGGACAGAGACTGAGAGAGAGAGAGCCGAGAGAGAGAGAGAGAGAGCCGCGCGCGCAGAGAGAGAGAGAGAGAGAGAGCCGCGCGCGCGCGCACACACACACACACACACACACCCCGACCGTGCCACACATTCTTATAAGTATTGCAGGAAAACCATCATAATTCAGCCTGAATGAAATGAACGGCTGACTAAAAGAGTTAAAGGTGTCGGCAAATGCCGTTTCTCGTCTAGATAACAAGTACTGCACCAGGCCAGAACGGAAACATGATTTTTGTCCGCTTCCATAAAGGAAGGGTAATGTAGGTTGACTTCCGGTCATTACTCAGTAGTACTTTTTTACAGGCTTTGTGTACATCTCCTCCTCCTACTACCTTGACTTCACAGGCTAATGGTTTCCACGTAACACTGACTACACGTGCTACTGACTACACTGTTGACTTTATGTTAGTAGTTGGAACATACGGCAGGCATTAGCCATAAGCTGAGTCAAAACGTTTCTCGGTGTGGAACATTAACACTGTTTCCCGGTCTAGTGTCAGAGGTCAAAATAACACAGGGTGCGAAACGTTTAGCGTAGTTCCGTACCAGGTCTTTTCTAGACAAAAACAGTCGATTTACTCCGCATACGAAGGACATTATACCAACGCAAAACGCAAGCGTGTTGGGTTAAACTCGCGGCGCTTTGAGCTAGTTCGGGAAATTGGGTAAAGCACCTACACAATACTCAGTTATTATTATTATTATGCCCAATTTGCATGGACAACACACTAGACTGACCTGCAATGGCGATCCTATAGTTGTTACCCAAACACCCTTTCAGACTCACAGTCTTAATTTGAATTACTTTACAGACACACAGTTTGCTCGGACAACACTCTAGCCAGACCTGTTTTAGCTGATCCAGTAGGTGTCGTCAAAACATCCTGTCAGACTCATAGTCTTAATTTGAATTACTTTACAGATATACGCAGTTTGGTCGGACAACACACTAGCCTGCTCCCGATCCCTTAGGCATCTTCAAAGCATCACCAACAGGACCTGAGTGTGTGTTCGGTCTGTTGTCAATATCACTCAGGACGTGCTGGCGAATAAATTGAAGTGGTCATTGAAAACCTGACCAGCTAACGGAAATTTCGAGAGGAAATCCTTGTCTGTTTGAACACAAGTGTACTTGTATACCAGTGTGTTTACCTCGGCGAAATTAATTTGGCAGTTGGGAAGGGTCAGTGAGTGTTAATTCCTTTGAATTCACTGGTGTTGCTTTTGTGGAAGACCTTCTGAACACCCACAGAGAGTTTTGTGTCCTTCAAGTTCACCCCAAATGGTCTGTCACTGGATCTTGGCAAAAGTTGTTTCTTTCTGAATACTTGCACTCCCTGTGGAGACCGTTTGGTTGTTTATTTTGCTTTCAGAGTTTCTGTTTTGTTGTTGCTGCTGTTTGGTGTTTTTTCTTTTCTTTTGATTCCTTTTCTTTGTTTGATTGGATGGTTGGTTGAATGGTTGGTTGGTTGGATTGTACTGCACAATTTTCTGCCCTTTTTCGTGTGAACAGCATTGGACAATTATTTCCTATTCCGCCCATGGTTAACGCATGGTCATGTGTAATTTCTTGTTGAAAGCGTGTCAAAACCTGTCTTGATCTGTTAACTCGATGAACCATCCCCTCCTATCACTCCTACCTCTGGCAGCAAGACCAAAGCTGCATCGTTTCAGTCGATCTCTTTTCTTCTTCTTCTTCTTTTTTTTTCTTTTTGACAAGGATTGCACTCCCCACCCCAGCCCCTACTGACACCCCCCTCCTCCCCCTTTCACCTTCCGGCTCCCCCCGACCGCCCTCCAACCCCCCACCCCCCTCCCCGGCCATCCTCCGTGGCTAAAGTCTGAGTGGCTGGACATTCTGGATGTCATATTGCGCCGCTAAATACATCACCCCCGCCCCTCTCATTGTGTCAGTCAGAGAGCAGGGCTACCCAATCCTCTGTCAACACACGCTGATATGTTTACTCCCGCCGCCCGTCCCTTGTTGCTCCTCCAGCCAGATCTGGTGTTTACGGTGAATTTCAGGTTCTTTCCTATCGCCCCACCCTGGCTTTCTGCCGTTTTCAATTATCGGGTAACGAGATATTGCTACTGTGCCTCTTTCCGTTTTGTAGTTGTCGCGTTCTGGGGTCGGGAGGTTGTGATGTCTGAAGGGAAAGGTCAGGGCGATTCGACACGGGAGGTCACGTGTCACATGCAGCGCCGTGCTGCGGCGAGTGTGTACGCAAGTGTCTGAGGGTTGTCACCCTTTGTTTTCAACACGGTTTTGCCGTGTGTGCGGCGCCAGTATTCTTCTAACAGTAGTTTATTTTCGGGACGTAACCTTTTTCTTTCTTTCTTTCCTTCTTTTCTTTTGAGAATTGACATCGTATGAATGGGTTTTTGGTTGGGTTGTTGTTGTTTTTTTTTCTTCTTTCGTAGGTTCCACAAATTCTGTGTATCTTCAGCCATTGTGTTAAGGTGGGTGAGCGGTGGTCTAATAGGTAGCGCGTAGGGTTTAGCCGCTACGTTACTGTACAGCCGTAACCAATGTCATGGCGATGAAGCGTGGGTTCGAGCTCAGGTCGAGCTTGTGATATGTGATACCGGTTTATCCTGGCTACCAGGCTGCTCATCGGGGGTTTCTCTCCGGGTAATCCGGCTTTCCTCCCCCATCAAAATAGTGAGAGAAAAAAAAATAGGATAGGTATTGGGTGGCGCTGCACCGCGGCGACGCGCTTCCCCAGGGGGAAGCAGCCCGGATTTCCCGAAAGGGATAATTAAGTAGTAAAAAAAAGTCTCAACACCTATGACAGGCATACAACAGCGTGTGGAAAACTTTTCATAGAATGCGCTGAATCTGTATATCAGAATCAGTCACTTGGGTCACAGTATAGCATCTGAGACCATTATAGTGACTCTGGACGGCGTATAGGTTGTTCTAGAAGTGTACCGCGTACTGCGGAGCAGACAATGTTATTTGGTTGCGAGTAGGTGGGTGGGTGTTTGGGGGTTTAACGTCCTTTTCCACCACATACGGGTGATATCAAGGACGGGGCAACGATGAAAAAGCCAGCACAACTATTTGGCCCCAGCCGGGATACGAACTCACGACCCGAGCATCAGAAGTCCAACGCTCTACCATTCGGCTACCCCGGCTCCCCTGTTTGGTTGCGGACTAAGGACGAAGGACGAGCGAGACGGCGCTGATTGGTGGCTAGTTTTAGAATCTCTGTCGAGTCCCAGTCTGTTCAGGAATGTCTCCAAGAAAGTTGTATTTCTCTAATATTAGAATCCACAAAGTCCCGAAAACGGTCGCAACGGCCAAATGAAATCTGGTAAACAGCCTTTGAGCTCCGAAAGCGGCAGTTTGTCATCTCAGCGGTGTTACGAACGTAGAGGCTTTAATCGTGAGTATTAGCCATCCCTTTTATTGTATTACAACCCACAGTAAATCAGTTAATAGCCATCCATTCTTTTCTCGTGAAGAGTGTTCATTTTCCTTGTTAGTCGCTACAGTTGTAAAAGCATTCTAGTAGCTAGGCGTAGGATTTTGTGCCGGCGTGGGTGTTGGGGACGGGCGTAGGAAAGTATGTCTCAGTTCGAGTTTTCTTCTTCTTCTTCCTCGAACACTCAGACAGGCACGCCAATAGTCCTGATGAAGGCTGCAGTCCGTCGGAGACACTCAGCCGAGCCGAAGATCCTCTCCCGCAACGGTGTGTCTGCTCTGTAGGCCAGGTTGTCGCTCTTTGGTTCTCGTGCGTCGGACAGTTTTGCAGGAGGTGAAGAACTGTCAACCGTGGTGCGCCACAACGGCATGCTGCAGTGTCACCGATGTTCAGTTTGGTGAACATGTGGTGTTTGAGTCTGCAGTGGCCTGTCCTCGAACGCACGTGGTTCGAGTTTTCGTTAGTCTAGTGTTTGTGCCACAGATTCCAACAGCTACGTAATTCTGTTGGATGTAGAAGTGCAAATGTGTGTTAACTGTTAAGAGACCGAGCCCGACCACTGCCCGCTATATGATGACTGGTTAGAAAGAACACTCCACTGCACACCAGTTGGAGCCACTTCAAGCCAATATATTGCGCGTGGCTCGAGACCGCTGCAGAATGCGTAATAGTGGTTTCAAGTGGCTTCTTTTAATCTGAAGATTTCAAGTAAAACTACGATTTTCGCGTGGGCTTTTGAGAATTGTGGGCTAAACCGTGGTACTGTACCTTAAAGGGGCCAGTGCTACCATTCTTATGCTCACAGATCCTTCCGAGCTGTGTTCGTGGAATCTGTCATCACACCACTTAGACACCTGGACAGTGACAGCGTCTGTAATGCTGGCACTGAGCCAAGAGAAAAGTTCTCGACGACGCGACGACCACATTGAGTCCTCCAGTAGTGTAACAACAGTCGTACAATTTGAATGTTCGACCGCTGGCGCAAAGTGCAAACAACATTCTGTCGCACTAACAGTTTTACAAATCATCAAGACAGAGTATTTCGAGCATACAGGCGCAATCACGAGCGAACCTGTTCCAAAACATAAGGTGGCTTAGTAAATATGGAATTAGCCCGTTTTAATAAATAACTGATCATTATCTAACTGTGTCCTCCAAAGTAAAGCCTTACAAACGCGGAAGCTTGCGATTTTACGATCTCACTAGAACCAGGTTTAGGAAACCTTTCAACAGACGTAAATCCAAGCAGAGCCTGCAAGTAAAGATATGTCATATAGTTTGTCCGTGCTCCGACGTCAAATTCCTGTAAATCTTTTATGAGAGCAAACAAAATTTTACTGAAACCTTTCAATGTCTCGTCCTTTAGTGCGTACGTACGTGCGTGCGTGTGTGTGTGTGTGTGTGTGTGTGTGTGTGTGTGTGTGTGTGTGTGTGTTCCCCTACGTCTGTTTTAACAAATTTATTTTCTGGATGCCGGTTTCGGCTGTTGTCTGTCGCGCACGAAGCAGCGGCTGCATGTTCAAAAACCCGGTCTTCACACCAACAACTTGCACTTATTTCAGATCACTTAGTCTCTCCGGGTAGCCGGGGCAACACGAGCGTTGGACTTTCAATGCTTGGCCGGATCGTAAGTTTGAATCCCGGCTGGGGTCAAATATTTGTGCTGTCCTTTTCCTCGTTGCCCCGTCTTTGACATCACCCATATGTGGTGAAAAAGGGACATTAAACCCTCAAACAAACTCTCTCCACATTGCCCCCGCCCTCCCCCCCCCCCCTCCCCCATTCCCTGTCTACCTTGCCTGTGCACCCAAAACGTGTTATGACCAAACCTGCGTAGCATACGATATGCCCGCACGATCTCGGCTGACCCACGGTCGTCCCCTCAGTTTGCCAAACAACGTCGGCGGTCAGTAGAGAGGTTGTTGGTCAGATTTTGACACCTGTGTGTTGACTGGTCACTCGACAGGGTGCGGCCTTATCCCGCTGTCCACACGGAGGAGTGGTTGAAGATCAGTCAGTGCGGCAAAGTGTATACACTGACCCAGGACATGAGAAGAGAGGACAGAAGAAGAGTAGAAGAGGAGAGACTTCAACTCTTCAGAACCCGATCCTGGCCATCCCCTTGCCAGCTATGTGATAAGGGCCGCTGCTACACGTTGCCAGGATCGGTACTTGCAGGGCTGGAAACGCAGGAAACCTTAATTAAATCGCTGGCGGCCAGCTGGCATATCCGGGGCCCCTTGCCGGTGCCGGCACGGCAGTAGAAAGCCGTTCTGTTTTTCCTGGCAGCCAGCTAGCCACAGGCAGCCCGTACAGCCAACTGTCCAATCACTGCCCAAACCTTGCAACGCCGCAGGCTGCGTGTGCGGCAAAACCGCTGCCCGCCAGCAGGCAGCCGAGTACGGCAACTTGCAGACTGGCAGTCGTGTGACCGTGCGCTTAAGACTTGTTAAAACGAACAAGCCACTGCACACCAGTTGCAGCAACTTCAAGCAACTATTACGCATGGCTTTGGCCTTCCCAACTAGGCTCCGACCCCGCTGCAGATTGGGTAATAGTGGCTTGAAGTGGCTTCTAGTGATCTGAAGATTTCAAGTAAAATAGCGATATTTGTATGGGCTTTTAAGGGAGTTCACGATTTTTTCGGTACACTTTGCCAGGACTAGTCGTGTGTTGTGTGCTACATCAAAATACGTATTAAATGGCTTCAATCCTGATTGTGCCTATTTTTGTTTATTTTCGGTTGGAGTTATGTTGTTTTATTCTGTCCTGTTTTGACCTGTCTTGTTCTGTTCTGTCTCAAGCAATATTTGTGTGTGCGTGCGTGCGTGCGCATGTGCCTCTGTGTGTGTGTGTGTGTGTGTGTGTGTGTGTGTGTGTGTGTGTGTGTGTGTGTGTGTGTGTGTGAGAGAGAGAGATATTTGGGGGTATGTTTTCTTTCTTTCTTTCTTTCTTTTTTCTTTGAGGGGGCGGGGATAAAGTTAGCTCTGTGTGTGTGTGTGTGTGTGTGTGTGTGTGTGTGTGTGTGTGTGCATGGCGGAGATCTTGTTTTTGTTCTTTGTTTTCATGTGTTTTGTTTTGCTGGAATTGTCTGTTCACGTTTTCACTAGCACGAGCAAGAACAAGTATATCTCACCATCTCACCTACACCCAGAAATTATGAAAACAAACCATTGCGTCACTGACACCGGTCTGTGTGCACGAACTTACTTGACACGCAAAGTCAATGACCACTTCCACACCGTGCCAAGAGCGTAACAGTCTACCAACAATTTGCTTTTCATATTAGCCACGCTTAGTTCCTCAGTCATGTCGATCGATCTAGCTTATGATTTGCTGCTTTACTCTGAGGACCAAATCATCCACTCACGCAGAAGGCCGACCTGAAGGGGTGCGTATGAGCGCTCTTGAAATGTTGTCGTTATCAAGCGAAATGTTTGGAGCGTCCAGTTTGGTATAGGTGTGTGTGTGTTTCAAGGTGTGAAATGTAGGTACAAGGGGTAGGGCCCTGAACAATTTCAAGATTCAAGATTTTACTTTCCTTTTTTCCCTTTTGGGGTGTGGAGGATATGAAAAAAAATCAAACAAACCAAGACCACATAATTATACACAGAACGATACGACAGAAGATATATGTACAACATACACATAATCTATACGCAGGAAAGCGGAACCATCTATGAAACCTCTGAAACAGCTCACGCACGCACGCCCTCACGCACGCACGCACGCACGCACACACACACACACACACACACACACACACACACACACAGAATTCATAACTGAATTAATAATACAACGACTGATCCGGAGGGTCGGGTATTGATAATCGAACTACAGTAACTATTCCTGAAGCAAAACAAAGTGTAGCAGGGCCAATTTGTCAATGTGCCATTTTAAACCCAACCTCTCTAGACATTCCTTGAAAGGCATTAGAATTTTCACCTGACCGCATAAACCTTCTTCCTAATACTCTCATAAATCTCTCACCTCCCAACCACCTGCTCGTGTCAACCTGTTACTACAGGATATCTCACCCTTTCTCACCCTTTCGACTGCCCAACAGTTGATCAAAGAGATTTTGCGACCACAAGCCCCACCAGGAGAATATCGCGATTAGGAGAAATATTCTGTTGAAAAAAGCACTCTTCTCATATAATCGTAAAGAGATTTACAAATTGGTTCGGCGCACACCATCTCCCAAGTAACGCAATCGGGGGGATGTGTCTGGGTCTGATACGGCTAATCCGCCCTAATCTGAATAAATCCAGGGGCAATAACTCTCACAGTACTTCCGGTGAAAGCGACCCCCCACAGCAAAACCAATTCTTAGCGAAAGATCGACACGATGGAGATAAATGCAGAGTTCTCGTCATATTAATGCCCTTGGTGAGACATGAAAGGTGTTGGAATATTTCCCTGTAGCATTTTTTTTTTAACTACTTTATTATCCCTTTCGGGCAATCCGGGCTGCTTCCCTCGGGGGAAGAGCGTCGCCGCGGTGCAGCGCCACCCAATACCTATCCTATATTTTTTACATTTTTTGCTAGCGGAGGAAAGCCGGATAACCCGGAGAAACCCCCGATGAGCAGCCCGGAAGCCAGGAAAAACCGGTATCACATATCACAAGCTCGACCTGGGCTCGAACCCACGCTTCATCGCCATGACATTGGTGACGGCCGTTCAGTAGCGCAGCGGCTAAATCCGACGAGCTACCTATTAGACCACCGCTCACCATTATGCGCTGCCACTCTGTGATTCTGTGATTTGCAATTCAGATGGGTGTTTTGTTGTTGTTGTTGTTGTTGGGTTTTTTTGGGTTTTTTGTTGTTGTTGTTTTTTTTTTTTTTGGGGGGGGGGGGGCAGATTTAGCTGATCAATGTATAGAACACTTTTTTAAACGTGCAATTTTTCTAAGCCAATTTATGTTTTAAAACAGGTTTGCTCGTGAGTGCATCTATACGGTCGAAATACTCTATCCTGATGAGTGGTACAGCTCTTAATGCGATACAAAGTTGGTATGGAGGTCCATGTGGTATGAGACTGCTTCCTGTTATAAACATCCTGGTGTTTTAACCAGGCCCGGGAACTACGACAGTCTGTGCTTTTCGACGATATACTTTCCGTGTGCTTTCACAGTTGATGTTGTTGTTGTTGTTGTTGTTGTTGTTGTTGGAGGTGGTGGTGGTGGTGGTGGTGGTGCTGCTGCTGCTGCTACTGCTAATGTTGTGTTGGTGGTTTTTTTTTTTGTTTTTGTTTTTTTGTTTGTGGCGGTGGTTGCGGGGGCTATGTGCATCTGTATATGCTGAAGTCCTACCAGAACAGTATGCAGCAGTCCTAAAATTCCGTTGCAGTAACCGTGAGCTCCCTATTGAACAAGGTAGAAAACAAGGTATTCCCATAGAACAGCGACTGTGCAGAAAATGTGACATGCGTGCAATAGGCGATGAATTTCATTTAATTCTAGAATGTCCGGCGTTTCAAGGGGAGCGCAACAAGTACTTACCACTTCGTTTCCTTAAAGTCAAATTGACATACAATCTTTGTAAACTGTTGGGATCAAAATCCAAAACGTTGCCCTTACTCTAGCAAAATTTTTGAAAATGAGTAGGACGGTATAGTGTGTGTGTGTGTGTGTGTGTGTGTGTGTGTGTGTGTGTGTGTGTGTGTGTGTGTGTGTGTGTGTGTGTGTGTGTGTGTGTGCGCGCGCGCGCGCGAAAGCTGTTGTTCATTAGATTGTCATAGGTTTCATACTGGTTACGCTTTCCTGTGTATAGATTATGTATACGTTGTACATATATCTTTTCTTTTGTCGTATCTTTCTGTTTATAATTATGTGATCTTGGTTTGTTTGTTTTGTGTCCACTTGGTTGCTACAGTTGATCATTCTGTAGTATTTGCCATCAGCCAGTCACCTTCAGAAATACACCACATTAAAAACATTTTTCTAAGGAACGACTCCGACATACGTTTCATGGAAATGTGTCTTTGGAACAGTAGATAACGATAACCTGTTTCCTTTCGATACTCGATACTGTCGCTTTTTTTAGTTAGCGGCCCAATGGTTACATAACCAGTTAACCCAGGTAATGCACGTTTCCAGTGAACGGAGGCTAGAGTTTTCAAGCAGTGACAGCCACACAAGTGGCAAGGTAATCGATATCACTGTGTACCTGTGTGACTGGGTCACATTACGTCACTTCCCTGCTAAAAATGAAACGGGAATTTCCGAGAATAAAAAGGAGACGCAGAAAATAGATTCTTGCCAGGAACACTGAACCAGCAGTAAATACACAAAGGGGTGTACAGTAACAAGCAAAGCCACCTGTGCTGACTTCATTCAGTTCCAAGGTAAAAAAAAAACAAAAAACTTACTAATATCCAGTCGGTAGCTAGGGCACACGTTTTGTTTGTACACTGGTGTATGGTTCATGTGGCTTCCGTCAATTCATGTGTCATACTCGTCTCGTTTCGTGATCGATCGTTTCATTAATGTACAGGACACATTTTCTGACAGCTTGGAAGTTTAGTCACTGTCTATAATTATGTCTGTCAGAAAACACGCACGCCAACACACGTTCGTCACTTAACTGTGCTGCAACCGTTGTGAACACTGCTTTGTGGGTATAAATGTTAGGTTTGTATATATCTCCAATAGCTGAAGAACGTCAATAGGACGCTCTCTTAAAGTGTACTCATTTCTGAAGCCTGGAAGGCGAGTTGTGTGATTCAAATTCTGTACGTGTGTGTGTGTGTGTGTGTGTGTGTGTGTGTGTGTGTGTGTGTGTGTGTGTGTGTGTGTGTGTGTGTGTGTGTGTGTGCGTGCGAAAGCTGTTGTTCATTAGATTGTCATAGATTTCATATTGGTTACGCTTTCCTGTGTATAGATTATGTATACGTTGTACATATATCTTTTGTCGTATCTTTCTGTTTATAATTATGTGATCTTGGTTTGTTTGTTTGTTGATACAGTTGATCAGTCTGTTGCATTTGCCATCAGCCAGTCACCTTCACAAATATACCACATTAAAAACATTTTTCTAAGGAACGACTCCGACATACGTTTCATGGAAATGTGTGTTTGGAACAGTAGATAACGATAACCTGTTTCCTTTCACAGTGATTTTCGATACTCGATACTATCGCTTTTTTTAGTTAGCGGCCCAATGGTTACATAACCAGTTAACCCAGGTAATGCACGTTTCCAGTGAACGGAGGCTAGAGTTTTCAAGCAGTGACAGCCACACAAGTGGCAAGGTAATCGATATCACTGTGTACCTGTGTGACTGGGTCACATTACGTCACTTCCCTGCTAAAAATGAAACGGGAATTTCCGAGAATAAAAAGGAGACGCAGAAAATAGATTCTTGCCAGGAACACTGAACCAGCAGTAAATACACAAAGGGGTGTACAGTAACAAGCAAAGCCACCTGTGCTGACTTCATTCAGTTCCAAGGTAAAAACAAACCACATACTAATATCCAGTCGGTAGCTAGGGCACACGTTTCGTTTGTACACTGGTGTATGGTTCATGTGTCTTTCATCAATTCATGTGTCATACTCGTCTCGTTTCGTGATCGATCGTTTCATTAATGTACAGGACACATTTTCTGACAGCTTGGAAGTTTAGTCACTGTCTATAATTATGTCTGTCAGAAAACACGCACGCCAACACACGTTCGTCACTTAACTGTGCTGCAACCGTTGTGAACACTGCTTTGTGGGTATAAATGTTAGGTTTGTATATATCTCCAATAGCTGAAGAACGTCAATAGGACGCTCTCTTAAAGTGTACTCATTTCTGAAGCCTGGAAGGCGAGTTGTGTGATTCAAATTCTGTACGTTATAAGCCTCAGCGATACTTAATATGTCGTTGGTTTATTGTTGTTGTTGCTGTGGTCGTGCAGTGATGGTAGTAATGATGATGCACAGGTCGATGAAATGTCAAAATTCACCTGTTGGTGGTTATGTGGTGTCGGTGGATGTACTTCCAAATAACTGTTTTTAATCACCTTCATTTTCAGTCACCATGGGAGAAGTGTTCCGAGAACAACTGCCTAGCGAAACATTAGATGAGTTTCTGAAAAGGAAAGTCATTCCAACGGAAGAAGAAATAGCAGAGTAAGTCACAGACACTAGTTTTTTGTTTTGTTTGTTTTTTTTTTTTCTGCGAAAACTGGGGGAAGCCGGGATAGCCGAATGGTAGAGTGTTGGACTCTATCCTCGAGTAGTGAGTTCGCATCCCAGCTGGGGCCAAATATTTGTGCTGGCCTTTTTCTCGTTGTCCCGTCCTTGATATCACTCTTCCGTGGTAGAAAAGGACGTTAAACTCCCAAACAACCACCCACACCACCCTCTACAAAAACGGAACAAAATGTATACATGAGTGTATGTTCACACGTAGGAGACGTAAAAAATTGCAGTATGCTTTGCCAGAGACATATAGAGCATATATAACATAAACACAGTCATGTCTCTGGCTCTAGTGTGAAGGCAAGGAATGCCTTTGAGCAGACTAAGGCCTGTCGTATAGGTTAAGGAGAATGAGAACATTCCTTATGAGCTTTGAAGAGCGCCTTACATTCAGCGCTGTGTTGAGCATATGTATAGCTAGGTCTTTGGAAATGATTTCCTGGGTCTATGCGCGGACGATATTAATCGAACTTGTTATGTATGCTTGTTGTGTGTGTGTGTGTGTGGGGGGGGGGGGGGGGGGGGGGTCCGGGAAGGTCGAATGGTAGAGCGTCGGACTTGCAATGTACGGGTCGTGAGCTCGATCCCGACTGGAGCCAAATATTTGTGCCGGCTTTTTCATCGTTGCCCCGTCTTTGATATCACCCGTATGTGGTGGAAAAGGACGTGCGTGCGTGCGTGCGTGCGTGTGTGTGTGTGTGTGTGTGTGTGTGTGTGTGTGTGTGTGTGTGTGTGTGTGTGTGTGTGTGTGTGTGTGTGTGTGTGTGTGTAGGTGGGTGGGTGGGTGGGTGGCTTTGCCCTTACCTATTACGTCAATTTTCTCTTCTTGACAGTAGATATAGTACTACAGATGTAGTATAGCAACGGCAAGTTTTAAATTGGTATGAACATGCCTGTAACTTCTACCGTTGTAAAATATAGGTTCTTGTTCTTGTTCCTTTCCAGGCTCAATGCAGACGTTGATCAGTTTGTTCGCTTTCTTCAAACCGAGTTCGCACACCCGCCGTATACGGTGGCTGAAGTTCGAAAGGTACTGGTAATAGCTGACTATAATAAATAAGGCTAAGAACTGTTCCTGACTAGTATGAGAAATAATACTGGTGCATGTAATTTCCTTACACAGACTTTGGAACAGCAGAAAACGAGAACCTGTTTCATTCGCAGGGATTCTCGATACTAGATATTATCGCTTTTTAGTTACCAGTGGTTACATAGCCAGTAAATCCAGATAATGCAAGTTGACAGTGAAGGGAGGCTAGAATTTTCAAGCAGTGACAGCCACACGAGGTAATCGATATCACTGTGTAACTGTGTGACTGGGTCACATTACGTCACTTCCCTGCTAAAAATGAAACGGGAATTTCCCAGAATGACGCAATAAAAAGAGACGCAGAAAACGTCGCAGATAACACACTCTACTTCAAGGATTCTTTCATCATCATCATCATCATCATCATCATTTTGCTGTCCCTAACTTGCAGTGTGAACATACTGATACTGCCGTAGTTGCCAACAGAAGCTGGCCGCTGCAGTGGACGCTGAAGCAATAGTCTCATTTTGTTGTGTGCCGGCGTGCGTGCGTGCGTGCGTGTGTGTGTGTGTGTGTGTGTGTGTGTGTGTGTGTGTGTGTGTGTGTGTGTGTGTGTGTGTCTCAGAGTGGGTCACTTGCAAAGGGCACAGCAGTGCGTGGTACTGCTGACATTGACCTCGTGGTCTTTGTAAACGGCATCAAAAACATCACACAGCTCGGAAAGAAAAGCAGGAGGAAACTGCTGCAGGCACTGGACAGTACAGTCAGGAACTATCCTCAGTGGAGAGGTCGACTGAGGGAAAAGAAGCGGTCCCGGTTCTCTCGCTCTTACTACTTTGATGGCAATGAGGTCGACATCTTGCCCACAATTGACATCCTTGAAATGCGTGAGCATTCAGGCCACCATCCACGATCCTGGTGGCTTCGTTTCTCTCTCTCTCTCTCTCTCTCTCTCTCTCTCTCTCTCTCTCTCTTTCTCTCTGTGCAGTCACACAACGCGCGCGCGCGCGCGCGCGCGCGCGCGTGTGTGTGTGTGTGTGTGTGTGTGTGTGTGTGTGTAAAACAATGCTTCTGTTGTTGCTGATTTTTTTTCCTGTTTTTATTATTGTTTGTTTGTTTGTTTGTTTGTTTGTTTGTTTGTTTGTTTGTTTGTTTGTTTAGGGGGATAG
This sequence comes from Batillaria attramentaria, assembly GCA_018292915.2. Lineage (NCBI taxonomy): Eukaryota > Metazoa > Mollusca > Gastropoda > Batillariidae > Batillaria > Batillaria attramentaria. The sequence continues at coordinate 657,340 of JACVVK020000327.1, read as the reverse complement.
TGTATGTGTTTTTTCGTTCTTTCGTTTTGCACCAGTTTACATGGATATTTTTCATTAGTTTGTTTGCGGTTTTGTTACTATTGTTATGTTAAAGAGGCGCTTCTCCCGGTCCCTATGAGAGCTCTCCAAATTTCTCCAGTTTTTAAGTTGTTTCTCTATAGAGAAACAACTTTATGAGACGGGGCAGATTTTGCTACGCGCAGCAGCAAGTTTCAGTGATACAAAACAAGACTGTGACGTTTCTCCACACAATACTTACTTTCACGCACACAGTGACGTAACGAAATCTGCGTCATAGACACCTTACGTGCACACTTTGCTGCTGCGTTCTTTTTGGCGGGAATGACGTGTGTGTGTCTGTGTGTGTGGACGGATGTAATGATGGCTATCTGCTAAACCACCTCGCCGGATGGCTTTTTACTTTGAAATAAAAATGGGCAGTCATATTCTCCAGAGCTACCTTTCACGATTTTTATCCTGCCGCATTTTGAGAACAGTTATCGCCGATTTTTAAAAATCGGTCATGTTACGAATTTTTTCGAAAAAATGTTCAAATGGCTTCATTTTCTGAAATTGGGAAGATCATACAATTATACTGCCTGTTTTCGTAGCACAGCTCTGTAGCTCTGACAGGTTTTGTGTAAGAAAAATATTTCCGAGGTAGGGGTGGTTTGCATATAAGGCCAAATATCTATGAAAAGACTCCTTCAAATTACTCATCATTCCGGTATTTTTGTCACTTGTGACAACTGCACATATGACATGAACTATTGCACTATTATAGCTTTAGTATTAAGAATAACAGAGCTTTTAGATAAACACATTTTTCACGTTTCTGCGAGAAGCGCCGGTCAAAAAAGTTCCAATTTTGCAATTTCGTAAGTACAATCCAAGGCACTTTAAGTCCACGTTTCATCAGCTCTCTAGATCTTCCAGATTTTATGTCAAAATTAATTCAGTCCCGGAAGTCACAAAAGCAACAAGGAAATCACAAGATATGAAGAAGTATCATCTGTCAGACGAGCAGCGTGAGGCTGACGGCAAATGTTTGGTTCACAGTGCAAAATCTGCAAGTATCGTCACTGCTTCCGACATTTCATCAGCCCTCTACATCTTCCAGATTTCATGTGAAAAATAATTCAGTCGGAGAAGTCACAAAGCCAATAGGGAAATCACAGGACATAAACAAGCATCCTCAGACGATCTCAGTGCTAGAGGCTGACGCCAAAAGTTTAGTTCACGGAATTGACGTCATCTCTCTCTCTCTCTCTCTCTCTCTCTCTCTCTCTCTCTGTATGACGACCTGCCTGAGGCTGACGTCAAATGTTTAGTTCACGGAACTGACGTCTCTCTCTCTCTCTCTCTGGGGAGCCAGGGTGGCCGAATGGTAGCGCGTTGGACTTTCAATGCTTGGGCCGAGAGTTCGAATCCCGGCCGCTGGGGCCAAATATTTGTGCTGGCCTTTTTCTCGTTGCCCCGTCTTTGATATCACCCTTATGTGGTGGAAAAGAGCGTTAAACTCCTAAGCACCCACCTACCCACCCTCTCCCTCTCTCTCTCTCCCTTCTTCCCACACCCGGCCCCACCCCCAGTCACGTGGCTAATCGATCGAGGTCGTAGAGGATCTAGTGTCATCGGTAGAACTTGGAGAGGGGAGAACCGGCAACAATAACAACGACAAAATAAAATGAAGTTTGGAGAAACAACTTTGTAGGACGGGGCCGTTCCTCCTTGTTATTCATTTGCCTGTTGTATTTAGACAATGACGACCCAAAGGCGGTGTATACATCCATGCGCCGCGACAGGTCTCGATGCAAGCGAGCTCAGGCAGTTGGCCAACAATATTCTGCAGCGTTAGCGCCTCTGCAGGTCAGTTATGCGATTTGAGAACCGGCAATTTGTATTTTAACCAACACACCCCCTCCTCCCAACAACTGACATACACACACACACACACACACACACACACACACACACACACACACACACACACACACCCCGCACCCATCCACCCCCTTTCCTCACGTTCTGGGGTTTTTTTTCTGATGTGCAGGTCCCTATAAGAAATCTTTCAGAATAACAAAAGTCTTGGGTACCTGCAACTAGACTAACAACAAAACGATCTATAGCAGTCTTATCAAACGAGCAGCCTTTAAAATACCGATTTCCTCTGTGCGTGTGATAAAACAAACTTCCTCCCGAAGGGATTTCCTCCGGAGTCAAAATACCGCAACAAAAAAATTCTTACTCCGGAGTAAAAATTCCGTATGATATTTGAATTTTTCACTCGGAGTAAATCCTTCGTTTGTCGTGTTACATCGGGCCAGGCAAGCCGGTCTGTTCTAGTACCTTTAATATCTCAAACATGTACCGATGTTAGCGAGCAGGGTTTTTTTCTGTTCTCATAAATGTATTTCATACTGGTGTTTGTCCGTTTCTGTGCATATTGCAGGTTGCGATTGTCAAAGAACTTCCTGGCTACATCAAAGACGTCATCCGGCTGCTCAAGTATTGGAAGAAGGTAAGTCGGTGTTAGTCTGCGCTCTAGGTTCCTCTCTATGCTTTACGATTTGCTTTCGACTAGGACTGGTGCCAGCATTTTTAAAGCTGGAAATGTGTTTGTGTCCAAGTAGTGTGACACCACCAAGAACAGTTTCTGAGCCTAGGTATTTCGGAAGATGGACCCTTCCATGGGTCAGTACTGGAACTAGTGTAGGGTTGGGGGCGACAGTTGATTGCATATTCTAATATAGTTGGGGCATACAGTTTGGGGCAACAATTAAATGTATATCATAATATAGAAAAGGAAACGGTAATGACTGCGAAGTGGTTACAAGTTCAACAAACAAAAGCGACATAAAAAGGACAGAAACCACTTAACGTTCCTGAGGAAGGCGAAAGCCGAAACGTTGACCCGTGCCGTTCTTTGTGAAAGTTAAGTGGTTTCTGTCCCTTTTATGTCGATTTTATTTATCATAATATAGTTGGGGCATAAACTTGGGGGCAACAGTTAATTGCATATTATGATATAGCTGGGGCAACAATGAGCATCATTATAAATTTTAGAAATAAGTATGTTTTTTGGCTTCCTAAGCTGGTCATAAAAGAAGAATGAAACAAGTAAATTAAGCTTGGGTGTGAGTGAAGAGCGACTCGCTGAAGATGCCAGCGGCAAGCTGAGATCAGCAGATCACACTACACGCCAATACAAATTCACGTTTTGTGTAATGCCATTGAAAAATAATGATTTACATACTTAGTATAGCTATGTTCTGAGTGTTGTTTACAAACTAAAAGCAATAAGGAAGACCATAACATTAGGTGCTTAATGTAAAACAGAGAATTCACTCCTTTTCAGGAGCATCATCTGCAGATTAGATCCTACAGTCTCGAGCTTCTGGCGAAGTATGTCTGGGAAAAGAACGGTTGGAAGTCAACAACTGATCTTTTCCGAGAGTGCATGAAGGAATTAACAACCTGCAATCGTTTCACCATCAGCTTCGACGTCCACTATAACAGTGCAGAGTATACGTGGTATGCTTTTGCCGTCATCTTCCGATAACTGGATTTCGTCTCTCTCTCTCTCTCTCTCTCTCTCTCTCTCTCTCTCTCTCTCTCTCATGATGATGACGATGACGATGATGCAGATTGTTTGTTTATTAGTGTAGCAAGGACAGATAGTAACAGAGACCAGAGAGCCTGTGCGTCTATCATTTCATCCTTGAAAAATAAAGTTTCAGTCAGTCAGTCAGTCAGTCAGTCTCTCTCTCCTTACATGGTGGAAAAGGACGTTAAACACCCACCCCACCCCACTCTCTCTCTCTCTCTCTCTCTCTCTCTCTCTCTCTCTCTCTCTCTGTGCAGTCACACAAATCATGTGTGTGTCTGTGTGTCTGTGTGTCTGTGTCTGTGTCTGTGTGTGTCTGTTTCTGTGTCTGTGTCTCTTTCAGGGGAATGGAGCCACCGTACATACTGGACCCAGCCAACCCATACATGAAAACCATGGGGAGTGAAAACAACAGAGCTACGCGCAGAGCGGCAAACGAAGCTTTGGTCCAGCTACGCTGAATACCCGATGTTCGACTTAGGCCTCGGTCACAACCGGCCGCACGATTTTTTTATGCTTGCGATCTCCACGAAATGTCTGCGGCCTGCGGCTTCTACGATCTGAAAAAAAAAAAATTAAGGTTGCAAATCGTGCGTACGATATACGTGCGATGGCGTACGTTCCCCGCAAGTCTCGCACGGGTAACGTCTTGCGATTTCAGTTGGTCAAAAATCGTACGACGGCCGTACGGATCGTACGTTGTCCTCGCAGTTATCGTACGGAGGTCGTACGCCTTCGTACGACGTTCGTTCGATGTTGACGATGTTTGCACGGGCTATACGGGTGTCGTGCGTGCGCCGTACGGCTATCGTAAGTGCTCTGTACGCGTGGTGTGCGTCGGTCGTTCGACGGCCATGGCCGACGCGCGTTTTTCATGCATATAGGGACCAGCCTATATATATATATATATATATATATATATATATATATATATATATATATATATATATATATATGTAGTTTGCTTATGGAAAGAAGACATCAGAGGATTTGGATATTATTAACAGAGAGTTTGACAAACCTATGGACACGTACACAACTTGACAGACACTGACACAGCACTGCAACACTTCTGCATTGAAAACCAACATCCCCCGGGCCCGCACCTGCGTCTTGCGTCCGCCTTGCGGAGCAGGCACGGAGGACGTGCATGCATCGTGGAAACATCGTACTACCGACTTGCGGTCTGTGATCACGTGCGGCCATCGTGCGGAGCACGCAAGACAACCGTGCGTCACTCGTGCGGTCATCGTGCGGCCATCGTGCGGCCATCGTGACCTGTTTTTCTCGCCCGGAGATGTCCAGGTCGTACGATGCACTTGCGGCAATCGTGCGTTGGCCGTACAGTGGCCGTGCGGCCAACGCAAGTGTGTAAAAAATCGCAGGTGATCGTCGAGTTTGTTGATTTTGTCGAAAACCGACCGCAGCGCTCTGCGGCATCCTTGCGGCCTCGAAATTTCGCAGGACGCCCGTGCGCCGTTCGCAAGATTTGCCACGATTTTTGGCCGTAGACCCGCCGTAGGAGCTCGTACGGCCGGTTGTGACCGTAGCATTACTGATCTCTCAGTTTTCTTTCACTGACCTGTCATTTGTGTTGTGTTTTCATTTTTGATATGCTCAGATCAAAGTATGCTGTTTCCAGTTCTGTGATTACCTTTTTTGGCAGCTGTCGTTCATGTCGTTAGTACAACTGTTTTGATGTTCTGCTTGTCATTTGAATTCAATTTTTGTCGTTGGCTGTTGTGTCATATTTTCTTTTCTTTTCTTTTCTTTTCTTTTTTTTTTTTCTTTTTTTTTTGGGGGGGGGGGTGGGGGGGGGGGGGTGGGGAGGGGGTTGCTTCTTTGTTTGGTGGTTGTTGCTGTGGTTGTTTTGTTGCTGTTGGTGTTTTTGCATAAATTATGTCGTGTTTAAACTAAGCATACTAGTGTACATTGGACGTAGCATGTTTTTATCCTCCGCTAACGCTGTTTGTTTTCTTTTGAATAGGAATCGTCTATACTGTTTTCATTGTAAATTTTCCGTGTTTTTGGTCAAAGAATTTTGATATCTGTTTTATAAATGTTGGCGTTCTGGTGAACGCAACGTGTTTGCCAAAACATCAAAAGACGTTATAAAAAAAATAATAATAATAATTTATTTAGCGCAGTATCCCAGCAGACGCTGGCTCAGAGCGCTCTACAATTACAATCTCTCTCTAACACACACACACACACACACACACACACACACACACACACACACACACACACACACACACACACACACCACTTTCATAACATACAGTTGGGATCTCGATAAAATCAGCTGGGGGAGGGGGGGGTGGGGGGGAGGGGAGGGGGAGTATTTACAGATGGATACAGCCGCGTATTGTTATTCTCTTTTGATTCTCTACAGATCTTCCCTTTTTTTTTCTTTTTCTTTTTTTTTTTTTTCTTTTTTTGAAAAGTAGGCTTTCGGTGACAAGAATAAATTCTGCAATCATACATTGGAGCGTAACTGCGTTTTATTGTTAGTAGAATGACATGCGTGGTGTGAGTTTAATTGTTTTCGGATAAATAAAAAAAAATCGATCAAAAGAATATAATTATTTTGTTTACATGAATCTGTTCATTGGCCTGATAGTAATTAAAAGCGAATTTAAGAGTTAATGGAAAAGGTCATTGTAATGACTGCATGTCGCACAGTGGATACAACAACCCAAAAATGCCCAGTAAACTCAAGTGACTGTCTTGATTTGACCAGTCAGCTTCCAACAGTAATGTCCGTTACGGTTTCTGCCAAAGACGGCAGCTCTTATAAAACAAAAACTGTGTATTTTCCATTCTATGAAAACTCAACTCTCTCTCTCTCTCTCTCTCTCTCTCTCTCTCTCTCTCTCTCTCATCATCATCTCTCTCTCTCTCTCTCTCTCTCTCTCTCTCTCTCTCTCATCATCATCATCTCTCTCTCTCTCTCTCTCTCTCTCTCTCTCTCTCTCTCATCATCATCATCTCTCTCTCTCTCTCTCTCTCTCTCTCTCTCTCTCTCTGTATCTCTCTCTCTCTGGTCACCAATGCCTACAGAGAAAACAAGTACACCAGGGACTCAAAAGGTGGTTGGGAATATACAACTTCCTGGAAGAGATAAGTCTGTTTGAGAGGCAGTGTGTAACTGTGTCCTTGAAGTGCAGCTGTCAATTGCACGGGCTGCATGCGTGATCGGCATTACCTGCTTGTAGCGCAGTCAGTCAACTCATGACTCTTCTTGAGAGGTATTAGGCCGTGGGCCAGAGGCCTCTAAAAGGCCTAGTTTTTGAGTTTTTTTTCAAATTTGTGCAAATCACAAAATTTTAAGTGTCCCTAAATGTAAATTTCACGCTGATTTCAAATCTGAAGAGATCCCAAACGTAAGTATGCGCACTACTTCAGAAAATGAGGGACAAGTCTGTGTTGACCCTTCATAAGAAGTATCAATACTGTGATGTTTTGTGGCTGCAAATGATGCACTATTCTATTCAAAACAATTTGTCTTGTCCCTTTTGCCTATGACAATATAAACTATACATGATTAGTAAACAAATTTGGCAGTTAAGGTTACTTGCAGGTAGGAAAAATATAAGAGAGATAATAAGAAGATAAGAACTTTATTAATCCCCTCAGGAAAATTTATCGTGTACAGCTCTTGATCACATAATACACAGTACAACTATTATGACACAAGAACAAAATCTCCATGAAGAAATCAGCCATGCACCCACACGCGCGTCCACCCATCACATTATATATATATGCACCCACACACTTAAGTGACTTATCCATAGTCATAGCATACACTCTTCTCATGCATACCGCCATGCCACACACCACAAAGTGAAATAACCTGCACACATAATACATACTACATAGTGAAGCTACGTATTATAATTACATTATTAAAAACAAATCTACAATTCAGGGGATACTACTATAGTTCATCATAGGCACTGATCTACTGGTGTACGCCTATGTAATTTACACCATGCATCCACGCACTCTTCACTCATACACCCATCAAATACACTCCTGGCAGAAATACTGTTATGAATTTCATGATTAAGAAGAAAACTGTAATTCAAAATAATTCAGTCCATCACAAAAACAAAATCTCCACATAAAATCAACCATGCTTTGCACACTTATCTGCTCATCCACATATCACATGCGCACACACACTCAGCCATAGTCGTACACTCCACACCTCCACGCCATACATCACCTGGTGAAATACATTCGGATTTCCAATGCACTAGTCATCTTGCCTCATAATTTCAAACATAATATAAAAAGAACTAAAACTGTTAGAATACTTCGAGAACACTACCACGACAGGGGTTATTTCACTTTAGCAGCACACTGTACAGCAGCAACAGGTAGTGGACGGCACGCTCTGAAAACAGACTAAGACCTACAGTTATCTGATCAAAGCTAAGTTCTAATCATCAATTAAACGCTTTAGTAGCTTCAGGCAAGAAAGATCTCCTATGCCTTTAAGTTTGGCTTACAGGAGTAATTATTCTCCCACTGAATGTACTTCTCTGGCCCTCGATGAGGCTGAACAGGGGGTGTCAGACACTGGACATGACAGAGATGTTTTTTTCTCAAGTCTCTTATAATAAATTATCACTTCAAGCCTCTTCTGGGGTTTCCCCACCACTGACTCGGCTTTCTTTACAACTTTGTCCACTCTACCCCTGTCCTGTTTTGAGATCTGACTACCCCAACAGACACAGCCCAAGAAGAGGACACTGCCTACAAAAAGTACAATGGACATGTATACATGTGTGTAAAACATGTTCAGAGTTTTCTCACTAGCATCAAAAGAGTGTAATTTCCTCAAGGAGTACAGTCTGGATTGAGATTTCTTTATCACATGATCAGTGTTAGCATTCCAGTTTAGTCTGCTGTCAATAATCACCCCCAAGTATATAATATATATAGGTCAACCCTCTGAAATACCTCCCCCTTAATATCTACAGGATCAACATACTTGGCTTTTTTCCCTGAAATCAATGACCATTTCTCTGGTCTTACCAATACTGAGATGTAAAAAATGACACCACTCAACAAAGTTTATTGTAAAGATGTGCAACAAACATCATAATATATTATATTGGGAATGAGGAGATTGAGACGCAGCAGTATGCAATAAAGCTGGAAAAAAAAACTCCTGACTGAGTACAGTGCCATTAGTATTTAAAACGATAACGTTGAACAGCATAACGAAACAGTAATGCTCATAATTACTTACAATACAAGGCAGAAAACTGCATGGTCTGTTTTCATGGTCTCTTGGTGTAGCACGTGAATGCTCTGTCTCATCATCTGACTGGGCTGTGAGAATTTAAACTGGTGTTGTCACACTCTCAGATATTGTGGCTTTAATTGTTAATACCTCAGACGTCACTGTCAGAATTTACACTGGCGTTGCCTTAGCCCCCAATGCTGTGGCTTTACCAGTAATTTCTGTCACCTCAGATATCACTGTCATACTCTGATGTGTCACTGTCACAATCTGAAGCACCATCACACACCTGGCTCTCAGCTTCATCTGCACTGTTAGCTACATGTAAGATGTCTTGTGCAGTGGCAAGAATCTTTCTCTTTACAGTCCCACTGACATCAGCAAATTTGTCCAGCCAAACTTCATTAATAGAAGTACCACACATCCACACCAATAAATTGAACAAGCCCACAAGAACCATCTCCATAGCATGCTCCGTTGTGAGATCCTTGCTGTCAGCAGGCCATACTGCTGGTGATGTCACTGACATGACCTGCTCCCTCAGATACATGCTCCCATGGTAAAGTTGCCTCTTGTTGGCCTCATCTGAAAAATATTGTACCAGCAACAGGCATATAGTGACCTTAGGCAGGATGCTTGGCACAGCTGAAATACTCCCCGATCCCCTCCCCAAACAACTCCATTAGGACTGATCTAGGAAGTAGTGGAACTCTCAAATTATTTTTTTTTTTAAATATACGCTATTCATCGTGCTACGTTGAAGTTGACCATGACTACAAAGAAGTCTAGACCTGTCTATATTATGAGGTCCGGCAACGTAATTATCAAGATCACTGAAAAATGCTCATATTATCATTGTGATTACATACTATTTTCACGAACTTCTCATTCAATTTAATAAATCAAACCTAATCCGAAGCACCACGTACAAAAGTTGCAGAAACTTACCTTGAACTATGATATGCCTGTAATCGATTGTAGCATTTCTTGTGAAACCCTGCCTCGTCAACGTTGAGGTCACTAAAGGCTTCCAAAGAATGACGAGCGACGTCTCCTTGAGTGCAGACGAACAAAGACCACCTTTCGCGACATTCCGAGACTCTTTGCATCGTTTTCTCCCTGAAAGAAAACTGTTTCACTACTGTTGGTCGCCCGCACAAGCGTGGGCAGCCATGTTTGTTTCCAAGCGTAGTCTCTTTCTGATTGGTCGAAAAATTAATTTATTCATCAAGGGAATGAATCGGCGCCTCTTCAGTAAAATCCGATTACCTCCCTTACAAGCTCTTTCTAATTATCTTTCATCCGCGATTAAAAACCAGTGCGCAAAATTTCAGCTGAGATCTCCCAGTTTCTATCTAGTTATGGTGTATTATTGATGATAAAAACCAGAAAATGTCATTTGCATTGCAAAAATATTTTATGACACGAAAACCGAGGGCGGCCCACGGCCTATATCTTTTTCATTATCGGATGATTAATGATAACAGGCAATAAAACCTCTTCAGTGGCGTAGGCCGCTGCTTTTTAGAGGCCAGGCCACTTTTTGTTTAGGATATTTATTGTGAGTAGTAAACGCAGGGGCGCCGGAAGATGTTGGGGGGAGGGGGGGCAGAATCTCAGAGGGGGTAAAGGCCAGAGCCAGTGAAAGGAAGGACGTTGCCCGGAGAAAGTGAAAAGCGGGGGGGGGGGGGGGGGGGCAAAAGTGATTATCAGACGACTTTCTGCCAAGTCGTTTTGAAATTTCATGCAACGGCTAAACTGAGTTCTCTGTTGGGATCAGGGATAAGGGAGAGAGCAGGAAGAGGGGTAGGGGGATGGGGGGTAGGGGAAGTGGGGGAAAGACCATGGCTTTGCCCCCCCTCTTGCCATAGTCACCTGATTTTCCAGGGGGGGGGGGGGGCAAAAAGATACTCTTGCCCCCCCTGCTTGGGTACAGGGGGGGCAGCTGCCCCCCCTGCCCCCCCGGTTCCGGCGCCCCTGAAACGTCGACTCTCTCTCTCTCTCTCTCTCTCTCTCTCTCTCTCTCTCTCTCTCTGCTTTGTTTATTTGTTTGATTTGTTGTTTTGTGTTCCTTTTTAATTCTCTTGTGCTTTTATATTACCATTATGTTGTACGTAGCTCGTAGTTAGTGTTCAACGGCAAGTTCAAAAAAATGGTTATTGTAACCAACATCTACCGTTTTAATAAACCATCAAAGTCAAAGTCTCTCTCTCTCTCTCTCTCTCTCTCTCTCTCTCTCTCTCTCTCTCACGCACGCACGCACGCACGCACGCACACACACACACACACACACACACACCTGTCAGTTGTATTGACTGAAACCGAAACCGCACACTGTGGCAATAGCTCTTATGTCGTAATCATTTATCTTTCACTGACGCACAGCTGCGTGTTTCAAGTTACAGCTACACGACAGAGACACGTGTGTCCATAACCGAGATTGCATGCTATCAGTTCGTTTTTAACGTTTTCTTCTTTTCTTTTTTTAGTGGTTACGTTATTGAGCTGGGCCCGTATGTAAAACGAGGTTATTTTAACCCACGGCTACGGACCTAACCCAGACTAGGACAAAAGAAACCCCAAAACAAAATTAAATTTTAAAAAAAAGGAAGCGAAGAAAGAAAGACAAAAATACTTCTATACCGGCATGGGCACCTTGCTGGAATGGACCCGCTTCCTGATTTGAAACAAACAACAACAAAAAAAACAACAGAAAATTTAACCCTAGAGCTAGTTTAGTTCGAGGTTAGACTCTAACCCGGGGCTAAACTCCCTAACCCCGACTTTTACATGCGGGCCCTGGATATGCACAGTGCACGACGCAGCACGCTGTGATTTCCAGTAATATAATTATAGGACAAGTCAGGTGAACTGAAGATCATGATAACAATATCCACACGACAGTCTGACTGTGTTTACATGACTAGATTCTGTATGACACAGACTGTGTAGACATGGCGTATTTAAAAATATCTAGTTGGGTCACCACCCGTCAAGTGAACATAAAAAGCAGTAGATTGAGTCGCTGGTTCATTTTGGGTTGATAAGACTCAGGTGTTGTTCTTCAGTTGGACTGCGCTGGGTAACTAGAGAGAAAAACCAAGTCACACTATCTGCAGGTATGTATAGTTTCACTGTCGTTTTTTGCGTTAATGACAGTCTAGAGGATGTTACTGTTAAATGAAACTGGTAGAAATGTATATTCAAACGTAAATATTTTGGTGAATAAAAGCATGTTTTTGATAACTCATCACCGGTCTACGGCCATGCAGGTGCTCTCGAATGTTGGAGTCAGAAACATTCGCACTGCTTAATATCATATCTGGCCAGTGACACCTGCCCATCTCAGTCCCACTATTATTCTCGTATATTTTTTTTACTGTTCTGGTAATTTACTGTGACAATACACTGTAACACCCACAGCACAGGACTACTGTGAAATACACTGTTTACTACTGTGAAATACATTGTTGTCTTAATACCTATGTTCAGTGTTGGCCTGACTAAGCCCCGGTGTTCATAATTAGTGACTTGAGTGTCAGTCATGTCAGAAATGATTTTGCCAGCATCATCATTAGCTTGCTTTACGTCCTATGGCTTTTGGCCCTTAAGGACAAGTTGTTCCTGGCTGCTTGGCTAGGCGAGTGTATTTTGCCAGCCAACGATTGATACTTTTACAAACATTATGCATGCCACCTCCCAAACAAATCCACTCAACACAAAAATGTATAAACATGAACATGGATCACCACATGATAAAAATAATAATAAATAAACTATCCATGTATCGGAAAGTGTGAGTTTAAGGGGCTACGATATTGATGACATTTTGATGTACAACGATTGTTGAAACTGAAGTGAACTGTATGTTGTACACAGCAATAACATATATACTAAACTTTTAAAAATAAATCATTCTCATACATGTACTTGTTCCAATAACTATTTCATGCTTGATGACTGAATCATAAATTATTCAAATAACTGAATGATAGTTGTTCGAACTGCTCATTCGTAATTGTTCAAATGACAGACTACTGACTGACTAATTAGGCAATCGATCGACACACAGATTGATTGATTGAGTGTCCGAGCAACGTCTGACTGATTGAATAATAATAATAATGAGTATTATATAGGCGCTTTACCCAATTTATGAATCGGCTCAAAGCCCCGCGAACTGAACCCAACACGCACGCTCACGTGAATCACACGCATTCTCTCACACACCGGACATAAACACATCACAATCACGTGGTGCGAAGGGTCAGCTCAGCTATTGAAATTTCGAAATTTAGAATTGCATTTATTTTTCAAATTTGGTGGGCTGAACATTTCCAAAGCAGAGGGAGAGGAAGCCGAAGTACCCGGAGAGAACCCCCGACGATCGCCCCGAATGAAAGGTGCCACATACGAGAAGGAAAAATTCTTTGCCCCGAGTGGGACTCGAACCCCTGACCTCTCGCATTGGTGACAGGTCTCTTAACCACTAGACCACCGACCGGAGTGGAGAAATGAATGAGTAGGTGAGTGAATGAAATACTGAGTGAATGAAATACTGAGTGAATGAAATACTGAGTGAATGAAATACTGAGTGAATGAAATACTGAGTGAGTGATGAGGAAAATAATGTGAATGGCAGGTAAGCGGTGCACATCCGGGGGAAAAAAAACCAACAGAATATTGAAAAGAGAAACAGAATGATACTCCATGAAAAGGCGTTTGTGACGTTTCCAGGTAACTGAAACTGTTGAGGAAGAAACTGCATTGAGCATAATGGCGACGGCCGGGTAAGTCACCAGGCGCAATCTGCGATTACTTCATACAATAATAAAATAATAATAATAATGAATTGTACTTATATAGCGAAAATTTCTCACAGCGTGACTCAGTGCGCCTACTCCCGCACTTATACCAACAAATACACACACACACACACACACACACTCACACACACACACACACACACACACGCACACACACACACACACACACACACACACACACACACACACAGCAGTTGAATCAGGAGGACTCTGAGGTGAGCGGACTAACTATTCGTTCATTACCGCTGCTTAATGAACAGATCCACATGAGTAGTACTGTCTAAGTGCTTGATTATCCCCTAATGAGGCCTCCGTCCGTTGCGACAAAGTGTGTGCTGGCTGTCATTATCTTAGGGTAGTGGTCTAGTTCTTCCCTGACTGGGCTGTGTTTACGTCTGGGTTGTTTGAAATACAGCACACGCAGACAATAAAAAGCGTCCTGAATCTGTGTTAGTTGAACTTCTACTTTCGTTTTGTCCGTTTTCGTTTTCTTTGTAAAGAATAATGATACGGGTAGGCAGAACTATTACTTTCGTTTCATGCGTAACTAACAGTTGGAGGAAGACTTAAGTATGTCGCCGGGCAATCATTAATCATAACTAGGCATTCTTCAGTGTGATAGATTGCTTTTAGAACAGTAATAATAATAATAATTATTATTATTATTATTATAGGACGCCTATCCCCGGAGAACGAGCTCTAGGTGCCTTACAATCTAAAACCGAAGTTAAAAAAACAACAACAACAACATCATCAACAACAACAACAAACATTCACATTCACTCAATGTAGGCTACACTACGTAAGAACAACTAAAAAAGTAAAAGAGCACACACACACACACACACACACACACACACACACACACACACACACACACACACACACACACACGCACACACAACTGAGTAGAAAAAATAAAGGACAGGCAGAGACCAAGATTAAAAACCAAGAACAAGTACCAGTGATAAAACCCAAAACAAAAGTATTTTGTTCTACAGTTAAGATCTGTTTTTAAATGAGAAATGGGAGAGACTGTGCTGGTTTCAGGTTCCGCTCAAACGTTGACAAGTTGGTGCGGTGTCTCCAACAGATTTCTGAGGACGGTTACAACGTTAAAGAAGTTGTCAAGGTACGGAGTAATTTGTGACGGCATGCGCTCTAATTTGGAAAAAAATCTATCGAATGAGCCAGTTATACAACTCATTGACACTGTACTTAGTGTTGATGTACCCGGCTTAGTGCTTGAGTGGATGTTTTGATGTTTAACGCCAAACCTTGAAATACTTACCACCCATCTACCCACGCAGATATCTTGTAGGATCGGAAGGTCAAGAGTTCCAATCCAAATTCCAATTATGCTTAAACCCTAAATTTGTACAGGCTTTTTCCGGTGTGCACTTTATTGTCCACTGCGAGGGTGCTTTCAAACACAGGGACACTGGAAAAAGCCTTTACAAACATTGTCAGTCATCCTGGACATAAGACCCATCAAACTAAACTAGTGTCCAAAAGAAACGATACCAAACTGTTGTCAAAATGTTTTTGTGCAAAGTGATCCCCGAGGCCTAAAAACATGGGTTTACGTATCCCACGTCCCAAATACAGCGTCTGAGCTCGGGAATACCGGAAACATTTGCTAATGAAATATACCACTCTGAAATTTCTGTATTGTTCTGCTTTTATTGTATGTCCTTGCCAACCCTTGGTATCATTTCTTTTGGACACTAGTTTGTTATTTACAGGACATGTTGGACTGTATAGCAGCTTACCGCTGTCGGAAAGAAAATACTCACTAACTGAGGACCCCCCCCCCCTCTCTCTCTCTCTCTCTCTCTCTCTCTCTCTGATATATCCTTTATGTTTGCGTGCTTTTCGCGTTAGAGCTAAGCACAATCATGTCTTTGTTTATACTCCCATTGATATTGTCTTGTTCCTTGATTAGATTGTAGAAGTAGATTGTAATTCAATAGAATGTAGTTTACCAAGTCGTGATGTAGCAGGACAGTTTGTAGGACAGGCATCGTTGCCTAACAACTTTATCCTGAAATAAACCTCTCTCTCTCTCTCTCTCTCTCTCTCTCTCTCCTAAATCTTGAACCACCGTTGCAAGGTTGCTTTAATTGTATTTTTTTTTTTTATTGACCATGTCATAAGATCGTCTTTTCTATGCTCAGACCGTTTCTCTGTATTTCCTCCAATGCAACGAAATAGATCTGTTTAAATCTACTATTATGTGTAGAGAATTACAAGCCAAATGGCCGATATGCCATGGAAGAGTCCGCCATCGAAGAATGCGTGTCCTTTTTCGTTACACAGGGTGGCTCGCTGGGGAAAGGTACAGCGACGCCTGACTCTGACATTGACCTCGTTGTCTACCTCAACGGTCTGCGTAGCATTCAAGACCTTGAGGACGCCAGACCGGATCTGAAGCGCCTGATCAAATCGGCCATCAAACACAGCACCTTCAGCCACCAGATCGAGTGGAAGAAGGGAACAACTTTTGCTGTCAAGTGCAGGATGAACGGAACCGGAGTGGACATACTCCCAGCCTTCGATGTTCTGGGTGGTGAGAATGCAACACTAAAAATATTCGTGTCTCTGTTTCTTTAAAGCTTAATGTCGGTGTTCTTGCTATAAAGTAGCAAGTGCAATGATATTAATTCATACGAGATTTAGCAAGGACATACACGATATGAGTTGTTGTTGTTGTTGTTGTTGTGTAGTAGTAGTTGTGGTTTTAGGTGGTTTTGTTGTTGTTGTAGCTTTAGGAAGGATGGTATTTGCTTCTCTGTTTGTTGTTGTTATACTCTCCTCCCCCCCCCTCTCTCCCCCCCCCTCTCTCCCCCCCCCCTCTCTCTCTCTCTCTCCCCCCCCCCCCTCTTCCTCTGTGTTCGAACGTGAACATGGGTGGACAGGCCTGGTGGTGATACGAATTTTTGTGTGTGTGACAGAAATATAACCACCTAAATATGATTACATACGTAGTCAGGACTTAAAACAAAGCAACATTCGTGATCAAGACTTACAACATAAGAACAAAGAAACAACGACACTGAATATCTGATATACAAGTCCAAACAATAGTTTTACACATAGCTTATCCTGTGCCGATATTTGCGTTGATTCTCCAGAACTCGGGACCCCTGCCGCTGTGTATAAATCGATGAAGCGTTACCCTGGGGGACCAGACGAGGCCGCGGATCAGTATTCGGCATCACTGACAAAACTGCAGGTACATCCGTTCATATTTGTGATAGTAGATCTCGTAAATTAAGCTGGCAGTTATTATTTGATTCGAACGTGGCCCGAAATTAGGCATAATTAGACATCCGTTCATGTTTTTCTTTAAGAAGTTGTGACTTTTCATTCATACTACTTTAAAAACAAATATTTGTCTTTCGTCTGGGGTGAAAATTCTAATGACCAGTAAGTAACAGGGTAAAAAGAGTGATAGAAATTGAAGTGATAAAAAGTTTTTTGTTTTTTGTTTTTGGTTTTTTTGGGGTTTGTTTTTTTTAATAGAGACCATTGTGTTTATTAAAAGACGGTTAAATTCTTGTGACACTGTTTTATGTTTACAGAGAAACTTTGTCAGGAAAACCGACAGCACTGTTAAAGGGGCCACCAGGATGTTGAAGGAATGGAGCAAGGTTTGTATTCATGAATCTTAAATTGTCTAATTAAGTTACTCTATGGAGTGATATTCATATGCAAATGAATAGACTTGTAAAAGGAGGTTTTTCTTTTTCTTTTATGTTTTGTTTGTTGTTGGGTTTTAGTTCGCGATGGTGGTAGTGATGGTGGATGTTTTTTTAAAGTTGCTTCTCTATGTAATGATATTATATGCAATATTTCACAGAGCATTTTAGACGCATGTCACACGCGCAATACTTTCTAGAAAGAACCGGACACTGTAAGATTTAGGGGGAGTTGGGATAGAGTGTCTGACTTTCCAATGCTCGGGTCGTGATATTTTGTGCTGGTCTTTTTCTCGTTGCCCCGTCTTTGATATCACCCGTTCTTGGTGGAAAAGGACATTAAACTCCCGAACACACACACACACACACACACACACACACACACACACACACACACACACACACTCGAGCTGTAAGATATACGTTTATCTCTCATCTTGCATCAATTTATCATATTTGTCCTCCGTCTCCAGGAGAACGATGTTGACATCAGTTCCTATTGCTTGGAGCTGGTTGCCATCTACGTGGACAGCCGCAATCCGGACCTGTCCCAAGAGGACCTGTTCAGGAAGTGCATGGGACGGCTTGCCAACTGCCACGCTCTCTGCATCGCTTTCGATGAATATTACGACAGCGATCGATACACAAGGTTAGTTTCAAAAGCAAGTTTATTTTTCGTTTTTGTGGACGCGACCTTCGATCATAAAGGCTGAAGTTCATTAATTTTATTGTCGGATTTCCACAATGAACAACTGGCCGACGTGCAGGTGTCATTATTAAAATGACAATTACTATCCACTGCATATCAAGGCAAATGCTGATTAAAAGACAGACAGCACAGCATAGAGCAAAATGTTTAGCTGTTTTGGTCTATCCTGTACCTAGACAACATAAACGTCTTCTTTTCTTCTTCTTTTTCTTCTTCTTCTTCTTTGCAAAGGCTGAAAAATAATCGCAACAAAAACTACAACCGAGGTAAATGAGCGTAACGTGTACCCTTCTGCTGACTCCAGCAATTGAGACGCTGTCACTGTGCAGGTGCCTGAGTGGTACGATGTCAGGCACTACCAAAAGAGCTGAGGACGATCTGTGAGCCATTAAAACACTTGGGCCTTTTAACTGAATGCTTATGGTTTGTGCTGCAGATACATGGATGCACCTTACATTCTGGACCCTGCCAATCCCTACAAAGACACCCTGGAGCATGCTGATTGGAAGGAGGTCAGCAGGGATGCTAACGCGTACTTCCGTGAAGATAATTATTACTGATTGTGGGAAGTCGTTTGGGCGACGACCGACAACTGCGCTATGTTGTTATACGGCTACTTCTTGTTGTCATTGTTATTTGTTGCTGTTGTTGTTGTTGTTGTTTTAATTGTCCTTTTGATGATGTTAAATAAAGGTGAAATAATCCTGGTTCGAGTGTTTTTGGTCAGACGTGTGTGTGTGTGTGTGTGTGTGTGTGTGTGTGTGTGTGTGTGTGTGTGTGTGTGTGTGTGTGTGTGTGTGTGTGTGTGTGTGCCTAAGAGAGAGCGACAGAGAGACCTGAAACTTTATTTTTCAAGGATGAGATGAGAGAGAGAGAGAGAGAGGACTTCTAATACTCACAATAAATATCCTAAACCAAAAGTGACTTGGCCTCTTTTACTTGAAACCAACGGCTGACGCCACTGAAGAGGTTTAATTGCTTGGTGTCATTAAAAAGTCAGTATTAAAAAAAATGTCATGAGTTGACTTAGTGCGCCACAAGCAGGTAATGCCGATACGCATATAGCCAGTGTGATCAATAGCTGCACGCGACGCATATCCAGTATACCTGAGTCATGTCGTAGATTGCAAAACATTATGAGTCGATGTGCGCTAAAAATACGCATGTGGATTTCCCGAAGTAACCTGTTTATAAAATGCAAGTAGAGCTGCCGCGGTTAACCGGTTTACCGGTTTTAACCGGTTCTCATTTGAACCGGTTCGCCGAACCGGTTCGAGTTGCCGCGAACCGGTGTTTTGGTCATAGTACACGTACTAAAGTTACTTAAATCATCTTTTTTCTTCTAATTTCTTCTTGGCGGCCGCAGGAATTCTTGTAACGTATCTGCAGATCTTGTAGTCTCGTCTGTATCCTACTCTGTAACCTAAGCTGGGGTTGGGGGAGGAGGAGGAGTGGGGGGGGGGGGGGTAATGTTGTTGACATTTTTTCCGCATTGATGTGAAACTGCTGGTTGGGTTATGGGTGTGAAAGGGACTAAGAAACTAAGAAAGGGTCAACTCTGTAATTTTGCACTCCGTCAAATTTAGTCTTCCAGGGTGGGGCTGCAGCGAGATATGATTGATATTTGATAAGTTGTTATGACGCAATTACTGAAGAACACAGAAACTGAAAGGAAAGCCACGCGTTTCGAAACGATTTCCTAGAATTGTGCTGGTTTTTTTTTTTTTTTTAATTATTTCGCTTTCAGTAGGATTAGTGGATGCTGTATATGGCTTTTATTTTCTAACTTTTATTTTGATGTAAATTTTTATTTCACGTTTGTTTCAAGTATTACTAGTGGATGCTATGTTAGTAAGGAAATTAAGAACTTTTATCTTAGAAAAAAAAAAAAAAACACTTTAATTTCACATTTAGGCCCAAGCCCTCCAGAGCAGAGGACTTAAAATATGAATTATGGGCTGAAGTAAGTTTATATTTGGGGGGGGGGGGGAATTATGGTCAGGTTGCGTTTGAGAAGTTTTTGTTCAAGAAAATACAGCAAAGTGGTCAAAACTTTAGATTTGCTTTCTTTCTTTCTTTCTTTCTTTCCTGCCTTCTTTCTTTCTTTCTTTATTCGTCCTCTTCTTGTTCTTCTTCTCCTCCTCCTCCTCCTTCTTCTTCTTACAAGTTCTTCTTCTTCTTCTCCTCCTCCTCCTCCTCCTTCTTCTCCTTACAAGTTCTTCTTCTTCTTCTCCTCCTCCTCCTCCTTCTTCTTCTCCTTACAAGTTCTTCTCCTCCTCCTCCTCCTTCTTCTTACAAGTTCTTCTTCTTCTTCTTCTTCTCATCCTCCTCCTCCCCCTCCTTCTTCTTTTCCTTACAAGTTCTTCTTCTTCTTCTCCTCCTCCTCCTCCTCCTTCTTCTCCTTACAAGTTCTTCTTCTTCTCATCCTCCTCCTCCTCCTCCTTCTTCTTACAAGTTCTTCTTCTTCTTCTCCTCCTCCTCCTTCTTCTTCTTCTTACAAGTTCTTCTTCTTCTTCTCCTCCTCCTCCTTCTTCTCCTTACAAGTTCTTCTTCTTCTCATCCTCCTCCTCCTCCTCCTTCTTCTTCTCCTTACAAGTTCTTCTTCTTCTCATCCTCCTCCTCCTTCTTCTTACAAGTTCTTCTTCTTCTTCTCATCCTCCAGTCCTCCTCCTTCTTCTTCTCCTTACAAGTTCTTCTTCTTCTTCTCCTCCTCCTCCTTCTTCTTTTCCTTACAAGTTCTTCTTCTTCTTCTCCTCCTCCTCCTTCTTCTTCTCCTTACAAGTTCTTCTCCTCCTCCTCCTCCTTCTTCTTACAAGTTCTTCTTCTTCTTCTTCTTCTCATCCTCCTCCTCCCCCTCCTTCTTCTTTTCCTTACAAGTTCTTCTTCTTCTTCTCCTCCTCCTCCTTCTTCTTTTCCTTACAAGTTCTTCTTCTTCTTCTCCTCCTCCTCCTTCTTCTTCTCCTTACAAGTTCTTCTCCTCCTCCTCCTCCTTCTTCTTACAAGTTCTTCTTCTTCTCCTCCTCCTCCTTCTTCTTCTCCTTACAAGTTCTTCTCCTCCTCCTCCTCCTTCTTCTTACAAGTTCTTCTTCTTCTTCTTCTTCTCATCCTCCTCCTCCCCCTCCTTCTTCTTTTCCTTACAAGTTCTTCTTCTTCTTCTCCTCCTCCTTCTTCTTACAAGTTCTTCTTCTTCTAGTATGCTAGTATTGGTAGGGGTGTACGCAGTCTTGCATGTGTTTTCACTCGTATACAAACTTGTGCGTTACAAATTTACTTTTTCAGATAGTCTTCCTCTCAAGTGTATATCAGTTGGTATGTCTTGTGACTGTTGTACTGCCACTGTACCAAAAAAAAAAAACAAAAAAACCGAAGAAAACAGAATTAAAAAAAAAAAAGTTCTTCTTCTTCTTCTCCTCCTCCTCCTTCTTCTTCTTTCTCTTACAAGTTCTTCTTCTTCTTCTTTTCATCCTCCTCCTCCTCTTTTTTTCTTGTCTGTTTGTTCGTTTTGTGTGTTTGTTTGTTTAGCCAGGATTTATTTTTGACGACTAGCGATCAGTTTACTGCAGCCTGATCGCTGATGCACTTGAACACACACACACACACACACACACACACACACACACACACACACACACACACACACACACACACACACACACATATGAACTCGCATCGCATAAAACGCCAATATTTTTGCAGACCTCAAACACCTTTTGGTGATGACTGAACCGGAAAAAAAACACCGGTTTGGATTTTTGAACAGGTTCAAAGCTCGAAATGCAAGTGAAGGGGGACAAAAACAGACTGCCTCGTCCTTATACGTCTCACACGCTTTAACCCTAACAAACATGATAATAATGTTATTGAAACAGTTCTTTTCACAGACTCCACAAATAGAGATGTTTGCTCTTACATTTCTAAAACGAAAATGCTTTTTTTTTTTTTTTTTTTTTTTGGGGGGGGGGGGGTGAGGTCGTTAGATTGCAGGATCAATTTCTCTGGTTTGATTGCAGGTAGCGAGACACAAACGACGCATTATTCTATTTTCTAAATTTAAAAAAAATGCAGATCACCCTAAAAGATAAATCCTGAAATCTACACTGTAATCGTTACGAGCTGAATGCGTAGAAGAATCAGACCAGGGACCAGTCCCCAACTACAGCACCGGGCTACGTAGAACGCTCGAGTTCTCGAGAAAACGTCACTTTGCAGACACAGTTAAACACTGCTGTTCAAACAGACTTATCTCTTCCAGGAAGTTGTACATTCCCAACCACCTGCTGAGTTCCCTCATGCACTTGTTTTCTCTTCGGGCATTGGTAAGCAGAAAAGGTAAGTCAGGATTAACGTTGGTGGTAAGATTGTGTTTTGAAAGTCGTCAGAGAACTGTGCGGGTCGTGCTAACTGTCACTCAGTGTTTGCTAGAAGACTCCAAAACAACTTTAACACGGAAGGTAAACTAGCTTCACAACTCAGTTTTGCCCTTTGTCTTCTTTCTGTCCGCTCCTTGTGTGCGTACGTGCGTGCGTGTGTGTGTGTGTGTGTGTGTGTGTGTGTGTGTGTGTGTGTGTGTGTGTGTGTGTGTGTGTGTGTGTGTGTGTGTGAAGCTTATCTACAATTATGCGCCCAAAAAAAATCTCTCGATATGGGAATTTGGTTTAACCGAATATTTGATTTTTTTTAAATACCTTTTCATTTAGGAATTTGCAGTCGATCTTTATTGCCAGATTGACTTATCGATTCGCTTATTGACTCACAGCCTACGGATGGACGGGTGGGTGTTTCAGGGTTTAGCGTCCTTTTCTACCGCATAATTTATGGGCTATATCAAAGACGTGGCAACAAGAGAAAAGGCCAGCACAAATATTTGGCCCCACCCGGGAATCCAACTCACGACACGAGCATTTAAAGTCCAACACTCTCCTGCTCGACTGTCCCGGTTCCCCACTGAGCCTACGGATCAAAAGCTCTCTTCGCCTCCCTCCTAAAATATAGCTGAATATACTTGTGCTTGTATAACTATGCATCTTTCCTTCTGGGCTTCTGTACTGGTACTTGAAAGTTCAGTAGTTTCTTGAAAAACAATTATTTGAGATGCTACACTATTTTTCGTTATCACTTTTATCTCGATCATCCTTGACGTTGCCTCCATGATCGCATCTCTCATTGTTGCCATCGTCATTGTCCTAATGTATCGTCACCCGAATCACTATCGCCGTCATAATTTCCTTCTTCGTAACAATCTTCTTTAGTCGTCTTCATCATCATTGTACTAAACAATCGATCAACGTTTCATCGACATCATCATTACTTTACCAATACGTGTGTCCGTCAGTGTTCATCATTAAATGATGGCGGCGACTGCTATGAGTGGCCTATCTGGCAAAAAGATGACACGCTTCATGGAAGATACGGTCAAACCGAAAGGAGATGACATAGACAGGTAAAGTAACACATTCTGTCTATTTCAAATAAAATCTATGTCTAATGTGATTACCCGGAAAGCAAAAGAGAACTCTCCGGTCATCGCTCGATCCAAAAGAAAGTTTCCACAGGAAAATTAAAATTAAAATTAAAAAAAAAACTTTCACGTACCGCCGGCTCAACATTTCTCCTCTCTCGCTCTCATTCAGTTCAAGCTCAATGGACACGATGTCGATGTCTTGCCAGTGTACGATGCTTTAAACCGTAAGGCTCTCTGTCTCTGTCTCTCTCTGTCTCTCTCTCTCTCTCTCTCTCTCTCAAAATCCAAGTGTGCAGCTGTAAATATTCATACTGTCCAGATACCGAAACTGAAATGCATGTTTTGTTTGTATGTCCTATATACAGTGGTCTGAGACAACAGTATATTCCTTTAAATTCTCGAGACACCCATCATCGTTTCGATTCTCTATAATTATAATATAGTTGCTGTAACATAATTATTGTTTAGCCATGTTCATACATAAGGCTTTGGAACTGCGTGAGAAGTATGAGTATGATCACTGTCCTGAACTGTTTTCGTTCGTGTGCCCAAGAAATGTATCACTTTCACAGAATTTGCAACCTTGGTCGAGCTCTACCGGGAGATGGAGCGCTACAGTGGCGGCCCAGAGAGAGCCGCACAAGAATATTCTGCTTCACTTTCTGAATTGCAGGTATGGCGTTATTCCGTCCTCGTTACAGTTCATTGATTGATAATCAAAACAAAAACAAACAAAAAAAAAACATGGCGGGCCATACGTCTCAGAGTTGGAGCGGAACTCAAGATAACGGAAAGATATATTGTCTCTTTTTCACAGATCCGGGCAGTGAAAGGAGTCGATGCTAAAGTCAAGGACACTGCACGCATGCTCAAGGTCTGGAAGAAGGTATGACGAGCAGATACTTCCGTCTGTACTTCACAAGAAGGCTGATTGTTAACTCTCCTTATGCTAAGGTCCCCATTTTGGGCCCTCGCGTTCACGTTTGGCCGTAGAAGTCCGATGTATGGGAACTCCAACTTTGTAGTTTTATTCTGTCACAAACTGATAAAGTGCGGAAACTGAATACAGCACTAGCTAAACGGGATTTTACCAAAGTGAAGCAACCACCCTTTAGTATGCTACGGAAAAAAAAGAGAAAAAACTCTCAGCATAGAGACAGAGTTGAATCTAACGACGTGACCAACGTCTGTAACCAACGATAGTATTCATATTGACGGGTTTCACCCTCCTGTTCGACTAGATAGACCAGATCAGCATGGCGGTGTTGCAGTCTACGTCAAAAGTAATCTCATTTGTAAAGCCAGAACTGACCTAACCATTCCGTCACTTGAAGCAGTGTGGGTCGAAACTAAACTCTCTCAACAAAGTATTCTTGTAGGCTCTTTTTACCGCCCACCTAATGCTTCTGTAGACTACTGGCGCTTAATCGACCTATCTATTAAAAATGTCATTAATACCCCTCACAAGTTTATCATCCTTGGTGACTTTAACACGGACTTTCTGCACACCCCATCGCAACATCTCTTAGATATACTAGTGTTAAATAATTTACAACAACTCGTCACCTCCCCAACCCGCATCACATATACAAGCTCAACCTGCATTGACCTTATCATCGCTCCCGGTAAAGAATTTATCTCTTGTGTTGATGTTCTGCCCCCTATGTGTAGTGACCAGTGTGTTCCCGTGGTGAAATTAAAACAACATACAAGAATTAATAGTAAATACAAGCGGACAATATACAACTAATCTAAACTGGATAAAGAGACACTTGTCAATGAACTTAATCATATTGACTGGACATCCATTATTTCTGCTCAGTCTATTGACCATGCCGCCGAAACACTCTCAGAGCAACTATTGAACACTGCCATTAAATGCATGCCTGTTAAAACTGTTACTGTTCGACCGCGCGATACACCTTGGTTTACCGACAAATCTAAAGATTCTGAAGAAAGCTAAAGATCGTATCCACCAGCAAGCCAAAATTACCAACTCAGCAGACTTGTGGTGCCTTTTTCGCCGTGCTAGAAACAAATACACCGAGGCCATCCGTAACAGGAAAATAGAATTTATACAAGAGTTAGACAGCCGTGTTTCGCAGGGAGATAATTTGGGTAGTAAACATTGGTGGAGGATAGTCAAATCTTTTACATCTCAGAAAGGTTTTCCTCCTATTGAGGAATCTGGAAAAGTTTTTTTTTTTTTTTTTATTCCAACTCTGAAAAGGCTAAAATATTTAACGAATCATTTCATAGTCAGTCCTCAGTAGATGGTGATGACGATCCGGTCCCCGAAGTACCTACAGTAGCCTCATATATTTCTTCGTTATCCCTTTCTAGTACAGAAGTTAATGAAGTATTAAAGAATCTTGATCCAAGTAAGGCAGTTGGTCCCGACCTTATTCACAACAAAATTTTAACCGCTAGTGCTTCTGTTATTTCAGAACCTTTAACCGCCTTGTTTAATAGATCATTAGAAGAGGGCAAATTTCCTTCCTCGTGGAAGATCGCACATGTGACACCTGTCTACAAAAAGGGCGGTAAGGAAAAGTGTGTAAACTATCGTCCCATCTCCTTGTTAAGCTGAATCGGTAAAGTTTTGGAAAAATGTGTACAGATCCATTTACTGCGCTACCTGAATTACAACCACTTGATAACTTCGAACCAGTCCGGCTTTATTCCCGGTGACTCAACCGTCTTCCAGCTTTTAAGTCTATACAACGATCTTTTTAAGTCCCTTGACCAGAATGTAAGTACACAAGCCATCTTTTTTGACATTTCGAAAGCCTTTGACCGAGTGTGGCACCGTGGACTGTTAAGAAAACTCGATGCAGTCGGTGGTTTGTAGTTTGTTGAAACTGCTTGTTTCAACCTGGTACATGATTTTCATTGTTTGTTTATTTGTTTGTTTGCTTGCTTGTTTGTTTGTTTTTGTTTGTTTCGACGTGGCTATAATTTAGTATCTTTGTCGACATTTTTTTCCTGTTTCGCTGGTAAAGTTTGCGTATAATCAATTTTCTTGACTGTATAAGCTTTAGTACTGAACAGAATTAGAGAAGTTGTTAATTTGTGTTATAAAATTTGTTATTTAGTTGTCCAGTCAGTCAGCCAGTCAGTCAGCCTAATAGTCAAGCAGTATTACTAAACACGTCACTCTATGAGTCAGTGCCACAGCGAAATCTTTCCACGAGAAGTTATAGGTCGGTGTTTTGCTTCTCCTCACCGAGTAGAGAGATCGATTTTCGTGCTGTTTATATGCCCTCATTGTTATCATTGTGGTGCACTCCCAGCCAGCTGTCTACGGTTTCTGCGTAGTTGCTATTACGTGTGTTTTATATCTCTCAGGCTATAAAAGAGGGATTTTTCGTGAATATACAAGAGAGTCTGCGTTGCAACGGATCAGTCCTCAGTAACTCAAAGGTTCTCGGCGTTGAGAAGTGATTTCAAGTAAGTATTCAGTTTTAAAAGTTTAGTTCTCTCTTACAAAACAAATACTTGAATGGGCTGGATTACGGTGGATGACTAACAGTTAGCTGTTGGTTATTTGCAATGTTAAGGTTCTTTTTTTCCGCCACATAAGTGTGATATCAACGACGTGATATCATCGTGGGAAAATATCACACAAATCTCTGACTGCCAGCCAGGAATCGAACTTACGACGCAAGCGTTTCAAAGTCAAACGCTCAACCAATCGCTCTGCTTCACTGGCTAAAAGTACAGGCTGCTACATTTAAACGTATCAGAGAGTGTACGTTCACGTTACCAGACCTTTTGAAAATGTATGATAATCAATATGTGCGCATGTTCGGCGGAATAATAATCGTTTGACTGCTTGCACTGCGCTTTACCGCCACTCAAGGTTAGTGCCGGTATTGCCAGTGTCCTTATTGCCACTGTTACTGAGCCGGGGTGGCTGAATGGTAGAGCGTTGGACTTCTTATGCTCGGGACGTGAGTTCGTATCCCGGCTTGGGCCAAATATTTGTGCTGGCTTTTTCATCGTTGCCCAGTCTTTGATATCACCCGTATGTGGTGGAAGAGGACGTTAAACCCCCAAACACACACACACACACACACACACACACACACGCGCCGCCTGTGTTACTACAACCAAACATCTATGTGAAAAAAATGGAATTATTCGTTTCTATGAATAATATTCTAAGTGCTACAGTAAGAACTGGTGTGTTTCAGGTATAGCGAAACCGGTGTTACGTCTACGTTTCCGGTTCCAACGAAATAGCCCAAGATCAGGATCAAACCAGAGTCCATAGCCAATAAGGACAGGTAAGAAACGTTTTTTGTTTTTTTTTTTAATTTCATTTTACTTCCGGTTACCGGGTTTGCTTTTGTTTGAAGTTGTGGGTAGTTACCACATTTTACACTGTAAACATAAAGCCATAGTTTTTTTGTTTGTTTTTTTCCCCCCGATGCAGAATAACAATTCATACCAAATAAGGTAAGCAGTAATTCAACCTGTTCCCCTGGACACGACTACAAGTTCAGTGAACATATTGTCTGTTCAGAAAAAAAAAATACAAAAAAGCATGCTAGCTCCAGTTATAAAGACATTTTATACTATCATAGACAATTGGGGGGGGGGGGGTTGCAGTAGATCTCTTAACTGTTTCTGGTAGTCGCCTCCGCCGCTCTCTTTGTCTTCGTTTTCCCTTTCATCAAATTCATAACTGAACATTTTTATGGTCACAGATCGAAGATGGCGGAGGATGTTTTGAGTCGGGTGTCTGGTAGACAGCTGACACGCTTCCTGGAAGATGAGCTCAAACCGAAAGGAGATGACATAGACAGGTAAAGCATGCGTAACACATTTCAGAGTTTAGTTTTCCTTTCTAGGAAATGGAGCTTGTGAAGTGCTGTCAGTCAAAATCTCAACAACAACAAAAAAAACACACGTTTCTTCGATGAAAGAAAGCTATCCTGGAAGTTTTAAATAAACAAAAAAGATGATCTGCAGGCTCTCTCTCTCTCTCTCTCTCTCTCTCTCTCTCTCTCTCTCTCTCTCTCTCTCTCTCACACACACACACACACACACACACACACACACACACACACACGTGCGCGCGCTCACGCACGCACGCACGCACACACACACACACACACACACACACACACACAAAGAGTTGGAACGTCTCTAAAACTCTAGTATGAAAGGCTCTGTGGCCAACTGCAGAAAGAAACTTCAAGATCATTTTTTTTTCATGTTTCAGTATGAACAAAGAGGTAGACCAGTTTGTCAGATTTCTGCACCAGTGCTCGGACCCTCCGTTCACTGTGGACAGAGTGGTGAAGGTAGGAATTATAGCTAACTGCTATCGGTCCGTGATTTGTCAATTGAACCGTACTCTTTGTGTGTGTGTGTGTGTGTGTGTGTGTGCGTGCGTGCGTGCGTGCGTGCGTGCGTGCGTGCGTGCGTGCGTGCGTGCGTGCGTGCGTGCATGCGTGTTGTTGTTGTTGTTGCTGTTGCTGCTGTTGAAATCTGCCATGGCCGGTGAATCCTTTTTGCTCTCAAAAATTTGTCAAACTGTCTATGCTAGCCGAGGCTCTTGCTAAATGTGTGTGTGTGTGTGTGTGTGTGTGTGTGTGTGTGTGTGTGTGTGTGTGTGTGTGTGTGTGTGTGTGTGTAGGGAGGGAGTGGAGGGCCGTGAATGCTACATTTTAATTCAATTCCAAGTAAGTTTGGGGTTGTGCACCCGTGGCCTAAAAAATATATTATGTATAAATATATATATGCATGGATTTAAATTTGCGCATAGTGTGAGTGTCGCACTTTAATTATACTCGTGTTTGCTGCAATAAGAGCCGCCAAGGAACCGTTCATCTTGCCTGGTGTTCGCACACAGGGCCGAAAAAGAGTCCAAAATGTGGGATATTCGAGCGCGGCACAACGACATGAATTCTCTCAAGGACTAAAATTAATAATTATAATCCATTTGAATCTAAATCCTTCATTGTTTTCACTCAGGGAGGTTCCCTGGGGAAGGGCACAGCCGTCAAAGGAAGTTCTGATATTGATCTGGAAGTCGTCTTCAACGGTCTATCCAGCATCGAAGAGCTCAAGAACAACAGGGAGGTCCTTCTGGACAGGATCGAGAGAGCGGCAGAGAAGTACAAATGGCGTGGTGGCATCCAGCAGACGAAACGCACTCAATTCTCCATTCAGTTCAAGCTCAATGGGAAAGATGTGGATGTCTTGCCAGTATTCGATGCCATGAAACGTAAGGAAGGCTTTCAGTTTCAGTTTCACATGGATGCT
>JACVVK020000327.1:620000-622500 GCA_018292915.2 Batillaria attramentaria | reverse complement strand
GGATTCAAATCATTTCGTCAGTAATAGCCGCTGCAGTGTCCTGGGGTGTGTGTGTGTGTGTGTGTGTGTGTGTGTGTGTGTGTGTGTGTGTGTGTGTGTGTGTGTGCACGCGCGTCAGTGTCCTGCTCTCTCTCTCTCTCTCTCTCTCTCTCTCTCTCTCTCTCTCTGTGTGTGTGTGTGTGTGTGTGTGTGTGTGTGTGTGTGTGTGTGTGTGTGTGTGTGTGTGTGTGTGAGTCTGTGTCTCTGTGTGTGTCTGTGTCTGTGTCTGTGTCTGTGTCTTTCTGTCTCTCCCTCTGTCCTTGCGTACCGTCCGTGCTAAAAGCGTTGCTGTCATTTGTACCGGCATAGCAAGGACGGGTGTGAAC
Source organism: Batillaria attramentaria (assembly GCA_018292915.2). Lineage (NCBI taxonomy): Eukaryota > Metazoa > Mollusca > Gastropoda > Batillariidae > Batillaria > Batillaria attramentaria. The sequence continues at coordinate 622,135 of JACVVK020000327.1, read as the reverse complement.
ACTGACCTGACCTGTCAACTCACTTGACCAAAAAAAAAGAAAAAAAAGCCGACTGAATGTTAAAAAAAAATCAAAAACTGTACCCTTTCAAACGCCATACTTAGGGCCGATTACACCACAACCTGGCAATACTCGGGCAAGTGTATCTGTTTCGCCGCGAGGTAATCGATAGCTGCACAGCGATACAGCTGGGTCACGTGAGTCATAACCGACGTTGCTGAATGCAGCTTGTGCACTACATGATGCGTCGACAGAAGCTAAGAATAGGCATGCGGATATTCCCGAAGTAAGCTAATCAGACAGCAACCCTGTTCCGGGTCCGTCGCTAACTCTATAGGTCCCTGCGACGACGGCCAAGTCGGGCTAACCGGGTGGGTGTTTTGGGTGTTTAACGTCCTTTTCCACCATATACGGGTGATATCAAAGACGGGGCAACGATGACAAAAGCCAGCACAAATATTTGGCTCCAGCCGAGACCGAGCCGAGCTAAATGATAGGCTAAAAGGAAAAAGGATAAGGAAAAAACAAAACTACTCGGTGACAAGGAAAATGGACAGTTGCGAACAACTTTGAGATCCCCATCTTATTTCACACTGTGCACAGAAGCGGTGAAAACACTGTCGCATTCACCAGCACAGTACATTTTCAGCCTGTTTAGAGATGATTGCCTGCATCAGTTGTCTCCCTTGCCGCAACAAGCACGCATCTTTCGTGGCAGAGCGCAAAGCTTCCACGAAAAATGTATGCATGCTGCGGGTCTGTGTATGCACGGGGGACAACTCATGCAGGCAGTAATCTCGAAACAGGCTGAGAATGTACTGTGCTGGTGAATGCGACAGTTTTCACCGCTTCTGTACACACTGTCAAATAACACGGGGACCTCAAAGCTGTTCGCAGCTGTCCACTTTCCTTGTCACCGAGTAGTTTTGTTTTTTCCTGCTTAGGTATCACTTAGCTCGGCTCGGTCTCGGTTAGCCCGACTTGGCCGTCGTCGCAGGGGCTTGAGTTATCGACGGACCCGGAACAGGGTTGATCAGACAGATGAGGTGTAGGGAGGAAATAAAACATACCGTCCGTCCCAAATACATTCTTCTTAAAATGTACTTTTAAATACAAGTAATTGATTTTCTTTTCTTTTTTCCGTAGAGACACAGACAAAGTATAATTATGATACATATTTCCTTGGAGATCATACTAAAGAAAAACAGATTTTTAATTCACGGTGGCAAAAACCAGGTAAGGTGCAAATTGCACCTGCAACACCGGCGATCTTAGGTTGTGGAATGTTCTAGAAACTCAGAAAGAAAAAAAAAAAAAAAACTCGCGCGTCGTACGTAATCAATCACGGCACACAAGAGAGATACAGCACTTTCTCGGTATTTAGATAGGCTTTATTCATTGCGCTCTTTCGCAGAAGTCTAAACTAATCTTGCTTTCTGTTGTAAAAGCAGTGTTCGTCGGAGAAGTCAGCTAGATAGGTTTCAAACGAGAGGTAAAACGTTTGTGTTTCCTAAGTCGCAGGACCTTCGCTGTGTTCTCAATTGGGATTTGTAAGCGTCTGACACCGGAACAAGGTAATTCACTTCTCTTTTGTTTTATCCCCCCCCCCCCTTGTTTTCAACTCGTGGTATATCACTGATGTATCCAAACTGCTAACTACTACTGATGTGTAGTTTTCAATTATGGCGATTGTTATCGTTGTGGTACATGTACATCCAACCAGCACATTCCAGTTAAGAGAACTACTGCATGGGGGAGGGACGGTGGCGCTTTTCTGAGTGGGTGTGCATTGTTTCAAGCATGACGCTTTATCGCCGGAAGAGGCCTCGAGCACGCAGCAATGCAATCTGATTCTCCCCCCCCCCCCCCCCCCCCCCCTTTGCCCCCCCCCCCCCCCCAACCACGACGTCTGGACCGAGGAGACAGCATCAGCCCTACCATACAATGATACAGTGCAGGCTGGACACCGATCATTCCCAAAAAGAAGGGGCAATATTTAGGAAATGTTCAGCCCTCAAAATTTGACAAAATAAATGCAATTCTAAATTCCGAAACTTAAATAGCTGAGCTGACCCTTCGCACCACGTGATTGTAATGTGTTCATGTCCAGTGTGTCAGAGAATGTGTGTGATTCA
>JACVVK020000327.1:607500-615000 GCA_018292915.2 Batillaria attramentaria | reverse complement strand
GTACAATACCGGATGTATTTACTGCTGCATGTTAAGATCTGAGCTCGGATACCGAAAAGACTATAGCTCGAATCAATCATCTGCAGAACAATAATATTTTTTTAAAGGGGGGGGGGGGGGAGCAAGACTGAAAATCAGTTTCAGACAGGCTAGGTTAAAGTAGCAATCTGCATCGCTTAGGAACAGCTAGTGATAGAACGGTGTCTGTTTCAAAATAAATAATTGAATAAATAAATAAATAAATAAACAACAATGCGTGAAAGATCATAATGGTCTGAATCGCTTCTGCTCTACAGATTGCAGAAGTGAAAGGGGTTGACGCTAGAGTCAAAGACGTCATCCGGCTCCTGAAGTTTTGGAAGAAAGTAAGTATACCGTAGCAGATAGTCCTGTCACCACTTCAGACCCTGTTTCTTTTTTCTTTTGTTTGTTTGCTTGTTTGTTTTCTTCTTCTCCTTTTTCTTCTTCTTCTTTCTTACTTTCTTTCAATTTCCTTCTTCCCATTACATGTCCTATCATCGTTTAATCTCAAATCGCTTTGCCTGATGTTGTGTTGTGTTGTGTTGTGTTGTGTTGTGTTTTTTTAATTGTGTTGTGTTGTGTTGTGTTGTGTGTTTTTTTTAATTGTGTTGTGTTGTGTTGTGTTGTGTTGTGTTGTGTTGTGTTGTGTTGTTGCGTTGCGTTGCGTCGTGTTCTTATTAATTTTTTTGGTTTTGTTGTTTTTGTTCTGTTTTTTTGGTTTGTTTGTTTTTTATGTGGTGCATCGGATTACCTGCATATTTCAGTGTGAGGTATCATCTGAGCAGCCACTTATGAATACGTTTAGCATGATCCTACGCATTCTATGAACAGGCTAATCCTAAGTGAATAAAATCTAATCTTCACTTTTAACGAACGGATTTTGTACCGTTCATCAGCACAGCGACTCAGAAGCGACCAGGCAGATACCGTCTTACAGCATGGAGCTTCTAGCCCTCCATATGTCCCGACGTTACATGTCGCTGGGGATCGAAGACCTCTTCAGAAAGTGCATGGGCAAACTTGGGTGCTGTCATGATATTCGCGTCGCTTTCGACGCCAACTACGACAGCAGACGGTACACTGGGTAAGTCCAAGTATGATTTACAATAAAATTCTGACAACTTGCGGTAGGGTAGGGTAGGGTAGGGTAGGGTAGGGTAGGGTTGGGTTGGGTTGGGTTGGTAGGGTAGGGTAGAGTAGGGGTAGGGTAAGGAGGGTTGGGTAGGGTAGTGTATGGTAGGGTTGGGTTGGGTTGGGTTGGGTAAGGGAGGGTAGGGTAGAGTAAGGTAGGGTATGGGTAGGGTTGGGTAGGGTAGAGTAAGGTAGGGTATGGGTAGGGTTGGGTTGGGTTGGGTAGGGTAAGGAGGGTTGGGTAGGGTAGTGTATGGTATGGTAGGGTTGGGTTGGGTAAGGGAGAGTAGGATAAGGTATGGTAGGGGATGGGTAGGGTTAGGTTGGGTAGGGTAAGTAGGGTAGGGTAGGGTATGGATAGGGTAGGGTAGTGTAGGGTAGGGTAGAGTAAGGTAGGGTAGGGTATGGGTAGGGTTGGGTAGGGTAGAGTAAGGTAGGGTATGGGTAGGGTTGGGTTGGGTATGGTTGGGTAGGGTAGTGTATGGGAGGGTTGGGTTGGGTAAGGGAGGGTAGGATAAGGTATGGTAGGGAATGGGTAGGGTAAGGAGGATAGGGTAGGATAGGATAGGGTAGGGTAGGGTATGGGTATGGGTAGGGTAGGGTAGGGTAGGGTCCTCTCGGTGAACACATCGTTTGGAAGGAGAAAGGCGTTTCAGGGCAGGAGGCTACAGCACTAAACGCATGCTACTTCTAAAAGTTTCTTCGTACTGTTCATTCTTGTGTGTGAGATGCACTTGTTTTGCTTTTTGGTTGGTTGATTGATTTGTTCATTCTTTATGACAGTCCTCAGTTTAATCTGCTTCGAAAGATGACATGGGACTCCTTGAAATGTAGCTAAACGCGTAGAAAAGGCAGTAGTAATGTCTCGAGAAAATGCCAAGCTGACTTTCGGAGAGTTAAACCATGACAGTTTAATACATTTTGTACCGCATATGGGGATTCCCCATTCTTTTGGTTTTCTTCCATTTTCACATTTGTTTTGTTGTTGTTGTTGTTGTTTTGTTTATTTGTTTGTTTTGTTTTGTTTTGTCTTGCTTTTGGGGATCACTGTTTTGCTTATGCGATCAGATGTGGTGCTTTTATTGAGTTTCCGGTCTTCATGACCACGAAAATAGTGCCTTCAGATCTTACTAAGTAGGAATAGGTTTACGACAATGGCATCTGACCAGTGTCGGCTTATGTGTCATGGTTTTACAATTACAGACGTGCTGACCCTCCTTATATACTGGACCCTGCTAATCCGCTGATGAACACCCTCAGCGGACTGGACCACAAGGAAGTCACGAGGGCTGCTCAGCGCTACTTCCAAGATTTCTACAACCAGCACCCACAGCTGGAAAGCCCTTCCAAGAAACGCCGCCTTCGGGCGGCGCAAAGGCAGCTCGCTTTGTCGTACCACTAATTCGGATGTTGTTGAGCTTCGCAGTTCCCGCGCCACCACACACTACTGCCACACACTGCACAAAAGCGGGCACGTGCAGGCAAATACACACACGCACGCACGCACGCACGTGTGCACACACACACACACACACACACACACACACACACACACACACACACACACACGCACGCACGTACGCACGCCTAGGCCTACTATGTGTATCGCTACAGTAGTGTTGCTCTTTTATGGGTTTTTTAATGTTATTTTCGCTCAGTTTTGAGGAGGATTCTGTGTAAATGCAATGTAATCAGATAAACAGATGTTGTTTTTTTTTTTTGTTCTTTGTTTTGTTTTGTTCCTCTTTTGTGTTTTCATGTAATTTTAGCTGTGCCTGTCACACATTTTAGCTGTGCCTGTCACACATTTTAGCTGTGCCTGTCACACATTTTAGCTGTGCGCATCCACACGTGTGCACACGCTTGGGCCTACTGTTTGTATCGCTATAGTAGTGTTTTCTTTTCTTTTCTCTTTTTTGTAATTTTAACTCTGATTTGGAGGAATCTGTGTAAATGCAATGTAATCAGATAAACAGGTGCTTTGTTTTGTTGTTTGTTTTCTTTTGTTTTGTTGTTTGTTTTTTCTTTTGTTCTTTGTTTTGTTGTTTGTTTTGTTTTGTTCCTGTTTTATTGTGTGTGTTTGGTGTTGTTGTTGTCGTTGTTTTTCGTTGCCAGTTTTGGTGTTTTCCCGTTGTTATTGTTTGTTGCTGTCGTTCAATGTTGTTGTTGTAGTTTTTGCGGTGGGTTTTTTTTTTTTTTTTTTGCCTTTTTGTTGTGATTTTTGGAGTTGCTGGTTTGGGGTTTTGTGGTTGTTGTTGTTTTAGTATTGGTTCTTTTCTGGTTTTGTTTTTGCTGCTGTTAATGTTGCAGTTGTTGTTTAGGGGACAGCTGGCTGCGTGGGGTGAGGGGGGGGGGGGCGTGGGGGATTGGAGTGTGTGAGGGGGCTTAGATTTTCTTGTCTTTCATGTGTTGTTCACAACACTTGTTCTTGGGCTTTCTCGATATGATGCAAATCTGTCATGGTCTGTGTTAGTCTTTTGATCAAAGAATTACTTTTTCTCGTTTGTCGTTTATTTTCAGCTTAGTAGTAGCCAATAAAGGTATGCTTTTTGCTTTCAGTCTTCTTCGAGTTTTTCATGTGTGGCTCTATGTGTGTGTGTGTGTGGTGATGGTTGGGGAGGGGGGGGGGTGCTGTTGCTCTGTCTCCTGGCCAAACCCCGTCACCCTAAATTACCCCTAGTCGAATGTGCCTTATTATACAGTGCAAATAACTAGTCACTCATACACGGACATGAACTGAACATGCTTAATGAAGGTCAAAGATTTTGGTATCACCGTATGTGGTGGAAACGGGCGTAAAACTCTCAATCAACAAACTGTATGGAAATTGGGTGTCGATGTCACAAGACAGAAATATGTTACCTCAGAATGCATGGTATCCTGGTTGCTGCACTACTGGAGCACTCCTCGTAGTCGCCGCGTCATCAAGTATGCTTCTGTTGGCTAAATGCCCGAATTCCAGACGCTGAACTAGTCCATGTGTCCAAGTGGTGTGATGATAGATACAAAGAAATCAGCTCAGAACTATGTTAGCATAAAAATGGTAGTTTTAGCCCCTTTTAACGCCTACTAATGTCATATTATCAGTCAGTCGCGTATGTTCACAGTGCAACACTTCACGTAGCCCCGGTATGTTATCTGTCACGTTTTCGTCCCAATCGACCTAACTGGAAACGCTTCAAGGAAACAAAAACGAAACCGAAACTTGGCGAAAGCGGCTCGGTTTTGGCGCTGTACACGACTACGCCTCTGGCTGTAGCTGCTGCTAATTATGTTGTTTCCATAGTAATGGAAACAACATAATAGGACGGGCTAAAATTTCCACGTTCATAGGCAAGCATCTGTGGTACAAACGCACGTCACTGCCGATCTCCCGCAGAGACGATTATGCAAGTGTAACTCTGACAATGACGTAAGAAAACCTGCGTCATCGATGCTGGCATGTATGCTGTTCCGAACGCGCTTCTCCTACTCACTGAGTGCCGTCTGTGCGGATGTGTGTGCGTGTGTGAATTGTGTCCGGGCCCGTTTCTTCGAAGATACTTAACCGAATGGCTTCAAATTTGGGGTATCCAAATTTATCAAAATGTTACATTAGACGATTCAAGCGTGTGATGATTGCTTAAGTGATTTGGGAGTTATCGCCCTTTTGAGACAAGTTGGTTGTCTTTCGTGTACAGGCGTAATATTTATTTAAATCACTCAATTCTTTGGCAGTAGATAGCTTGAATACGGACTCTGAACAGAATCACTACTAGAAAATGGTCGCTCTTATAGTTTTCATGTAAACCGAGCCTGAGTTGACATTGCATGTGAACCCAGTTCAGATGCCTATTTCTCCGAAAATACTGAACCGATCAATTTCAAATTTGGGGTTTCTAAATGAATCAAGATTGTTGAATAGAAGGCCCGATCCAGGTACGATTGCACACATGATTTGCGAGTTATCGCCCTTTTAAAAAAAAGTGGCTTTCTGGCGTTTAAAGGCGTTATATTTACCTAAACCACTCCATTTTTGGGACATAGATAGCATGAATACGGACTCTCAACTGAGTGAATTTTGGAGGTTGTCGCTTTTATACTTTTGGCGTAAACCGTACCTGATGAAAGTGCTGGTGAACACACTTTAGATCTCAAAATCGCTCCTACTATACATAGATAATGAGCCTGGGGTGCCATAAAAAATATACAAAAAAATTAGAAAAATTCACTGCAGCCGTTGTCGTCAGTTGACTCGAAAATTTGTACTCGAAGCACATTTCCTTTACACAAGCCACACGCCTCACAAACATCGCAGAAAAGGCACACGCGCACTGACGCAAAACTGTATCAGCGTCAGTTTGCCGACGTCATGTTTGATTGACGTGGGGGTGTGTCGTCACTTTTCGGAAGTTCTCTATTTGTAGACGGGGAAAGCGGGAGTTTCATTGATGTAGTGAGCTTTGTTTTTCCCACTGACTCTCACTCAATAGCATAGTAGAGTGAGAGAACACCACATAGGTCTCAATGGAGCACATGCACAAACGCGGCTCACGCAAGTCTGCGTGCGTGCGTGCGTGCGTGCGTGCGTGCGTGCGTGCGTGCGTGCGTGCGCGCGCGCGTATGTCTGTGTGTGTCTGTGTGCGCGCGCGCGCAGCAGACATAACACATAGTGAAAAAACGTTCGCCGCGCAGACTTGTCTGTTAAACACATTGAGCCGGTATAAATTCGATCTTTACACTGCGCAGCAGCAACACTTCAATTTTCATGGGGCTGCTTTCATTGCAAGAATTGTATCCGAGTCAAAGTTATTACGTCAAATGTATTATGCGTCATCCCAATGAGGAAAACGTCATAGATTTCAAAGAAAACAACTTGACGTCTCTCTTCCAAAACCAAGATTGGTCTGACAAGCCCGGTCAGTTGTTTCCATTGAGAGAGAGAGAGAGAGAGAGTGTGTGTGTGTGTGTGTGTGTGTGTGTGTGTGTGTGTGTGTGTGTGTGTGTCCTCCCGTATACATGGCATTACAAAAGAACGACCGTGACGACAGCAGGTGATTAAATGGAAACAACATATTGGGCTGGTCAGTGGCCATCTTGTTTTAGATGTGTACCGCTCCACTCAGCTACGCTGGACCAGCGTCAGTGCTGACCCAGTTGGAGCTTCCTTCGGCGATACTTTGGGTGAGTGATATCCATTGTTTTGTTTTTTTTGTTTTTTTTTTTGTCTGTTTGTTTATTTCAATATTAATGTCAACGTTAAGACCTTTTTCACCACCAATGATGAGTGTTTGAAAGATGTGGACTTACGACGAAATGCGTTGCTGCAACAGCTGATAAACTCGGGACGGATGCAATCAGATCAAATCGATTGAGTTACGTAGGACCAACGTATCAGTGTCAGTGCGGGAAGCCGGGGTGGCCGAATGGTAGAGCGTTGGACTTCTGATGCTCGGGTCGTGAGTTCGTATCCCGGCTGGGGCCAAATATTTGTGTTGGCTTTTTCATCGTTGCCCCGTCTTTGATATCACCCGTATGTGGTGGAAAAGGACGTTAAACACCCAAACACCCACCCCCACTCAGTGTCAGTGAAAAATCTGGACTGGAGGAACGGGAGCTGATTTCGGTGATATTTTTGGTGAGTGATATTCATTGTAATCATTCTGTTTTCTGGCAATGTCCACGTTAATTCTTAGATTTCACCATATATGGGGTTTGAAAGATGAGATGAAGAAAGAAAGAAAACAAACACACGACGTTGTCAGTGCAAACTTCACGTCAAGATGTCACTCTGCCCGTTTGGATTTCAACGCACCACCATCCCGGCATTGGAGATAATATATAAAGTCGGATTCATAATCGGAACGCGCGGGGGGGGGGGGGGGACGAAAGACTGAAGGAGAGGAGGGGGCGGTGCTTAGTATACAGTATACCTCACTGAGTTGCATGAGCATCAGACGCGTGGCTCCAAACGCCAAACGGCTCCAACGCAGTCAAACGCAGCTTTCTAATGCTTCTCCTCCCCTCCCCAGCCCCGCCCCGCCCCCCCCCCCCCAAACTCTCCTATCCTTTCCCCACCCACCTCCACCCTCACCTCCCAACCTCACCCTTTGGCCCAAAGAAAAGTCGAGAGATAAGAAGTAAACTTTTAAAAAATATATATATATATAAAAAGAAAAACTTTGCTTGCACCCACACTTGTACCCAAACGTCGGTCAGTATGAGTATTGGAGAAGCCTTCACCACTGAGAATCATGTGATTTTTTGTCGCAAACAAACTAGCAAATAAGCAGCGAAGTGGGCGCAGTAACAGTCAACTTTTGGCACGGACCTAGTAAAGGGATTTTGGCCGCAGTAATCAGTATCAAC
>JACVVK020000327.1:595000-602500 GCA_018292915.2 Batillaria attramentaria | reverse complement strand
AGAGCGCTCAGTACACCAGGTATCCTAATATTGAAGAAACACAATCACGCAGGCACACACGCGCACACGTATACACACACGCACGAGCGCACTTCTGGGTCAGAGAGAGAGAGAGAGAGAGCGAGATCTGATTGGTCGTTTCTCTAAGCGGTTGATTGGTTGATTAATTGCTTGATTGTTTGATTGATTGGTTGGCTACATGATTGATTGATTGATTGATTGATTGATTGATTGATTGATTGATTGATCAGGAACCTGACACCGCCCTACATCCTGGACCCTGTCAACCCCTTGAACAACACTTTGCGAGGAGTGGACATGCAGACAGTGAGCTGGAAGGCTACCCTCGCCCATATTATGATCAACACCCTGCCTGCTTCTAGCTTAGAATCCTGGCCGTCTCCAACCCGTATCTCCGGCTCCACAGTCCTCCGCTCCGAGGTTCGTCGTGGCCAGCCTGGCCATGAAACAGCTGGCCAACTCCTGCTACCTCTCCAGCAATCCCATCGCTATCATCCGTTCCTCCGGCAAACGAGGCGCCTTGACCCAGTTCGCCGTGCAGCCCTTCCGGATGACCCACTTCGCCGCCCCTGTTGGTGGCTCTAACAGCAGGATGAGTAACTGGTCTGTATGCGATCTGTGTTGTTTCTGGTGAGGGGAAGAAAACCCCATGGGAACGTTGGTCTGAGCTGAACACATTGTTCGGTCAGCATCCCACGGGAGACCCAGAGACATACATGGCCTTTTTTTTTTTTTTTTTTTTGCCCCAACTCTTTTTGCCAGCTCCAGTGGTGTTCCTCCCAGGTCATGGGTGAAATCCACGGAGGGCTCGAAGGCTGGGGCAATTTTTATTATGCATGATGATGGAGATGAGGATGATGGTAAGATGATGCTATGGAGGTCACATAGCCATTTTTTGTGTATATCTCTGATAGAACTATTTTAGATTTCTGCTATTTCTGATGAGGGGAACTGAGGGGAAGAAAACCCCACTGGGAAAGCTGGTCTGAGCTGAACGCATTGTCTGGTGAGCATCCACACACACACCCAGTGACATACATGGCCAATTTTTGTGTATATCTCTGGTAGAACTATTTTAGATTTCTCCTGTTTCTGATGAGGGGAGGTGTTCCACGAGAGAAATAGAAAAGTATAGAAAGCATGGAGTGAATCGTGTTTGGAGACTTTTGTTGCCCCTCTGTGGCCCATTTCTACTTGAAAGTGTGTCACTGTTCTGTGACTTTGTAATGAGTGTATCAAAATAAAACAAATCGTGCTAGGCTCAGTGTTGCGTGTCAATTACTGCCAGTGAAATATCATTTGCACCCCTGATACTGAAATTGTTGACAGGACTGGCTTTTTATCCAAAGTCTTTCTCATAGATGATGGATAATACATAGTTTTTTATAGAGCGCTGCTCTCCAAATTCCAAGAACCCGCTGCGCTTAAAGAGCACACACACACACACACACACACACACACACACACACACACACACACACACACACACACACACACTATTTACATCGCCTCTTCCATACAGCGCAACGACTCATGGTACACACAGACAGACTCAACAGAGGGTTAACTATCAAAGGCTTGACGGAAGAGAAAGATCTTTCGATGGTCCAAAAGTCCCGGATATTTCCCCGGGGATGACAAAACAGCAATTTTAATATGCTAATAAATTTTTTTAAAAGATTTTTAAATGCATGTGTATATTCATCTATGTGTGTATATTCATGTATGTGTGTATATTGGGAGCGATTATTACATTATCGAAGGAGTAGTAATCTTGTTATAATTTTAAATTTGATGGATGTTATTAGGCTCTGCGAATGTGTCAGTGATTGAAATATGAAGCACAGCCGGTCATAATTCCTGACTTATCTATACAAGAAATGAATCCATCTCGCCTTGTCCATTTTGGCGTTTCACACAATAAATGTTACCCTCGTGCGCGCGCGTGTGTGTGTGTGTGTGTGTGTGTGTGTGTGTGTGTGTGTGTGTGTGTGTGTGTGTGTGTGTGTGTGTGTGTGTGTATGTGTGTGTGTGTGTGTGAAAACAGTTTTGGCCATGTCTTTGATGTCAAAAGAAAAAAAGAAAGACAGGTTTAGTCCTCTTCCAAATCCGTGTCAGTGACTACAAAACTTCAATGTTGTGTGTGTGTGTGTGTGTGTGTGTGTGTGTGTGTGTGTGTGTGTGTGTGTGTGTGTGTGTGTGTCTCTCTCTCTCTCTCTCTCTCTCTCTCTCTCTCTCTCTCACACACACACACACACACACACACACACACACACACACACACACACACACAGAGGTAGTGTTACGGATTTCTGAGTTCACATGACGACAACTCGGGCAAAATTCCAGGAATACTTCAAACGAAAACCGAAAGTTGTTTATACTGAAGTAAACTTTCGGTTTGCCCATCTTTCTTGTAACTACACTCTGAAACTAATACCACCGAACCTCACAGGCTATACAGTAAAGCCCTCTGTGAAGTGTTCAAACTGCTTGAGTCTAGTCACTGGCACATTTCCGGAGTCATAGAGCTTATCACAAACCTTGGCATTGATTAAAAAGTTTGCTCCTCGATATAGACGGGTGAGTAGTGTGTCCGACTTTATACAACACTTTATATAGGTTGGGTGACGCTGCACCACGGCTCCGCGCTTTTTCCAAGGGGTGCAGCCCAACTTTCCGAAAGGGACAATTAAGTTTTGTTTTTGGTTGTTGTTGTTGTTTGTGTGCGTGTGTTGTTTGTTTGTTTCTTTGTTTCTTTGTGGTTTTGTTTTGGTTTTTTTGGTTTTGTTTTGGTTTTTGTTTGTTGTTGATGTTGTTTTGGGAGGGAGGTTTGTTGTTGATGTTGTTGTTGTTGTTGTTGTTTTGTTGGTTTTTTTCCTATTGGGGGGGGGGGGAGTGTGTGTGTATGTGTGTGTGGGGCGGGGGGGTCGTTGTTTTTTGTTGTTGTTTCAGACGCTTTGAGAACACTCTCATTGCTAATACCGTCGCTCAGAGCTCACAACTGAATTTACTTTCACTAGGTTTATTTAGCCAAGCATTTGATCACAATACGTTGCTTCACAAAAATTTCAGTGAAATGTTCATGTCCATGAAATGTGTTCACAATACACAATTGTATGTATTCTGATCAGAGTTCATCGCCTAGCACGTGGAAAGGTGCAAAATCAACAATATTGACACCTCTAGCACAACGATAAAATCGAGTATGGTGGATATAACGAACAAATAGACAATACACGCAGCATAAAATGAAATACACTGAAAACAATAGCCGTATCTTAATGTTCGGTACTAGTCAGAGTATATTCAAATAACTATCACGATGAAAAGTTAAGCCTTTAAAAAAAAAAAAAAAAACGGGATTCCAAAAGTCCCGTTACCGATTTGCCCCAAAGACAGGATCAACTCGTGACAGATGTTGTGCAGCCTGTCGTGTTTGCTCTATGAGTCATGATCATGAGTTACTTTCGGTTTCGGTTAGCCGGGTTTTCACAGAACTCTTCATCAGTCCAAGGAAAATTCGGAAACGCCTCTGCATCATTTGCTTGTTACGACGCCCGAGGTAAGACACCACGTTTCTTTTTCTTCCCTGAAATCCGCATATTCGTAGTTTGTTGTTGTTGTTGTTGTTCTTGTTGTCGTTGTTGTTGTTGTTGTAGATGTTGTTGTTATTGCTGTTGTTGTGGTGGTGTTTTGTTTTGTATTTCGTTTTGACTGGTTGGTTGGTTCGTTGGTTGGTTGGCTCACTGACTGGTTGGCTGGTTGGTTGTAGATTTGTTGTAATGTTCTAGGTGCTGTTGTAAATAATGATGTAGCTAAAAATAAGAATAATAATATATTACACTTGTAGAGCGCGGATTTCTGCTTCGAAAAGCACTCAATGCGCTTTTTGCTCACGCATACACACAACATTCACATGCACGCATTTATACACATCAGTACAGGCGGTGGAGTTTAAACTTAAAGATTAAAAGCTAGTTTGAAAAGACGTGTTTTGAGTTGTGCTTTAAACTGTAGGAGGGAAGGGATGTTTCTCAGAGCAGATGGCAAGGAGTTCCAAACGCGGGGGGAACTATAACTGAAAGAACGTTGGCCAACGTTGACCCCTGACCCGTGACAGCTGTTGTTGTAGCTGTTGTAGTAGACGTTGTTGTAGTTGATTTTGTACTTGTTGTTGTCGTTGTTGCTGCTGCTGCTGCTGTTCTTGTTCAAGAGTGTTCTTGTTCTTGCGGGAGCCGGGGTGGCCGAGTGGTAGAGCGCTGGACCTCTAATGCTCGGGTCGTGAGTTCGTATCCCGGCTGGGGCCAAATATTTGTGCTGGCTTTTTCACCGTTGCCCCGGCTTTGATATCACCCGTATGGTGGAAGAGGACGTTAAACTCCCAAACACACCCCTCCCCCGCCCCTTCTTGTACTTGTTACTGTTTAACACGTGAAATCTCTCACCATGCTAATTTAAACGCGTTAGTTTTGAGCAGGACCTTGAATTACCAGGATGCCCCGACGGCAAAACAGCTATCCTACACTTTACACTTAGTCTACACTGCTCTAGGTTAGTGAGACAAAACTGTACACGCAGCATGAACACTAAATAAAAAAAAAGACACATACACGCAGACCACTGGTGGAAGTCTCAAATTGCTCATCAAACACGAACTTTTGTCCGTTGCAGGTTACCATTGCTGTGAGAGTGCTTTCGGAGGAGTCATGGCATTCGTGTTAGAAAGCGGCATTACCGACAGGTGAGTCAGCTGATCAGTTTCAGTTTCATTTCCAGAAACCCCATCAGGGGGTACAGGAATAACAATAATAATAATAATAATAATCACTCTTTTCGTTTGAATGCTTTGTTCCACAATCAATGAACTCAGCCTTCGTGATATTCTCTCTCTCTCTCTCTCTCTCTCTCTCTCTCTCTCTCTCTCTCTCTCTCTCTCTCTCTCTCTCTCTCTCTCTCGTGTCTGCAGTGTGAGCGGACGTCAGTAGTAGTAGTAGTAGTAGTAGAGAGAGAGGGAGAGAGAGAGAGAGAGAGAGCGTGTGTGTGTGTGTGTGTGTGTGTGTGTGTGTGTGTGTGTGTGTGTGTGTGTGTGTGTGTGTGTGTGTGTGTGTGTGTGTGCGTGTGTGTGTGTGGCAATAGCAACGGCAAGAATGAAAACTGGACCACTGGACCAATGTCTTTTACCGTTGGCAAATAAAGTTTCATTTCATTTCAAGTTTCATTTCATTTCATTTCATTCTCTCTCTCTCTCTCTCTCTCTCTCTCTCTCTCTCTCTCTCTCTCTCTCTCTCTTTTCCACCACGTAAGGGTGATATCCGTCCAAGACCGGGAAACCAGAAAAAGGCCAGCACAAATATTTGGCCCCAGCCAGGATTCGAGGGTTTAGAGGGTTTCTTACACAAATAATAAAGTTTCCTTTCGCCGTCAAGATTCGATCGTTCGACGGAAACAATTCTGTCTCTGCTGTCAACGTTTCACCTGTATCCCCCCCCCCCCCCCCCCCCCACTTCCCCGTGTTACAGGTTCAGCCCTAGCGTGGACAGGATGGTTCGGTGTCTTCATCAAATTTCTACCCCACAATACAAAGTCAAAGAAGTTATCAAGGTGAGAGGTTTTAATCATCGAAGAGAAGGCGTAATTTGTGACTTTATAGCGACTGAAATTGATGCCAAAAGAAAAAAAAAGAATGGCAGGCTTAGTCCTCTTCCAAATCCGTGTTAGTGACTGCAAAACGTCAATGTGTGTGTGTGTGTGTGTGTGTGTGTGTGTGTGTGTGTGTGTGTGTGTGTGTGTGTGTGTGTGTGTGTGTGTGTGTGAGTGTGTGTGTGTGTGTGTGTGTGTGTGTGTGTGTGTGTGTGTGTGTGTGTGTGTGTGTGTGTGTGTGTGCGTCTCTCTCTCTCTCTCTCTCTCTCTCTCTCTCTCTCTCTTTTAAAAAACAAAAAAACAAAAAACAAAAAAAACACTACGTATGAGTGTCACTGGTGAAGAATAAATGTAAGAACGAGGGGTTGTTTTTCTTAGTTGGTGTGTGTGTGTGAGAGAGTGTGTGTGTCTGTCTGTCTGTCTGTCTGTCGTCGTTGTTGTTGCTGCTGCTGCTTGGTGTGCGTGCGCGCGCGTGTGTGCGAGTGTGTTGATCCTGATAAAACACTTGCGCAGGTAACACTTTGAGTTGACTTTCTTCTCGCAGGGTGGCTCACTGGGGAAAGGAACAGCAACGCCAGAATCCGACATTGACCTGGTTGTCTACTTCAACGGACTGAACAGCATTGAACACCTGAAGAGCGCCAGGCCGGAACTAAACCAACTCATAGCATCGCATATCGGGAGGCACCTTCAGCTGTCTCAGCTGAAGCAGTCTTCGTGGTTCGTTAAATGCACTCTGGACGGTATAGAGATGGATATTGTGCCAGCATTTGACGTCCTTGCAGGTAGTATTTCACAACTTCTGTACTTTTAATTATGAACCGTCGTGCCCTTGAAATGATCTTCTACCTTTATTTGAGGAAAAGGGCTTAAGCTTGTCATTATTTTTTCTAGACAGTGTAGGGGAATGGGGGGGGGTGCTTTGGAATTTAACGTCCTTTTCCACCACGTAAGGGTGATATCAAAGACCGGGAAACGAGAAAAAGGCCAGCACAAATATTTGGCCCCAGCCACGATTCGAACTCACGGCCCGAGCATTGAGAGTCCAACGCTCTACCATTCCGTTGGCCCCAGCCAGGGCCGGTTCTGACTCACAACCCGAGCATTGAGAGTCCAGCGCTGTACCATTCGGCCATCTCGGCTCCCTTAGATAGTGTATCGGCAGCCTTGTTCAATGTATCTCTTAAGTGATTATCAATTTGTGGAAGTACGTTATGAAGTTAAAGACATGACTTTGTATCATTTGCGTTTTTTTATTCTTATTATTTGCATTTTACCGTCTTCTACCGGGGTACAGTCACTTGACACAGTAAGAATGCACAATCTATCACAGAGGAAGCTTATCTGCCAAAAATTTATGTTCTAACTCTTAAAATGCTATGCAGAAAATCTCAATTTTACTTGAAATCGTCAGATCACGAGAAGCCACTATCATGCGATCTGCATCGGTCTCGGCCCTAGCGGGTAAGGCCCACTCCTTGCGTAATAGTGGCTTGAACTGGCTCCTCCTGGTGTGCAGTGGCTTGTTCTTTTTAACCAGTCTTATCATACAGCGGGCAGTAGGTGGTCGAGCTCGGGTTCTTAAAGAGTTATTTGACCTTCCGACACGACCCGATAATTGCGTCATGACAATTACCTTCATACTTGAGCACATGTTACCTCACAGAGCGCGGAGGTGCTGCTGCAGTGTACCGCGAGATGGCCAGTTATCCTGGTGGAGTACGCGAAGCCGCACAGCAATATTCAGCATCTCTGGCAACACTGCAGGTAGTAACGGCAGTAGTAGTTGTAGTGGTAGTACAGGTAATAGTAGTGGTAGAAGTAGTTGCGGTAGTA
>JACVVK020000327.1:590000-592500 GCA_018292915.2 Batillaria attramentaria | reverse complement strand
CTCCTCTTCGTCTTCTTCTTCCTCTTCTTCTTCTTCTTCCTCCTCCTCCTCCTCTTCTTCTTCTTCTTCTTCCCCTTCTTCTTCCTATTTTTCTTCTTCTTCTTCCTCTTCTTCTTCTTTTTCATCTTCCTCTTCTTCCTCCTCCTCATTCTCCTTCTCATCCTCCTCCTTCTCATCCTCCTCCTCTTCTTCTTCATCTTCTTCTTCCTCCTCTTCTTCTTCATCTTCTTCCCCTTCTTTTTCATCTTCCTCTTCTTCTTCTTCTTCTTCCCCTTCTTCTTCCTCTTTTTCTTCTTCCTCTTCTTCTTCTTTTTCATCTTCCTCTTCTTCCTCCTCTTCATTCTCCTTCTCCTCCTCCTCCTCTTCTTCTTCTTCCTCTTTTTCTTCTTCTTCTTCCCCTTCTTCTTCTTTTTCATCTTCCTCTTCTTCCTCCTCTTCATTCTCCTTCTCATCCTCCTCCTCTTCTTCTTCATCTTCTTCTTCCTCCTCTTCTTCTTCCTCTTCCTCTTCTTCTTCATCTTCTTCTTCTTCCTCTTCCTCTTTTTCTTCTTCCTCTTCTTCTTATTATTACCAAACATAAGATGGCTTTTGTGAGGCCTGGTGAACACGAAAATAGTACATTAACAGTACACGTCGTACTAAAAACGATACTCGGTTACGTTGCAGTTACATGACAGTTCCGTACATCATGGATCCTGCCAACCCGTACATGAACGTACTGGAGCGCGTAGACACAGGGGCCGTAAGCAGAGCGGCAAGTGTCTGGTGTCGCTCCAACTGAGTCAGCCAGGACCTGACGGCCGACCACGAGGATCCGTCTCACTGCATAAATAACGTGTTTAAAATGTGTGTATTCTATCCATGACTTCATTTATAAGTACACTCTGATTGTGCAGTTATCTGCCTTTGATACGCACTCTTTGTGGCTTGCGCGGCTTTAAGCCCTAAAAACTCACTCACTCACTTGATACGCACTCGAAAAAGAAATGAAATGATAGATGAGAAAATGTAAACAGGAAAATGATAAAGGAAGGAAGAAACAGCCTCCCCCCCCCCCCACCCCCACCCACCCACCTAGAAACAAACACAAAATAACAAAGGAAAGAAAGAAAAAAAAAAACAAAAGCCCTCTGAATCGGTTTCTGTGCCCTGCATAGTAAGCCTGCCTTCTGATTCCCTTAAATCTGTTTCTTAAATCCGTCTTATTTACCCGAGACAAGACCCGTCCGATCGCTAATTCACAGGGCGAGAGATGGACAAGAGTAGACAATGTTGCAAAACACGTTTGAACGGCTAAAATTAGGCGAGCAAAACCCTTTCACACAAACACAAGGCAAAGTTTGCCATAAACCACGATTCAGAAAGTGTCTGGTTTCGTCCTTAGCTGTTGGGATTAATTTTGGTGTGTCCTGGTCATGAGTTTCTTCTTCGAAACTCGCACATTTTTGGACTCTGAATCTGAAGCCATCATGTAACAATGCATACTGATATACGTGTAATGTTTAATGTATTTGTAATGTGCCACAAGTCAAAGTTTTAAAGTCTGTTTGGTCTGGGTACAAAGATATTCCACTAGACATAAAGAGGGTGACTCGTCCGTTCAGTCACTATACTTATGTGTAAATGCCCTATTCTGTACACTCATACACTCATATGCATCGAGTGTCATGTGAATTTAAAAATTCCACCCAGTCGTTTTTGCACAATGGCTACTCAACAGTCCATGGACGAAATTCTGTGAATTGTGAGCATGTCAAACCCATGTGTTTAATCTACATTTTGTGAAAATTTCAGAAAATTTAAATGATTTTTTGCTACGTTGTGCATGTTTTTGCAAGTAGTCCTTGACTTTTTTTGAGAAGTGCATTATTGGATGTTTCACAATGATGTTGATGTTGCTGGTGGCAGTGGTGATGGTGATGGTGGTGATGTGTCACTATTTTTACTCATCTGTTGGACGGGGGAAGTAGGGGGGGGGGGGGTTCGTTTACAGTCTTCTGTAATTTAGCAGAATAGTAACCTGTACAGGAGCCGGGGTGGTCGAATGGTAGAGCGTTGCGCTTTCAATGCTCGTGTCGTGAGTTCGAATCCCGGCTGGGGCCAAATATTTGTGCTGGCCTTTTTTTCTCGTCGCCTCGTCTTTGATATCATTCTTTTGTGGTGGAAAAGGACGTTAAACTCCCAAACACCCACCCACCCGTAACCTGTACATACACTACTTTTGTTGGTGAGTGTGAATGCTCCAACCTGTGTTCTCCAACCACTTTTCCACCTAATTTTCTTGGTGATTTGTATTCTGCATGTGGTCCTGTCTGTTTACCCCTCCCGTTCGCATGTTTGGTGGTCAGCTCTCCTTTTTGTGCATGCAGAGTGCAATGAAAATTTCGCACATTATTCGGTTTACGGAAGGTGATGGTAGTCCTGTTCAGTTTGTTGGCATTATAGACATTTTCAAAGGAAGTTTTTGGCAGCACACAATACCCATGCGAATATTTGCCGA
>JACVVK020000327.1:582500-585000 GCA_018292915.2 Batillaria attramentaria | reverse complement strand
GTGTGTGTGTGTGTGTGTGTGTGTGTGTGTGTGTGTGTGTGTGTGCCCGCGCGCGAGCGCGTTTCCAAGTTTTAAAAGAAATAGCATATTGCAATAATTTCTATATTGTATTGTTTTCTTGGTTCTGTTTATGATTTGGTGCATCTCAGACGAGTGAGTTCATGGTTGTGTAAACATGTCGGCGTTCCTTTTTGCACCACTTTGCGGGAAGACAAGACTGTCTCGCTTAAAGTTACATACACAATGTCACGGCGATGAAGCGTGGGTTCTTGCCCAGGTCAAGACCGTGATATTTGATACTGTGGTTTCCTGGCTACCGGAATACTCATCAGGGGTATCTCTCCGGGTTATCCAGCTTTCCACCAGCAAAATTGAAAAATAGGATATGTAGGTTTGGTGGCGCTGCTCCGCGGCGACGGGGGAAGTAGCCCGAAATTCCCTAAAGGGACAATAAAGTAGTTTAAAAAAATATTCCTCAGACCGCAGACTTTGTCTGTCAGCGGACAATCGGATGGCTACAGAAAATAATTAGATCTGTGGTGTTCTTATTACTTAAAATATGAAGTTAACTGAGAATGCTTGTCCTATCTTCTCAATTCAGAAAGCATTCATCAAACAGCAGCCCCCGCAAGTGAAGGATGCCATCCGGCTGCTCAAGTATTGGAAGCAGGTGAGTCGCTGAATATTTTTACCAGCCGACTTCATCGGACAATTTTAATTATTAGTGCAAGCAGTAGCATCATTATAGCGGACGTGGTTACTCTGGGGTCTTATAGCTTAATTCGAGGGTTTTCTGCCAGAAGGCACTATCGATACAGATAGACAGAGAAGATATAGTACGTTCTGACATTGAGACCTCGAATTATTTTCGTTTTTGTTTTTGTTTTGTTTTTTTGTTGAAGGGGTAGGGGGGGGGAGTTCAACGTCATTTTCCACCACGTAAGGGTGATATCAAAGACGGGACAACAAGAAAAAGGCCAGCACACATATTTGGCCCCAGCCGGATTCGAAATCACGATCCGAGCATTGAGAGTCCAACGCTCTACCATTCGGCTATCCCGGCTGTCCTTGGTGAGGGGGGGGGGGGTGTTCTTGGTTTGTTTGTTTGTTGGTTGGTGTTTTTTTTTTCCTGGACTCTAAGTACTGAAACGCTAGCTACGTCAGAAACATAATTGGAAGCTGAATCGGTGTGGACGCGGACATGGACGAAGAACTGCAGATTTCACTGATTTATATCTTACGGAAGAAAATCCAAATCTGTTTCTTTGTTTTTGTGGGGTGTTTGTTTGTTTGTTTGTTTGTTTGTTTGTTTGTTTGTTTGTTTGTTTGTTATCCTTTCTCGCTAAACTGAAATGCACAGTCGTAAAAAGATGATGTTGTCTTTTTTTTAAATACTCTTTAATGTAGAATAGCAGGACAGCATGTAAGACGGGCAGCAATGCCTAAATGCTCTATCCTGAGTAAAAAAAAAAAAATTAAAAACGTCATCGTCATCTCTCTCTCTCTCTCTCTCTCTCTCTCTCTCTCTCTCTCTCTCTCTCAGGAGTACGCCCCAGAGTTCCGGTCCTACTGCATGGAGCTGCTTGCTGTTCACGTGTGGCAGAGGGAGAAGGGCAAGTTGAACTCCGTTCAACTCTTTCAGAAGAGTTTGCAAGAACTGTCCAACAGCCCTTCTCTTGCCATTGCGTTTGATGAGAACTATGATCCAAAAGAGTTCACAGAGTGAGTTTGTGACTTTAAATGATTCATGTCTCTGCTTTCAAAGGGTTTGTGAAACTGTTTGTTTTGTTTTTTGGCTTTTTTATTTCTCATTTTAGGTATGGGTACACAGGACTATATATATGTTTTCATCAGTCTTCATGGTCACCATCAGTAACTGTAAAGGACATTTGATGTTTGCTTGGGGGGGGGGGGGGTAGACAGTCTACTGTTATTGCTTTTATGTTACGAAACTGTTTGTTTGTTTGTTTGTTTGTTTG
Source organism: Batillaria attramentaria (assembly GCA_018292915.2). Classification (NCBI taxonomy): domain Eukaryota; kingdom Metazoa; phylum Mollusca; class Gastropoda; family Batillariidae; genus Batillaria; species Batillaria attramentaria. Next base: position 583,021 of record JACVVK020000327.1, on the reverse strand, counting down.
TTTGTTTGTTTGTTTGTTTGTTTGTTTGTTTGTACTTCATGGTCGAGTAAAATTTCCTTTCCAAACCGCCAATTTTTTTTGTAAAGGCACACCTTTAAGAGGGTCACTCTCATCTGTTTTTCTTAAGACGTTTTAAATTGAAGACGCCACTTTCAACAACTTCTTTATTTATTTCCAAAAATATTTCCAGTGTGCTCACTGACTCTTGTTCTTTCAATTGGATGCATAAAGATCCAAACGTTATCTCCCTTCAGAGACCGTCAACATTCGTCAACGATGATAATAATAATAATAATAATCGCTTTATCACAAATTTGTGGCTCAATGCACGCGAGATAAACCCAACACGCACGCTCACATGAATCACATACATTCCCTCATACACTGAACGCATTACAATTACGTGATACGAAGGGACAGCTCAGCAATTTCAATTTTGGAATTTTTAGAATTGCGTTTATTTTTGCGATTTCTGTGGGCCGAGCATTTCCAAAGCAGAGGGGAGGAAGCCGAGGTACCCG
>JACVVK020000327.1:507500-577500 GCA_018292915.2 Batillaria attramentaria | reverse complement strand
TAGTAGTCAAATGCTAGATGGTGACGCCTGTAGCTCTGATGAATTTTATAGTCCTCTGCAGGGCTGCAACGTCTCCGTAGAGTTTTTCCTTCAGACTCAGTGTAGTGTCCTCCGGCAAAGCTAATCTCCTCTCTCTCTCTCTCTCTCTCTCTCTCTGTGTGTGTGTGTGTGTGTGTGTGTGTGTGTGTGTGTGTGTGTGTGTGTGTGTGTGTGTGTGTGTGTGTGTGTGTGTGTTAGGGGTTTAACGTCCTTTTCCACCACATACGGATGATACCAAAGACGGGGCAACGATGAAAAAGCCAGCCCCAGCCAGGATACGAACTCACGACCCGAGCATTAGAAGTCCAACGCTCTACCATTCGGCCACCCCGTCCAGGCAACATCATGGAGCGGGCAGTCTTGGATTAGTCAGTTATTTGTGGCTTTACGCCGCGCAAGCAACAAAGGCTAATTTGCGGCTGAAGCAGTCTTGGAGTAGACTGGTCATGGGGGCAGTATCGCAGGGGCATCTGTCTGTCTGGCCAATTTTGAGTTTGCGGAACGGGTGAGCGTTCATCCTGCATTGTCCAGTTCGTAGTCTGGAACGTGATGACTTGGTCGGCTATGTTCAGATGGTGATAGCTGTCAGATGGGCTGAAGTCTGGGTGCTGCTGGAGCCATTTTCTTGCCACAAGGGTCTTGATGATGGTCTTTTCATCTTTGTATGAGACTGACCGGTCTCCTTGTACCAGCCCAGCTCCCTCTTTGCAGAGGTTGCGGGTGGGTGGGTGGGTGGGTGGGTGTTTGGGAGTTTAAAACGTCTTTTTCCACCACGCAAGTTGCAGAGGTTGCAATGATCATACTGATAATAATAATGATAATGATAATGTGGATTTCTAATATACTGGGCTACTATGTTTACTACTTTAAAAAATCTGAATACCATGTATGCCGATGTTATCTCTTACTGTCTTGTTTTTAGAGCTGCGTAGCCCAGATGCCATTTACAAAGCCATGGAGCGTTATCCGGGAGGGGTGCACGAAGCCGCACAACAATATTCGGCGTCACTGACAAGTCTCCAGGTAATGAATGCACACAATAATCAAGATAAGCACATGTTGAAATTGGCTTGAGTTGTTCTGTTTGTTCTGTTGTTGTTGTTGTTGTTGTTGTTGTTGTTGTTGTTGTTGTTGTTGTTGTTGTTTGTTTGTTTGTTTTTAATTTAGTTTGGTTCTGTCAAACTGATTTGTTTCAAATTATGTTTTAATTCATATGACATGTAATATTTTATGAGCGAAATGTAATCATCAGTATATTAAACTGTTTTACCCTGCTTGCAGAGGGACTTTGTCAAGCAAGTCGACAGTCGCATCAAAGACGCCATTCGGGAGATGAAAGACTGGAGTGATGTATGTACAATTTTATGGCCAGGGGCGACTTACTTCGATGTCTGTAATGCGAATAATTATGTTCAGAGTTCGTGATATCGTATTAATGTCTGGATAAAGTCCATCATTTTGGGGTTGAAGTCATGGCTGTCTTGCCGAGCGTCTTCAGTGCCATCAAAGAGACTTGCGTATGTGGTCTCTTCGGGGAGGGGGTATATATTTTGTTAGTTTCTTGTTTGTTTTTGTCTTGGTGTGTGTGTGTGTGTGTGTGTGTGTGTGTGTGTGTGTGTGTGTGTGTGTGTGTGTGTGTGTGTGTGTGTTCACATATTCACTGACTGATTCCAGAAACACGGCCCGAGAAAGTCAGTCAGGTCCTATGGCTTGGAGTTGTTAGCCATCTACATGTACAAGCCGCAAATGTCGAAGGATGAACTGATGAGAAAGTGCATGGAGCAGCTGGCCAACTGTGGCAGCCTTCGGGTTGCGTTCAACACAAACTATGACAGCTCACGATACACAAGGTACTCACACACACACACACACACACACACACACACACACACACACACACACACACACACACACACCTGTACTAACAAGCATGGTTACACGTTTAAACGTCTACGCTGGGGTCTTTTCAAAGAGTGATGACGCAAGTCTTTTATACTCGAATTCTAAACACACACACACACACACACACACACACACACACACACACACACACACACACACACACACACACACACACAGAGGTCACTGCGACAGTTGTTTGTTCCTTTTGTTTTAGACCTCGCGGTCTCTCATATGGAAGGAATCAGGCTTTAGAAAACCTAAACTACGCTTCCCTAAACTAGACACGAACACTCGCTTTCATGGTCTTTTGCTTTGTATGCTTTGACCTGTCCTGACCCAGATACAGGCCTGTTGATGTTACGACTCGATGCATCAAACAGTTTTGTCGACCTCAGACTTCATGCATTCTGCAGTCACTGTTCTTCAAAGGGTGGGTGGATGGGTGGGGGTTTGGGGGTTTAACGTCCTTGTCCACCACATACGGGTGACATCAAAGAGGGGGCAACGATGAAAAAGCCAGCAAAAATACTTGGCCCTAGCCGGGATACGAACTCACGACCCGAGCATAAGAAGTCCAACGCTCTACCATTCGGCCACCCCGGCTCCCACTAGAAGTGCATAGTGTTATGCTAAGTCTCAGTGTGTAATCACAGAATCTTGCCATTGTTCACAGGTTTATGCAGGTGCCTTACATCATGGACCCAGCCAACCCTTACAAGAACGTCATTGAAGGCGTGGACGCGGACGGAGTCAGCCGTGCGGCAAACGCCTACCTTCGTTCTCACTAGGACACTGGTCAGCGTCTCAACTTTCCCCCAGAGACGTTAACAGAGATAGGAAACTTGGTCTTGACGTCCCAATACATCCTATGCCCTTCTATGTGATTCCTGTGTAAATTTCAAGTAACACATCACTCTTTCAATCAGCTGACTCGTAGCTGCGAAATAGTCTGTTGCTTGTGCGGCGCAGAGCCCTAACTAACTAACTATTTCAGCTGACCCGAAAAGACCGACATCAAATTTGATAAAGTGTTGCCAGTGGGAACAAGCTTTTTTCCCAACTGAGCAAAACATTGAAAGTTCGAGTTGTGTCCCACTGTTGCATGTTCAAAATTGATTTTTAAAACATCATGATGTTGCACTTCTCGGGGTGCCTAAAGTTGTATGTTCAAAAATCAGAAATTAATGATGTTTCATTTACAAGGATGTGTATAGCTTCGTGGTAAAAATCCTTACATTCAAGATGCTGCACTTAAAGGTGTGAGTGAATACTTTAGACCATAGCCTTTTTTCCACCGGCAGTTTCATGCCTCAAGCAGTTAACTACAGCAAACCATTAGGATGAAACAACTGACTGCAAGGAGTGAAACACAAAAGCTTCAGAGCATTGGATAGCAAATATATACCGCTGTATTTTTTCTCTGTGTGTATGTCTCTACGTCCGCCGGTGTCTTCCAAGCCCCGTGCACGCGCACTTTTGGTTGTGCTCGTGTGACACTCGCTTACAAATCAAGAGCTCTGCACGATAAACTTGATTCCAGAGACTCAGATACGCAATCTTCAGCACTGCTTTCCAAATCGTCTTGACAATAACCACACGTTTCCAGGTTACAAGGAACGGTTGAACATAGTTACGTTATGCGTGACGTCAAAGTGTCACGCATCAATCATTCGATCACACAGTAGTCTGCCTATAGAGTAGTTCATAAGTAATATACCCATTACTGTTTTCGCTGCGTGCTTACCAGAAGTGTACTCCTGTTCTGTGGACGATGACTCAAAACCAGTCTGTCCTTGGTGTGTTTTGTGTTCTGCACATTGTTAGGGTGAAATCGCTATACACGTAAGCATGTCCGTTTATTGCCTTGTTTACCAGCCTGAAACAAGCTGACGATGTTGCTGACGCCATAATTATACACGTGTTGCAATTTGTGATAGCGAAGAAATGCCTGTGTAATGTAAGGTTTGATTACATTGTTTGGCCAGTTGTAATTAGTGGAATAGATTTGTGGTATAAAAAACGAAATAAAAGTGTGATTTTTTTAAATCTTTGTTGTCTAGTATTGTTCTCTAATGGTTGGTTGGTTGGTTGGTTGGTTGGTTGGTTGGTTGGTACGGCGGTTTGTCGGATGGTTGGTTGGTTGGTTGGTTGGTAGAGCGGTTTGTCGGATGGATGGTTGGTTGGTTGGTAGGGCGGTTTGTCAGTTGGTTGGTTGGTTGGTTGGTTGGTTGGTTGGTAGGGCGGTTTGTCAGATGGTTGGTTGGTTGGTTGAATGGATGGCCGGTTGTTCGTCTGTTACTGTGTATGTTTATTGTTTTCGCCTGGGACAGAACACGTACCTTATCTCCTCAGCACTCTCTAGTGATTCATGCATTTTCATTACCACCGGTTCCACAGATGGTTGCATGAACAACTTCATAACAAGTCTGACTCAGCACACGCACTAAACAAAATACTGATGAGGGCAGGCTTGTTTAGTAGGTACAGCATACACCCCTACCCATTACCTCCATGCGTGTTTTCGAGTTTGCATAACACATTAATGATATACACAATTAAGCAAGGATCGTATATGAAAGAAATAAACACCAAGCCGGCTGACGAAACGCTGATTTGCTGGAGTTGTATATATAAGCTGGAGACTGGACGCCGTCCCACATCACACCCACAACCTGTGTCCTTCGATCTGCAAGGTTCAGCACAACTTGACTTCACCATGATGGTAAGGGACCTCTCTCTCTCTCTCTCTCTCTCTCTCTCTCTCTGCCTCTATGGTTTTGTTTCTTGTAGTTTAGTGCATTTTTCTGTCTTGAATTATTTTTTTTAATTTTTAATTTTACTTTATCATAACTTTTTTTCTCAGTAGATAGTCTCTGTAGTATTAGCAACGGCAAGTCGATAAACTGGCGAATTTCTGTCAAAGCTTTTACCGTTGATAAATAAAGTTTCATCATCATCATCATCATCATCATCATCATCTCTCTCTCTCTCTCTCTCTCTCTCTCTCTCCCCACGTTTGTGTTGATTTTCTCAGCTGTATTACAAAAGACCCTAATCATGTAAACTAGACTCGGCAGACTGACTCATGACAGTATAGCAGAAAACGCCACTCCCGAAACTCTAGCTGGTTGGAGAAGTGTTACTCCATTTCTGACCGTGTCTAAAGCTTTGCTGCCTCTGATAGTAAAGACATTCTGGCGTTATGAAACTCCGGTCTACGTCGGAGGCACTGACTGACTTCCCGAATTCACAAAACAGCCTGCTTCAGCGTTTCAACCGATAGATTCTAAAATGGTACCAATTAAATTACCTGCACAGTAACAGCATCTCACAGACTGGTATTGAGCCCTCGGTGGGCGCCTACTCGACGCGAATATCAAGGACAGGCAGGCTTAAGGCACAATCAACCGCTGAATAACTGTCTAACAGGTAGCACGTTGGACTTAACCGCGGCGCTTCTGAACGACCGTCACCGCTTCCACAGCGAAGCATAGGTTCGAGCCCAAGTCGAGCTTGTGATTTTTTTTTATTTTATTTTTTTGCTGCCCCAACTCTTTGCCAGTTTCAGTGGTGTTCCTCCCAGGTCATGGGTGGAATCCACGGAGGGCTCGGAAGCTGGGGCATTTTTAATTATGCATGATGATGGAGATGAGGATGATGGTAAGATGATGCTATGGAGGTCCGTGTGGTTTGGGACTGCGGGACAAGGCCGCATTCCACGCTTCCTGTCATAAATATCTCGGCAGTAACCAGGCCCGGGAACTACGGCACCTGCGGTGCCGGCCGTGTAATCATCCACATCATAAGACGTGTCATACCAAGGGAAGCACCCCCAAAGTCGCACCCGTGAAGTGGGTAAATCTCGGCTGTGTGGCAACAGCCTCCCCATTGGGCCCACAGCACACCCGCTCTGGGTAGGAGCCGACCTAGGTAGGAAAAATCCCGCTTGCCTCGGCTGGGATTCGAACCCGGGTCTCCCGGTCCATAGTCCGACGTGCTAACCACTACACTACGGGGGCCGGTGAGCTTGTGATTTGTGATACCGGTTTTTCCTGGCTACCGGGCTGCTCGTGGGGGGTTCTCTCCGGATTAACAGGCTTCCCTTCCCTCCCCCAGCAAAATTGAAAAATAGGATAGGTAGATTGGGTGGCGCTGCACCGATGTATACAATTTCAATGTCCACGGCTTTGCACAGTCTGCGGACGACAGATATTTGTACTGGCCTTTTTCTCGTTGTCCCGTCTTTGATATCACCCTTACGTGGTGGAAAAGGACGTTAAACTCCCAGACACACACCCCACACATCCTAGCCCAAGCTATTCTGACACCTAGACTCGCTCAAATGAGCCAGGGAAAAGCTTCCTGCGTCAAATAGAAAAGGAAACGGTAATGACTGCGATCGACATAAAAGGGACAGAAACCACTTAACTTTCACAAACCGACATAAAAGGGACAGAAACCACTTAACTTTCACAAAGGACGGCACAGGTCAACGTTTCGGCTTTCGCCTTCCTCAGGACACAAACAAATGGGACATAACTTCAACAAACAAACAAAAGGTAACTCTGCGGACGTACTGACATACACGGCGCGGGGGGGGGGGGAGAAAAGGACCAGAAAACAATAGTAAAAATATCACAACACCTTTGTGCCGTCCTTTGTGAAAGTTAAGTGGTTTCCTTTTTATGTCGCTTTTATTTGCTTCCTGCGTCAATTACATTCTGATCCTGTCTGCGTCGTTGCAGAAAGTGTTCCTGCTCTGTTGCCTGCTCGCCATGGCGTCGGTCCAGCTCGGCTCCGGGCTGAAGTCTGCTGGTACGGTGTCGGAAGTGACCATGAAATCACTCTCGGAAAGCGACGCTACCCTTGCCAATGGCGACACTGAAACTGGCGCCTCCTACCCGACCGGCAAATGAGACACAGGCAAGAGTTGTCTTTCTTCTGGCAGTTAGTGGTTACATTATTTTCAACTCTCTCTCTCTCTCTCTCTCTCCCCCCCCCCTCTCTCTCTCTCTCTCTCTCTCTCGGGGAGCCGGGGTGGTCGAATGGTAGAGCGTTGGACTTCTAATGCTCGGGTCAAGAGTTCTATCCCGGCTGGGGCCAAATATTTGTGCTGGCTTTTTCATCGTTGCCCCGTCTTTGATATGGTGGAAAAGGACGTTAAACCCCCAAACACCCACCCACCCCCCCCCTCTCTCTCTCTCTCTCTCTCTCTCTCTCTCTCTCTCTCTCTCTCTCTCGGGCCACATATTTGTGCTGGCCTTTTTCTCGTTGCCCACCGTACGTAGTGGAAAAGGGCGTAACACTCCCAAACATGCCCTTATGAAAATGTCGAGACTATCACTGTTTGAACTGGATGAAGCCGCGACTCGATTCTTTCAAAAGTCTTGAAAACGTTTACTAATTACTATTTACATTAATATTATATTATCATCACTTTAAGTGATTTAGCAAAAAAAATCTTAATAAGTCGTAATTCTACCATTACCCTACAATGTCCTATATTACCTCGGCCGTTTTTTTTTTGCTTTGTTTTGTTTTTCAATCCCAGAAAACGTCTTTTCGATAATCAATACCATTTATAATAAGACTATAATTTTATTACAATTAGAGCCTTAGCACAAACGTTAATAAGTCGTAAATAATCCACCGCTACCCTACAATGTCAGTTAACCTGACCATTTTCTTTTTACGTCCTTTTTTATTTATTTGTGTGGTGTGTGTGTGTGTGTGTGTGTGTGTGTGTGTGTGTGTGTGTGTGTGTGTGTGTGTGTGTGTGTGTGTGTGTGTGTGTGTGTGTTTTCTGTGTCCTGATTTGTGTTTTTGTGTGTCTGCCGCGTCTGCGGGACAACACAGCCGTTTCCTTGAGGAGTTCAGCCATTGTCAACCTAAGCCTGTTTCTTTTCACTTCTCGGTCGTTGCTCGACATCTATTAAAATCGCTTTGGAGTTCGAGCCTGCGTGTATGAAAGTTCAATGAATTCCAAATAAAGGCTGACAAAATTAGACTGTGTTTCTGGAGTAGGTTTCTGAATTAGTTGTCGACTCCGTTATTGCTGTCATCGACTTGAGTCATTGTCATCGTAATCATCATCATGAAAAATAACAACAACGTTCTTCTTCACTCAGACATGCACATTTTCCACGAAGATCCAAAACAAGCAGAGAGAGAGAGAGAGAGAGACACACACACACACACACACACACACACACACACACACACACACACACACACACACACACACACACACACACACACAGAGACACAGAGAGAGAGAGAGAGAGACAATGACAATGACAATGGCAATTCATTTTGCAAGGACGAAAGTTTAGGTGCAGAGCCCTTTACTCGATCTTATTTTTGCTTAACTACTACTTATGCTATCACTACTACTACTACTACTACTACTCCTACTATATTACTACTACTGCTGATGATGATGATGCTGCCGCCAAATACACACACACACACACACACACACACACACACACACACACACACACACACACACACACACACACACACACACACAGAGGGCGCACGCAGACATGCATATACATGAACTGCGTTATTGAAATATATAAACAAACTCAAAGTACGTCGGTTATCACTGAATGGTATGACCGAAAAGCAAGACAACAGAGTGTGTCTACATCAGAAAGAAACCACACCATGCGGGCGCTTCATGTTTATGACCGACGATTCACCGTCGTCACGTATGCTACGTTGGTCGTTTACCTCAGGGTGGGTAAATGCCCTTGCCTTGTAATACGCTGTGCGGTGGTAATACGTATGTAAAACACACTAACTTGCTATTTAGGCTTGTATCTGACAAAGTATAAGTTTGTGCGGCATATTTTTATACATCGACTACACTCTAAAAGATTGGCGCACCTACACGCATCACCAACCTGAAAAACACGTTTCTGCACAAAAGATATAAAAACAAGTTGACTGCTGATTGCCATTTGTGTAGCCCTCAGATATCTTGAGAAGCGTATCTGGTGTGGTGTGGATGCGTTGGAATCAAGTAGGCCTCTCCGTTAAGAGCGTGGCTGTGCCTTTTGTTTGTGTTTTGTTTGTATGCGGAAAGATAACAGCCGTATTGTTCTTTTAAAGATTGTGTGAGAGTACAGTGGAACACCAGAGAAGTGCTGAAATAAACTCCATACTGTTATAACTTTTCCACGCGCTCACGAGTCTTTTTGAAAGAGACAACACACAGTCTATAAGAACTCGCTACGTGAGGAGTGTTCGCCTGTGTGTCATCGTATTCTGCGGTAGGACGCCGGGCTCTCCAAACATCTCTCTACACGTAACACTCTCTGTTTACTGCCTTGTTTTTCAGCCTACGGCAACAAGCTGACAATGTTACCGACGCTGCAATAATACATGTGTTGCAATTTGTGATAGCGGAGCAATACCCGTGTAATAACAAAAATTATCATATTCATCATTAGTGCAATTACTTGAATGGTTTTGTTATGTCGGAATAAACTAGGAATTATATGTTGCTGCCAACTGTTGTTCTCTCGCTCTGATCCGTTGGTTGGACGGATGATTGGTTGGTTGATTAAATGGTTAGTTGTTTATTCGTCTTAATTATGTTTGTTGGTTTCCCCTGGGACCGAATACCTACATTACGTCTCCACCACTTTGTTGTGTTATTTTCATGACCACCGGAGCCACAGATGGTTGTGTAAGCAACATCATAACAAGTCTGACTCAGCACGCGCGCATATCTAGTGGTGGGAGCAGGCTTGTCAGGTGAGTAAAGCATACGGCCCTTATTACTGGTACAAGAGGTTCAATTCCAAAGCCTTGGTTGTTCGCTCTGTGTCATTGGGTCTTTGATTCAAATCTGTACTGTCGGCTTCACCGACGTTGGCCTCTGTACTGACGTGGACCAGACCACCAGCTCATGCAGGCATGAGTCTAATAATTGTTGGTTTTACAGGAAAAACTACACTACACGTGAAACAGATGTTTAGATCACGCAGTATCGCTAGGCATTTTAGCAAAACGCATCACATCCACCATCACCACCACCACCCCCAATCCCCACCCCTCCCGTACCCCCTCCCCCAACCGCCCTCCCCTGCAACACCTAGCTACATACCCATTCCTAAGCCCGCAGGCCACCGCCCACCCACCCCCACTCACATTTTTTTTTTTTTTTTTTTTTTGCCGCTACAATTCGTTGCCGGCTTCGGTGGTGTTCCTCCCAGGCAATGGGTGGAATCCACGGAGGGCTCGGAAGCTGGGGCAATTTTTTTTTTTTTAATGCATGATGGAGATGAGGATGATGGTAAGATGGTGCGATGGAGGTCCGTGTGGTTTGGGACTGTGGGACAGGGCCGCATTCCACGCTTCCTGTCATAAATATCCCGGCAGTAACCAGGCCCGGGAACTACGGCACCTGCGGTGCCGGCCGTGTAATCATCCACATCATAAGACGTGTCATACCAAGGAAAGCACCCCCAAAGTCGCACCCGTGAAGTGGGTGAAGCTCGGCTGTGTGGCAACAGCCTTCCCATTGGGCCCATAGCACACCCGCTCTGGGTAGGAGCCGACCTAGGTAGGAAAAATCCCGCTTGCCTTGGCTGGGACTCGAACCCGAGTCTCCCGGTCCATAGTCCGAAGTGCTAACCACTACACTACGCCCCCCCCCCCCCTCCCCATTATTTCCATGGCTGTTTATGAGTTTGCACAACACATCAGTTATTTCAGACAATTAAGCGAGTGTCAGAAATGGGAAGGCATAAACACGAGGCAAGCTGTCGAAACACTGCTTCACTGATGTATATATAAGCTGGACACTAATCCCATATCACATTCCGCTGTATTCTCCGCCCCAGACAGAGGTTCAGCACAAGCTCTTCACCACTTCGCCATGATGGTAAGGGACGCCACTCTCTCTCTCTCTCTCTCTCTCTCTTTAAAACAGGTTACCGGAGCGGTATTAGTAAGAACTCTGCTAAATATAGTAGAGAATCTTTGCCCCTTTTAAAATTTGTGTGCAGAGTAAAAAAAAAAAAGGCAATCTGGTGCTTTTTTTTTCTTTGTAAACAAGTTTCATGATAGGTAATAGGTAATAGTAAAATCAGGGGAAAATGAGGCTGGCTTGTGGACTGTTTGTATTCATGCGCGGCTGGCGGCTGGAATGAGGGGGTATGTGGTCGCTGCCAACAATGCCAAAAACGGATAATGATAGGTGATAGGTAATAGTAAAAATCAGGGGGAAATGAGGCTGGCTTGTGGACTGTTTGTATTCATGCGCGGCTGGCGGCTGGAATGAGGGGGTATGTGGTCGCTGCCAACAATGCCAAAACGGATAATGATAGGTGATAGGTAATAGTAAAATCAGGGGAAAATGAGGCTGGCTTGTGGACTGTTTGTATTCATGCGCGGCTGGCGGCTGGAATGAGGGGGTATGTGGTCGCTGCCAACAATGCCAAAAACGGATAATGATAGGTGATAGGTAATAGTAAAATCAGGGGGAAATGAGGCTGGCTTGTGGACTGTTTGTATTCATGCGCGGCTGGCGGCTGGAATGAGGGGGTATGTGGTCGCTGCCAACAATGCCAAAAAACGGATAATGATAGGTGATAGGTAATAGTAAAATCAGGGGGAAATGAGGCTGGCTTGTGGACTGTTTGTATTCATGCGCGGCTGGCGGCTGGAATGAGGGGGTATGTGGTCGCTGCCAACAATGCCAAAAAACGGAATATTGGAATTTGTTGAAATTTGCTCTACAAATGAGTCTATGGCTGCCTGATTTTTGTGAAGTTTTTGGTGAATTTTAAAGCATTTCGGTGGTCTAGTGGGGGCGGTCGGTGGTCTAGTGGTTAAGAGACTTGTCACCAATGCGAGAGGTGGGGGGTTCGAGTCCCACTCGGGGCAAAGAATTTTTCCTTCTCGTATGTGGCACCGTTTCATTCGGGCCGATCGTCGGGGGTTCTCTCCGGGTACTCCGGCTTCCTCCCCCTCTGCTTTGGAAATGTTCAGCCCACCAAATTTGAAAAATAAATGTAATTCTAAAATTCAGAAATTTAAATAGCTGAGCTGACCCTTCGCACCACGTGATTGTAATGTGTTTATGTCCAGTGTGTGGGAGAATGCGTGTGATTCACGTGAGCGTGCGTGTTGGGTTCAGTTCGCGGCGCTTTGAGCCGACTCGTGAAATTGGGTAAAGCGCCTATACAATACTCATTATTATTATTATTATTATTATTTCTAGGGTGTCATCTGCAACGTTATGTATAAGAAGAATATACAGCGTTTTCCTCCAGATTTGCATCTGTGTTACGTAGCTTAAATGGTGAGCCGGGATAGCCGAATGGTAGAGCGTTGGACTTCCAGTCCTCGAATCCCAGCTATGGCCAAATATTTGTTCTGACCTTTTTCTCGTTGCCTCGCCTTTGATATCACCCTTACGTGGTGGAAAAGGACGTTAAACTCCCAAACACCCACCCATCCACTCCCTCTCTCTTTTTACATGCAGCCTTGTCTTTCTCAGGGGCATCCACGTGGAGCTCTTTACCACTGAGTATCCAAAACATTTCCAAATTTGTAAACATCAAACAAATTCTGTACGACACGCTCCTTGAACATTGGCCATATTATTATATAGAAATGTGTTGCCTGCACGTTAATGCGTGTTAGTGATGGTTATGAAGTACAAGATCTTCTCTGGCATGCAGCCGTTATTACCAGCGCATGCCACGTGTGTTTTAATTTGTTTATCATGTCTCTCTCTCTCTCTCTCTCTCTCTCTCTCTCTCTCTCTCTCTCTCTCTCTCTCTCTCTCTCTCTCTCTCTCTCTCTCTTGATAGTTTGTCGTTTGCTGTTCTTATTCTTATTCCGTGATATGTAAAACAGATATACAGATTTGTTGGTTGTTGTTTGTTTGGTTGGTTGGTTGGTGGGTTGTTTGGTTGGTTGGGTTTTTTGGGGGTTTTTTTAGGGGAAAGGGGGGTTGCAAAAATGTCGCCCACTGACTCCCGTACCCAAATCCCACGTCGTCGCTGTCATTGTTATCCTCATTATCATCAACATCTTTGTACCGTGTCCTCTTTACACTCCCTAAGTAATTCTTGCCATATACATTCTTCCTCGGTTTCAGCAGCAACAGCGTCTTTATGCACTATCACCAAAGTCAGGGTGACATAATATACAGAAAACAATACACTACACCTGAAACAAATGGTTCACGCAGTATTGCTAGGTTTGTTTGTTCGGTTTTTTTAGGGGGGGGGGGGGGGGGGGTGGTGATGGGGGGGGGGGCGGTCAGCAAAGGCATAACCCCCCCCCCCTCCCCCAGCTCCCGGGTTGCCCCCGCTCCCCCCGTGACACCCCGCTACATACCCATTCCTATCCCCCTCCGCCACCACCCCCCACCCACATTACTTCCATGGCTGTTTATGAGTTTGCACAGCACATCAGTTATTATAGACAATTAAGCGAGTGTCAGAAATGGGAGGCATAAACACGAGGCAAGCTGTCGAAACACTGCTTTGTTGATGTATATTTATAAGTAGGAGATTGTACACTATCCCACATCACACTCCCAACCTGTATTCTCCGCCCCAGACTGAGGTTCAGCACAAGCTCTTCACCACTTCACCATGATGGTAAGGGACGCCTCTCTCTCTCTCTCTCTCTGCTCCCAGTGCCTCGTCCAAGGATTATACATGTATATAAAAGCAGCCTGTCTTTCTCAGGGGCATCCATATGGAACTCTTTACCACTGAGTATCCAAAAAGTTTCCAAATTCATAAACTTCAAACAAATTCTACACGACACGCTTATCTGACCATATACATAGAAATGTGTTACATACATGTTTCGAAATATTAGAGGCGACTTCAAAGTTTGTACTTGGCATACAGCCAGTATCATCAGCACATGCCACGTATGTTTTGATTTGTTTATCGTGTGTATTTTTCTCTCCTTTATTTCCCTTAGACAGTTTATACTTTTTTTACTTTTTTATTGTTTGTTTGTTTGTTTGTTTGTTTTGATGTTGTTGTCAGTCTTTTTTTCAGTACCTTTTAATGTAGAATAGCAGGACAGCATGTAAGATCGGCAGCAATGCCTAAATGCTCTATCCTGAATAACAATTAATTAAAAAAAAGAACGTTTCATCATCATTACTCTTTAAATGGTAAGCCGGGATAGCCGAGCGGTAGAGCGTTGGACTCTTAATCCTCGAGTCGTGAGTTTGAATCCCGGCTGGGGCCAAATATTTTCTCATTGCCCCATCTTTGATATCAACCTTTCGTAGTGGAAAAGGGCGTTAAACTCCCAAACACTCACCCACCCACTTTCTCTCTTTACATAAATAGTCTTATTCGGGGGCATCCATGTGGAACTCTTTACCACTGAGTATCCGAAACATTTCCAAATGTGTAAACAAATTCTACACGACACGCTCATTCAACATTGACCTTATATGTATACATATGTGTTGCATACATGTATTTGCATATTAGTGACGGCTATGAAGAACAAGGTCTTCTCTGGCATACAGCCATTATTACCAACGCATACCACGTATGTTTTAATTTTTTTTTATCATGTGTACTTTTTCTCTCTTTTTTTTTTTTTTTTTTTTACTTTAGATAGTTTGTCCTTTGTTGTTCAGTATCCTTGAATGTAGAATAGCAAGACAGCCTGTAAGATAGGCAGTTATGCCTAAATCCTGACTAAAAACGTTTCAACATTATCATCATTATCATCATCTCTTGTCTTGGGCTTAATGTCCGGGGCGGTCGGTGATCTAGTGGTTAAGGGACTTCGCCACCAATGCGAGAGGACAGGATCGACTCGCACTCGGGGCGAAGAATTTTTCCTTGTCGTGCGTGGCACCGTCTATTCGGGCTGATCATCGGGGGTTCTCTCCGGGTACTCCGCCCTTCGGGATATTTTTTCGTCTTCGAGTTTGTTAGTACACAGAGGGCAGTATTGCTGGCTGAGATCACTTTTATAACGGGCTGTATTGGCATTTATTGGTAACATCCCAGCTCTTAGCATGGCATAAGCGCCCCTGAATTGGTGGTTGGTAAGACTACGTAAAAAGTTTTCTTGTTCAAATATCGTTTTGAACGACCTGTAATGTGTATATCGTTCCCTTTTTCCCACAATATCATTCCACTCTTGAATAAACATGTCAAAGTGTCTCTGTTTAAACACAGTTATGAAATGCTTTTGATCACCCACACCCCTGTTGAAGCCACACTACACTAAACCCTGCTCTGCATAACATGTCCCTGATACCCGACACCCAACATTGTTTTCCTCTTTCATCTAAATTAACCAACGTATCGTAAGCCTGGCGAGGGAGGCGATCAGGTCCCATACTAAGCACTCTAAACCAGTATTTTAATACCCTAATCATGGAATTTATATAGAGAGGATAGCGGTGCAGGTCACCATATACTATTTTGTTTGGTGTGGCTCGTCGTATCCCAAGAAACCGTTTACAAGCCCTGAGGTGAATCCTCTCGATACTGTCTAGTCTCGTGCAGCCCCAAACTTCTGCGGAATACATCAAGATCGGCTGGACCTTCGTGTCAAAGATCTTAAAGAATGTCTTACTGCTAAAGGCCGTTCTTAACCGGGCGAACCACCAGTCTGGCGAACTTGTTCGGGGAACTGTGTATTGTATACGAACAGGGCAAGCGCGCACACGTACGTAGTTCCAGAGGTTCGGCCGGACTAGTTCTCTTTCTTAACCGACCGTTAATGATATGCATACGTCGTTGAGTTGAAATATAGTTTGTACTAGTCTTGGTACTGATGAGGAGAACGCGGAATTAGAGGGCGGACGGGTGCAAAGATACATATGGTAGAGGGACAGGGAAGGGGAGTATTTGGCTCAGTTAGGTTGTTCTCATGCACTGCAAGAAGATGTGGCACGTGCAACTGAGTTATTGTCGCACAACGTTAACGCCGCGCTTGATGTGTTCACGAAGTGTGTACTGTCAGCGAGCCAGTGCATGGAAAAGGAATTTAAAACACGTAAGGTGCAGACAGGGTAGTACTGGTACAAACTATATTTCAACTCAACGACACAGGTAAATGCAAAGATTCAACCCGACTAATAACCTTGAGAGAGTGAAAACTATTTGTACTGAGTAGCTCTGAGGATGCTAGAAAATAATCTACAACGCTGTTTCCCTGATGCGACACGAAAGTGTACCTAGAGTCAAACAAAGTATTACACTGTGTGTCGTCCGACACACGCTTGGACGTGTCACATCTGCGGTCTGACGGATCGAGTGCATCTCTAATATCAAAATAACTATTCAGACATTTCGTGCGTGCATTGAAGTCACCGCAGACTACATGTAACAGGTAAACATCGTCGTAAGTCTCAAGTACATGTGAAACCCAGTCGTCCAGTTGTTCTAAACCAAAACCGTGATCATTGTTGTTATAATAGCTAGAGTCACTGGGTGGAATATATGTATGTAGTAACAGAATGTCCTTATCGGCAGAAAAAAAAACAAAACATGTTTTGTCACTTTGCTAAAATCGGTTGCTATCTGTTCCACGCTATCAGCAAAGCGTTTATGTTCTAAAGAAATCACTCCGCCAGACGCACGACCATAATGAGACAGCTTTGCTCTTGCTGTGAAAATATTGTAATCACTAAATACGTCTATAGAAAATGGAAACTGAATAAATGATTCAGTGAAACATACAAAATCAAAAGTAGGTGAAGCGCCCACACAATACACATTATGTCAAGCATCAGCTAGCGTTAGGAATTCCTATTTGGAGGTCGTCTCCATTTGGCACACTACTGATACGGTCAGAGTTTGTAGTGTTTGCTTCAGCCTTTCTCCTTTCTGGCTGACTGGGGCGCTACGTACCATAGATGCAAATTTGGAGAAAAACGCTATATCTTCCTCTTACACATAAAGTTGCAGATGACACCCTAGAAATGCTTTAAATTTCAAGGAAAAAATCACAAAAATCAGGCAGCCATAGACTCATGTGTAGCGTAAATTTCAACTAATTCCAATATTCCATTTTGGCAATGTTGGCAGCGACCATACACCCCCCCCCCCCCCAATTCCACGGTCGTCTGCTGGCTCCTGTGCCAGCCGCGCATGAATACAAATAGTCCACAAGCCAGGCTCATTTTCCCCTAATTTTACTATTACCTGGCATGAAACTTGTTTACAAAGCCAACAAAAAGCACCAGATTGCCATTTTTTGCTCTCCACACAAATTTTAAAAGGGGCAAAGATTTTCTACTGTATTTAGCGTATTTTCTACTGTATTTAGCGTATTTTCTACTGTATTTAGCGTAGTTCTTACTATTACTACATGACCCGGAAGCTATTACTGGTCTGTAACCTAAGTTTGGCGGCGTCCCAATGGTTGATATTTTGACATTATTCTGCAGAAAGTGTTCCTGTTCTGTTGCCTGCTCGCCATGGCCTCGGTCCAGCTCGTGGTTGGTTCACCCGTTGCTGCTGCGTTCAGTGGTGGCTATGGCGGTGCCAGGGGTATCCTGAGGGGCCTTGCCGATGGCAAGAACGACATGGCAAGGGCTGCCCTGATCACGACGGCCGACAAATGAGACGCAGGCAAGAGATCTCTTTCTTCTCATAGTCTTTCTCGAAATAATTCTTGGAATTATTCTCGATTTGTGCTCTCTCTCTCTCTCTCTCCGGCGTTAAGCCCTAACTAACTAACTAACTAACAAACTAACTCTCTCTCTCTCTCTCTCTGATATATCCTTTATGTTTGCGTGCGTTACACTTTAGAACTAAGCACAATCATGTCTTTGTTTACACTCCCATTGATACTGTCTTGTTCCTTGACGAGATTGTAGAAGTAGATTATAGTTCAATGTAGTTTACCAAGTGTAGCAGCACAGTTTGTAAGATAGGCCTCGTTGCCTAACAACTTTATCCTGTGCCACGTGTCATCGTGTCATCATCATCTCTCTCTCTCTCTCTCTCCCTCCCGGCTGGGGCCAAATATCTGTGTTGGCTTTTTCATCGTTGCCCCGTCTTTGATATCACCCGTATGTGGTGGAAAAGGACGTTAAACCCCCAAACACACACCCATCCTCTCTCTCTCTCTCTATGTCCAGTTATTTACCTTGCGTACGTACCTATAGCTGTCAGATTTTTTATTCTCCATTTCTTTCTTTCTTGTTCATTTTGTTTTTCTTTTTCTTTCGTAGATTAACAACGGCAAGTTGGAATGTGGTACTTACGCCAAAACCGTTGAAAAATAAATATTCATTGTCATTCTCTCTCTCTCTCTCTCTCTCTCTCTCTCTCTCTCTCTCTCTCACACACACACACACACACACACACACACACACACACACACACACACACACACACAGAAGACTGAAGAGTTGTTATTTGGAGACAAGACTGATTCTGAAATATTTTATTTGTGACGTCGGTCACTTTGCAGCAATCAATTTTTCAGTTACTGACTCAATTAAACTTGATTATGCAAAGGAATCTCGCGTTTCTTTTGTGGATTTCGGTATAGTTTTAGGTTTTAGTAGTGTTAGCAACAGCAGGTATGAAAACTGTTTTACATCTATGACCTCAACTGTTGTAAAATAAAGCTCTCTCTCTCTCTCTCAAGCTCTCTCTCTCTCTCTCTCTCTCTCTCTCTTGACAGTGGTATCAGCTTATGTAGTGTAGCAACGGCACGTTTTAAAACTGGCATGTATATGCCTGTAACTTCTACCGTTGTAAAATAAAGGCTCTCTCTCTCTCTCTCTCCCCCCCCCCCCCCCGACTCTAACATTCGGTTTTGTATCAATTCTACACGTGACTTTTCAAAATTATGAGTCTTATCAGTCAACGAAAACGCGAGAGATGTTCTTCGTGAAAGACTCGAGACAATCATTAGTATTAATTGTCCAAAATATCTCGAAAACTTCTGTACGATAATATATCACTCTACGTGATTTAGCAAAAACGGCCAATAAGTTGTAAACATTCTGCTCCTACCCTTCAATGTCAAAAACTACCCTCACCATTTTCTGTTCCTCATGTTCTTCAATACTGGTCTTTTTTATGTGTGTGTCTACAGCGCTGCCAGTCTGGTCATCACAGAGCCCATTCCTTCAGGAGTTCATCCACCGTCTACGTGTGCCTGTTTCTTTCCATTCTTTGTCGTTACTCGACATCTACCAAAATAATGTTGGATTTTGCGTCTGCCTGTATGAAAGTTCGCGGAATCCCAAATAAAGGCTGACAAAATCAGACTGTTGTGTCTTGAATGAATATTGAAAACTTCAGTTCTTGATGAGTCGTTGATCCTCGTCGTTATCACTGGCGTGAGTCAGTCATAGTCGTCGTAATCATCATCATCATCAACAACAACAAGACTAACACGAACACCACGAATCATCACCGACAATGTTAACAGTGACGAATGTGTGGGTGGGTGTTTGGAAGTTTAACGTCCTTTTCTACCACGTATTGCTGATATCAAAGACGTGCCAACGAGAAAACGGCCAGCACAGACATTTCGCCCCAGTCGGGATTCGAACTAACACTGAGTGACTCACAACAAAACATCATCAACAAGAACATTAAGAACTCCAACACCAACTTCAACATCATTTGTATTAAAGCGCGCGCACGCACACACGCACACACACACACACACACACACACACACACACCATCACTTCCTAACATTTTCCACAAGTGTACATAAGAGTATATGAACTGATAGAGTGTACGTTAGCGTACACTGGCGCATACACACAGAGAGAGCGATGGGTGTTTAGGGTTTATCGTCGTTTTCCACCACATAAAGGTGATATCAAAGACGGGGCAACGCCGGAGAAAAAGGCCAGCACATATATTTGGCCCAAGCGGCCGGCACTGATTTGAACTCAAGATTCGAGCATTGGAAGTCCAACGCTCTACCGCTAGGCTGTCCCGGTTCAGAGAGAGAGAGAGAGTGAGAGAGATGGCGACTGTGAACCTTAGAGACACGCTTGATAAACAAAAGTCACGACTCCTCTTCAAACCACTTCACCTACCCAAATATTTTTGCCGCTAATGCAATCATGCCTGGGCAGACTATCTATAGTTATCACCGGCTATCGCTCGCAGTTTGAGCGCTCGCGCGGAACAGTCGGTATATTTTTGCATAACCCATCCCCGATATCCAATCATTAGCCGCATACATACTCGTTAAGGCAGTCCCTAAAACGAACAGGACGTGCGATTGGCCGATTTGCTGGAGGATTTACTGTACATCACTGACGCTGCCTTTGACCTCACACATAGTCAGTTGTGAATTGTGGGAACGGAAATTTTAACAATGGTGCAGACAGGCCCGGCGACTGAATTAGACAGTAATTATGAAGTGTTATGAAGTGTCGCCTTCTTGACATTTTCCCCTCCACCAAACTGTAAAATGCGAGTCGGCCAAAAGAGAATCCGTTTCAGTTCTCAGCAAACCTGTTTAGAGCACCTACATTGATCACAAAGACCACCAAAATAGTATCAGCCGCCGCCAACAAAATCGCAGTCGGTACGCTGGCGCAATTGACACCACCCGGTCGAGGTGTGAATCGCGCGTGCACCCCCCCCCCTCCCCCACTGACCTCTTCTTCCTCTCCACTCCTCTCTTCCTAAACTGCTCCTGTTGTTGAGTTTGTGGTGGATGGCATCAAACACGATCTCTCACTGTGTGGGGTGGCCGGGTCGCGCCATTGCACGAAATGTACCCGCACAACATGATGATGAGTTGGGCACCACAAGGCAGAGAGCATCTGTTACTGAGTCATGTACTGATGTAGGTGTTAAACTGATGGGCCCGGCGTTCAGATGCTAGATTATTCTGTGAACTATGCTCGGTCCGTACTGACGCACTGACGCTTACAGGATAACAAACAAAATACATTTACTTACAAATTTTCGGCTGAGAACTGAAGGCCGGCGGCCTCACCATGGGACAAACTCAGTGAAACTGACAGCGCCAGAGAGCATTACACTAAGCCTGGCTCTCTCAGCGTAGTATAATAACAATTATTATATAATGGATCTTTATATAGTGCTTATATTCAGCAAGCTTTATGCGCTTACAATGTTAAGAAGATAAAAAATAAAATGGCATGAAAATAGTGCCAGATAAAAAGACACACAATACCGAAAAGACACAGCAATTGTGTCACTCACACACACACACACACACACACACACACACACACACACACTGTATACATGCTCTCTGACGGCGCTTCCATCTTCCATCTCGAGTCGATCAGTTCATGGAGATATAATCCGCAGATGGAATAAATTTGTTTTGTCTACTACATTAACCTTTTGGTATTTGGCCCTGCAAAGTGAGTCGGGGAGCCGGGATAGCCGAATGGTAGAGCATCGGACACCCAGTGCTCGGGTCGTGAGTTCGAATTCCTCCCCCCCCCAACCCCCACCCGCACCCACCCCCCGACTGGGGCCACATATTTGTGATGGCCTTTTTCTCGTTGCCCCGTCTTTGATATCACCCATACGTGATGGGAAAGGACGTAAAACTCCCAAACACCCACCCACCCCACCGTGACCCCCGCCAAGTGAGTTCTTCAAATAATTATAAAGACCTACACCTATAAGCTTACCTATTAGCCTGTATTTAAACTAGTAAAAAGTCGAGTCATTGCTGGATCGACTACTGCTGTGTGGTTCACCTTCTTTTCAGTACTTGCCCGTGTCTTTGAAACAAATGAATCAATAAAGTTCAGTCTCTCTGTGTCGTTAGATCTGTTGTCATTGACCCAGAAAAAGAGCCAAGCACCTGTTCGGCAAATCAATAGTCCTTTCTCCAAGTGACAGTAAAACTGACAGCACAGCGGCGTTCAAACCAAAGACCTAGGAGCTGAAAGCCGTCTCACCCGCGTCTCACCCGCTCCGGCCGGCAGCAAACGCATACAGGTGGTTCCATCACTGGGCTTGTACCGTGTATACCTCAGTGCAGGGAGTACAGATCACTCTTTACGGCCTGCAGATGGCGCTAGCAGTTAGGGATAGGGGCGATAATCGTCCCGCTGGCCCGGATCCAAACCTGGCGAGGTGAAAATTGGCACGCTTGGCCCGAACACGCAATGTGATAAGGAGACCCGCAGGTATAGAGAGCACGGCCGGGCACATTATAAATGACATCACACAACGATAGTGTGTTTGGGTTTAGGTCTAGGCGGTCTTAAATTGCGAGAGGCTGTTTGCTGGTTGAGCAATTTACGACACGACTGTGATGTGACAAACACTGATGACGCCGGTCTGAAGTTAATTATGACGTCAGATCCGTGGCACAACTTGAAAGCCGGGCCGCTCAAACAACGTAAGTCAAGTCAAGTCAAGTCGGCAAAATACTTTATCCCCGTAGGGCAATTCATGCGGGCGAGCGTAAGACACATAAAAGAAGCTAAGATCACTAAATTCATATAATTGTACTCTCTCTCTCTCTCTCCTTCCCCCTCCGTCTCTCTCTCTCTCTCTCTCCGGCTCTTCCCCCCCCCCCCTCTATCTCTCTCTCTCTCTTCTCCCACTCTCTCCCCCCTCCACACACACACACACACACACACACACACTGGCACATATCCCGCACTTGGTGCCGTGAACGGCGCGTGGCCGGTATTGTTACACGTACAGTATCATCAATCGTGAGAGGGATGTATCGACGGGTTCCCCGAAATTTCCCTCAAAAGGGACTCATAATAAAGAGAAAGGCTGACGCTCGAAAATTTTGAACAGCGGTGTAGTGTCCGCCAGTCCTCCGCTTGAGCTCCTCAGTCCCTGTCAGCATCGGTAGTTACTGCTGCAGTGATGAGGCGAGATCGTGACTATGATCAGTACTCAGTCTAAACTGATATGGCCGGGCGAGGCCGAGAGACGAGGGCCGGGGACAGGGTGGCTTGACTGAAAATGTCACTGATTCCGGAAGTTGCCAACTGGACCGGTGTGTGTGTGTGTGTGTGTGTGTGGTTCAGTTTCAGCACGGTCTTGATTCTTCTTCTTTTTTCTTTTTTCTTTTTCATTTTCTTTCTCATCCCGTTTCCGGCCTCAACTGATCCTTAAACAACAGAAGAAAAATTGCCAGTCTTTTAAATTAAACGAATGGCATTTCCAAACTACGCAGTAACAGAGAGAGAGAGAGAGAGAGAAACTGGAACTCGCCCGAAATCGACGCGGCTTGTCAATGAAATGAGCGCGCGACTCCAATTGGCTACGAGAGTTAGAAAAGCCCCACCCACCGCGCGCGCTCCCAGCTTGAGACGTGAGGACGGTTGAAAAGCAGGGCATGCGAAGTGACATACACACGTACGCTGTGCGGAGAAGTCAAAGTGGTTACACTTGCGGGGGAGGCGGTGTAGGAAAAGCGACACTGTTACACTTGGCTTCGGCCGGGCTGCTCGGTGGAGTAAGTTGCGCTCAACACGTGTGTGTGAAAAGGAGACAACAATTTGGAAAAGCGCAGTTTTTCTTAGGCGTTTCTGTGACTGATTTGCATTCTTCAGGATACTTTCTGAGTTTTACCTCTGAAAGGTTTTTTTCTCAGTTTCTGCAAAACTTGCCCTAAGTCCATCAAAATTTGATTGAAAGTTGAATTCGGCGAGTTTCTACATTCGGCGAGTTTCTACATTAGTGCTTGGGTTTGCTTTGTTGATTCTTGTCCGAAAAGCATTTGCTGGCTTCGGGAAAGGAAAAGATAAGCGGCGGAAAAGCCTGAACACGTGAAAGTGTCTTCTCAGTCCATTTGTGGAACTAGTTAATGACTAACAGATGACTGAAAGGTATTACTGAAATCAGCGAATCAAGTGCTACTGCTTTTCTCTCTCTGAGTTCACGTGCACTATTAAAATAGAAGCGAAATTCTGATGGCTTGAAAACTGTGACTGTCACACAGGAATTAAGTGAAACTGACACGATAACGAAACTGTCAGTACACCTGAGAGAGAGAGTGAAAAAAAGAGAAAACTGTAGAAACTGACATCATTGTACAAGAGCAGACCGCGCCTCAAGGCTGTTGTTTTTAGGCTTACAGGAGACGTTTCAAAGACACCACACCAAGCCGGGTGAGGTGAAGTGTTTTCTCGTGAAGTGGTGTTGCCATGGAAACTATGTCAGTCGGTGGTTGTTTATGAAGAATGACGGGATCTGGCAGTGTCTCACACACCCTGGATACTAAACCCACGATGGATGGTCGAAATATTGTGCTGACCTGGATCTTCAGCATTTTTCTGGCAGGTGAGAGAATGGTACCACTTGTTCCAGATCATTCTGTTCTTCTTTTTCTCTTCGTGTTTCTTAGTCGTCATCTGTTCTGAATTGTTTTAGTATCCGTGTGACTCCCTGACCCTCTTGTTGTTTTTGCGGGTCTCTCCCCCCCCCCCCCCTTGATTGCTTCCACCCCGGCAGAGACGTGTCGTGCATGGATGTCAGTGATACTGCGCAGTTACTATATAGATTCGCATATTGTAATCGGTTTCGTGTTCCAAAATTTTCGTTTCAGATTGTTGTTGGTTTTGTTTGTTGGGTTTTTTTTTTTTGTAGGTGGTTGTTGTTGTTGTTGTTGTTGTTGTTGTTGTTTTCATTTATTTTGAAAAGCGAAATCTGATCTTTTAGTTTGTCTTTCTTTCGTCGTTTTTTTGTGTTTTGTTGTTGTTGTTGTTTTTTTAATTAAAAGTGAATACATGTTGAACATAAAAAACACACATTGCACTTGTTATCATCACAATTACCAGGTAGGGTCCGCGACAGCGGGTGATTAGAATACAAAAATATAAAAGTAGAAAACAAGTGACTGAACAAACAGAAAAAAACAAGGCAGGTATGGACCAGCATCAGAACGTGTGTGTTTTGCTTTGTTATTTAGTTTGTAACTTTCTTACTTTCTTTCGGGGGGGGGGGAGTGTAGTTGGTTGGTTGTCTGTTTGTTTGTTTCGGGAGGGAGTGGGTGGGTGTCGGGGAATGCAGAACTCTAAATAATAATAATAATAATCATAATAATCATAATGTATCCTACTTATGTAACGCACATTCTCACAGATGACTCTGGCAGTGCGCGTACTTCCGCACTCACACCACTCACACCAGCAAACACACACACACACACACACACACACACACACACACACACACACACACACACACACACACACACATTGACAAATATCAGGACGTCACACAAGCAGACACATACCAACACACCACAAGGAGAACCTGCGAACGACCTCTGACCTCTGTCCACTCATTACCCTCGAAAGGTGTGAAGACTTGTGTGGTGACCGCCATCAGCTGCCCCACACTGCAGTGGCCGTGGTCCACCTTGTGGTCGCTAATGAACTTAATTTTTCTTACGGTTTGTTATGATTAGTTAAAAGGGGAACATTTATTACAAATAACAAATACAAGTCGTCTGTTTCATTATTTCAGTGATTCTGGATGTTATAGCTCTTAATAATAATAATAATATTTATAGGGCGCCTATCCCCGTGGAACGAGCTCTAGGCGCCTTACAATCTAAAACCTAAAAAAGCACAATAAACCCCATTCACTCAACTCAATGTACACTGCGTAAGAACGAAAAGAAAAAAAAAGAAGAAAAAAAAAAAAAAACAAGCACTTTGCGCTGTCTAGCACTTCCTCGCTCTATTTGGATGGAAATCAGTGATAAAAATACTTATTTATAGCGCTGTAGAATATCAATAAATAACAGTTCTAAGCGGGCACGTTAATACAAAATAACAAATGAAAGAGAAGAAATATATACCAAAATATACAGAGCCATGAGGCCAAGGCCTGGGCTCATCGACTGAGACGCACATACGTACACACACGAACATGATGCAAACTCGGTTGAATTGTGTTCAGGTCTGAAAACACATGGGTTTTAAAGGTCTGCAATCTCTTGGCTTTTATTGGGGTTTCAGGGACGCTGAAAACTCTGCAACTGTGACAGAGTTGACTGTGCTTGCACGGTCGACTCTGTACATTTTTTGCGCACTTCGGAAAGCTTTTTGTTGGGAGCTTAGATCTTTAAAATCAGTCATAGTTTTTCTTGAAAGCCGGTTTCAAGCGAGGCTGACTGGAGGAGAGAATGAGTGAAGGAGAGAATTCCAGGCTGAAGGACCAGCGTAGGAGAATGCCGGAGTGCCAACATTCTGTAGACTGAGTTACATTGGAGTTGACATTGCGGTGCCTGTCTCGCCTTCGTGTACACGCGCACGCACAAACATCAAGTGTGCACGCTAAAAATCCCACGTTCATCTTTCGAAGAAGAGTAGGCTGTGGCCGGTGGCGTGGTAAACAGAAATACTGTCGCACGCACCAGAGTGAATAGCAGGGTGGAGGTTTGCACACAAAGTAGCGCTTAACGGCAGCAGGCTTTCACTGCTTCGTCCTCTAGCCTTGCGGCGCCGTGAGCATTTCAGCAGAGATGGATATGTGCGCCGAGGAGAAGTCTACCATACCATACCATACCATACCATACCACATTGGAGTTGACCACGCCGCACCATGCATGAGTAGAAAATTCTACCTGACCCGTCCGTCAGTGCCACAGCACTTTTACGTATAGCGCATGTTCTCGTCAGTACAGGCTGACCGGGGCAGGGAAATACCGGACCCCCCACTGTTCCTCTCGCTTCAGTCTTCAGCCCCGCCGGACTGCGGCTGTCTAAACCGCCTGATGGCCCAGTCTGATAGTGTCTCAGAGTCAAGGTACATGATTGTGCCCAAGTTCCCTGCCCGCTAAGCCGAGCCGTCCGTCTTTTAGCCAGGGGGTCCTGTTTAAGGGATTAGACGTGTCATCAACAGGTAACGCTTGTAATCTGTGTGTGAGGGCTTAAAGAGAACAGCTACGGTATTATTACAGTTTTTTTTTTTTTTTTTTTGGTTGTTGTTTTGTTTTTGTTTTTGTTTTTTTGTTTTTTTTTTTTGGGGGGGGGTGTTTGTTTTTTGGGTTTTTTTTTCTTTTTGACAGCGTGGTGTTGTCTGTTTAGTGTTCGGTACTTGTTTATATCGTGTATGACAGTGAGCAGATGAAACTTGTGAAATATCAGTTTTAATAAGTTAGAGGGTGAAATTAATGGGTTACGGATTCTCTCTCTCTCTCTCTCTCTCTCTCTCTCTCTCTCTCTCACACACACACACACACACACACACACACACACACACACACACGCCGCATGTACATAAGAAATTTTGTATTAAGTATGTGCGTGTTCATGTGAGTAAACATAGGAACGTGACAACGCTAAATGCCTCAACGGTAAATAAACTCTCTCTCTCTCTCTCTCTCTCTCTCTCTCTCTCTCTCTCTCAACGCGCGCATCGGTGTGTGTGTGTGTGTGTGTGTGTGTGTGTGTGTGTGTGTGTGTGTGTGTGTGTGTGTGTGTGTGTGTGTACCGATGCGCGCGTGTGTGTGTGTGTGTGTGTGTGTGTGTGTGTGTGTGTGTGTGTGTGTGTGTGTGTGTGTGTGTGCCGGTGTTCGCGCGCGCGCGCGCTGAGCTGTGAGTTGATGGTGGGTGGACATGAAACCCCAAACAGGTTTTAAGTTGAAAATATCAAAATGGATTTAAAAAAAAAAAAAACCTTTTAAACCAGAGGGCTTGTAAACTGCGACAAAGCGCACAGCTAACATCATACATCGAGTTTCACTAAGTTTGGAGGGACCCCCCCCCCCCCCCAAAAAAAAAAAAAAACAAAAAAAACAACAACCAAACAACAGACTACCGAGAAAAACTAGCGTGCAGATTTATTTTCGTCACCATGTCCAGGCAGATTCAGTGTGACACGAGAATGCCTGACCGTCACACCCACAGGTTCTGCAGAAGACAGGGACGCGCTGGGTTATCCCCCTTGTCGTGTAGGTGTCGCTGCAGGCGGTGTGGTCACTTTTTCACCAGGGGTTGGTTGACCAGCTAGTCTGTGGTGGTCGTCTACATACTTCTACATATGCACTCTGGTACGCGGATATACTTGACTGTCCTTTTGTTTGTGCATACTTGTGGGTAGGCTAGCGTGGTCAGTTTCTGGAGTGTCTTCCCTCCTGTCAGTTGTCACTTCAACTGAACCGGCCGAAAAAGAACATCCAATTCAAAGTGAACTGAGTATCTCAGAATAATAATGATAATAATAAGAATACAGTGTAATAAATAAGAACTAGAAGAATAATCTGGAACCCAACCCACGCTCACTGGAAACACACGCATTCCCTCACACACCGGACACTAACACATTTTTTATCACGTGGTGCGAAGGGTCAGCTCATCTGTTTCGGTTTGGGAATTTTGAATTACCAGATGTATTGGTAATTTTGTGGGCTGTGTATTTCAAAAGCGGAGGTGGTGGGGAAGCCGGAATACGCTGAGGTAAAACCCCCCGACGATCGGCCCGAATGAACCGAAAAAAATCTGGCTCCTGTCACGCATACAACTGAAGTTTCAACCGTTACTCGCACGTGAGCATAAATTATCCAGACACCAGAGGAGCGAGCAGCAATGAAAATGTCTAGAACTTCTTCCCAGCACGTGCAACTCAAACTGTTTGAAGTCCCACAATATGTTTGTCAGGCATACAACAACGCTGTAGAAAACGTGTCATTGGGTGCAGTTAAACCGTGCATCAGAAGGACACAATAATTATAGCGTCTGATACCATTGTGGTGACTCTGGTTGGCGTATGTGTTGATCTACGTATACAGGAGCCGCGTACCGCGTACTGAGCGGGAGCCGGGGTGGCCGAATGGTAGATATAGAGCGTTGGACTTCTAATGCTCGGGTCGTGAGTTCGTCAGTATCCCGGCTGGGGCCAAATATTTGTGCTGGCTTTTTCATCGTTGCCCCGTCTTTGATACCACCCGTATGTTGTGGAAAAGGACGTTAAAAACCCAAACACTCACCCATTCGCGTACTGAGCAGACGACGTTACTTGGTTCCGGACTGAAGACCAACTAGACAACGCTGATTGGTGGCTATTTTTAGCTACTTGGTCGTATCGACGTGTAGTACAGGTGTGGAAGCGTTAAGCCAAAGAGAGTTATATCTCTACTATTAGAAGACACAACGTGACGAAAATGGTTGCAATGGCCAAGAGAAACATCTATTTATCAGGGCCCGTATGTAAAAGTCGAGGTTAATTTAACCCACGGCTACGGGACTAACCCAGACTAGGACAAAAGAAACCCAAAAGCAAAATTAAATGAAAAAAAGGAAGCGAAGAATGGAAGAAAAAACCCTTCTGTAACGGCTTGGGCACCTTCCTGGAATGGGCCGCTCTTCTTGATTTAAAAAAAAAAATAAAAAAAAAAAAAAAAAATAGCAGAAAATTTAACCCTAGAGCTAGTTTAGTTCGACGTTAGACTCTAACCCGGGGCTAAAAGCCCTGACCTCGACTATTACATACCGGCTCTGGGAAACAATCTTACAGCTTTATAAGCGGCAGTATTTCCCCTCAGAGTTCATTAAGAACGAAGAAATTTTAAGTTGCCTGACGAGACAAGATTAGCCGGGGTGGATCAAATATAGGGAAGGTGCACTGTTACAGATGTTTGTATGAATCAGATTGTGTGGTCTGACACCCAGATCTTCTCACTATATGGTCGGTGTCACAGAGGCTGTCGCGGAACGGCAGTGTTACGTGCAGTTTTGACTTCCCGGCTACATGCCTGTCGTGTTTCACGTCGACAGTCTTTGCCTTACGTAGCCCCATGGTGGAACACTAAGCCCTCTGTCACCGCTTTCAGTTCGACTCTAAATAATGGGCTTTGCCGCCTACGGTTTAAAGATTTCTGACGTTAAAATTTGTCAGGGTGGTGTCTTCAGGTCTCTAATCCTATGTCAACAAACGCCACTTTGGTGACAACTCGGCGATACGGACTGCGGGGGGAAATTAGTGGTTTGGGTCCATAACTTCCAGTCTGGCAATTTTAGTGAGAGTAATTGGTGTGGAAATTGCTTTGGAAATTATATGGTTTTCTGTCCTGAGGTCAGCTATAAGCTGCTTTAACAGTAAGGCACGCAGAGAGAGGGAAAGGCAGGGGAGGGAGGGGGGAGGTCCCTTGTATACTATCGCCTGTTGTAACAGTCCCTCTGTATAAAAAAAGGGTTTAGTCGTCACATTACTTAAGGCTATCTCGATAAGAGCACAAGGCTTGTAGCACGAACACTGGTACATTTTGTCTGATAAACTTTTTTGTTTGTTTGTGTGGTTTTGTTCCGGCAGACTGTAAAAAGTAGAGGATGTAAGTAGATTTCCCTCAAACACCAACAACATAAAAGGGCAAAGTCACCGAGCCTATGCCACAAGTAAACTTTAGCCTAACATTCCAGATCTTGAACAGTCCACAAAATTTAAATCTCAAGTATATTCAGATTACTGAAATCTGACGAAAGGGAAACCACCTCTTTGCTTATCAGCTTCACAGATATTCCAACGCCGGAACCAGCAGACAGCCGTACATACTCCGGCACAAGCGCAAGAACAGCTTCAAGATTCGAACCCATTCCTCAATAGCTGTAAGCTGATAAGGTTGCTATTACCTTATCCTCTTGTGGATGCTAGTGGAGCATGTTGTTGTATCCAGTATCGGACATCGCTACTGTTCTGACAGCGTGTCCGGCGCATGATTTGTTGAGTGTACCTGCCGACCCTTGGCGATGCTGACAGAACAAACGGCGTCCCGATTACTGGACACACCGGCCCTACGGATCGCGAGATGGGAGGAACCATTTATCTAACTAGTCAGGTCTTGTTCCAATGCTACTTGTTATAGGGGTGGCGTGGGGGCCTAGGCAATGCTGCCTGCACGATTCGTTGTACAAGTTACATTATTTAAAGCTTGTATGTTCGTAACACTACTGAGATGGAAAAACTGCCGCTAAGGCTGTTTACCAGATAGAAGAATGTTTCATCAGGTTATTGTCACCCTTTTCGTGACTTTATGGCTTCTAATATTAGAGAAATACGACTTTCTCAGTTGAGCCTACGAGAGCCTTTGAACCTGAAGAGACTGGGACTCGACAAAGCGTCTAATAAGCTTCTAGCTGACCCTCAGCTCCGCAACCAAATACATGTAACGGTCGTCTGCTCAGTACGCGGTACACTTCAGTCTAGAACAATTTACACGCCGGCCAGAGTCAGCACAATGGTCTCAGATGCTATATTGTGATCCGGGTAACTGATACAGAGTCCGCGCATTCGATGAAAAGTTTTCCACACGCTGTAGTATGCCTGCTGACGTATTGAAACCTTAACAGTTTCAGAGCCACTTTTGCAGTTTAGCGAGCGTTTGGGCCACAGCCGGTTTTTGATTTTTTTCTTTACCAGTAAACGCTTTCATGCGTCTTGTGCTGGAACCAAGACAACTGGAGACTTTGACAAGAGACAACTCACTTGTGCCGACTGTCTTTTTGTTTTTACTTCGGGGTCATTTCGGCAGCGGCCCCCCCCCCCCCCCCCCCTTTTCCTTTAGCCTTCGTTTCATACCACCTGTGGGCCCTTCCCATAATTCGTTAGTGTGGACAGAACCAGTCTCCTTAGCGAAATTCTCGATGACGGTAGAGTTTCCAGAACGAAACTAGTGTATCTCGAACACCTTTCGACCTTTTCATGCGGTCTACAAGCCAGACACACACACACACACACACACACACACACACACACACACACACACACACACACACACACACAACCCTTCTGCAACACCTAATCGTCCCTCACGCACCCTTTCTTATCGGGCCCCAATCGTTTCTGATCGGGTGTTGCGGGTTTAAGGGTAAACAGCCTTTCACTTCCAATAACCCATGGGCGCAGATAAGGCAATTAATTGGGAGAAAGGGAACGGGGTGAAAATTGGAAGCGAAACCGCCTATCAGGTGGCACGAGCGCTAGTTCAAAGGGAGGTTATCGAGGGGAGCGGGGAGGTAACTCAGTGTCGCGCCAAGAAACGTCCACCCTAGTGTTGCCGCCCGTTTCAATTAGCCGCGAGATCTTAATAGATGTGCATGTAATAAGTGAGACCGTCGCTATATGTGGAGTAGAGTAGACTGCATGACGTGCCGGTTTTCTGTAACGAACATACAGCAGGTTATTACAACGTTCAGTTGATATATCGCTTGAGGGTGGTTGTTTTGTGTGTGTGTGTGTGTGTGTGTGTGTGTGTGTGTGTGTGTGTGTGTGTGTGTGTGCGTGTGGTGTGGTGTGTTGTTGTTTGTTTTGGTTTGGTTTGGTTTCTTTTTTGTTTGTTTTTTTTTGTTTTTGTTCGTTTTGGTGTTTGGTTGGTGTTGTTTTTGTGTTGTTGTTGTTGTTTTCTTTGTTTGTTGTTGTTGTTTTTTGTTTTTGTTTTTGTTTGGTTTTGTTTTTTTGGGGGGTGTTGTTTTGCTTGTTTGGCTTTATGTTTTTTTGTGGGTTTGTTTTTTTTTGTTTTTTGTTTGGGTTTTTTTTTCGGGGGAGGGGGGGGGGGAGGGTTGGTCGTTGTTGTTTTGTTGAAGGGGGGGGGGGGGGCGTTCCTACTGGCACCTCATGTCAAAGGTATCAAACATGTGCAGCGTAAAGGGAATCAGTGTAGTTTGTGGATTCTCCGTAAATGGAGTCTGTAACTGCACCCCCAAAATGTGAAACAGTAGCAGTAGTGACCTAAGTCGATACTCATGGAGACCGAATGGTCATACCAGTCTTCAAACACTACCTGGAAGGCTTGACTTCCACTACCCAACCCCCGCTGCTGCCCTTCCGTTTCTAACTGTAAAATAAAACCAGTGACTTTATTAATCACCCATGCCAGTGCCCACCCGCATCCGCCCACTCTGGAAAATTCCTCAGCCTGCTGAGCTTACTACCACGCGACTGAAGAAAGGACGAAATAAAGAAGAAAGTGCAGAGTGTTGATAACTGAGATGTATTCCAAAAAATTGTCTTCTCAATTCGCGTACATGCCTGTTTTCCATGATGTCTTCATTTATCGGTCCACTCCACGGCCCCACTGAATAAGCAGGCTTCCATTCTCACGTGGTCTTACTAACGAGTTTGGCTGGACTCCATACTGAGTTAACACTGATTTGACCTAAATTCAGAGCCGGCGTACTGAATGCTGCTACAGTACATTAGGATGATGAGATCCAGTGAACCCACTCGGTGGACGGAGACATTTGGTGGTGAGTAAGAACGTGACACATAACAAGGTCAGACAATCAAACAGGCCGCAACTGACGTACTGTTCCGTTAATGAGTTGTTATGGTTGATGGTGACCTACTTCTACAGTGTGCAAACCACCTGTCCATATTTGACTGTTCCTCAGTACACGTGTAAAGGAGCCATCGGGAACCTGATACCTCAGGTTCCAGGTCTTTTCCTTTAACCCTCTATATGCCAGGTGCAGTTAAAGGTCTTCCGACTAAAGGAAAAATAGAAACTGAACACCATTTTGTCACAGTCATTGGAACGTTAAAACTGGTTATCCCGAAAAGACTAGAATCAAGGCTTCGTAATCAATATCAGTATTCATCTCAAATTTCATCTGCATACAGAGGAAATGGTAAAGGGATAAGCTCAGTTTCGGGTGAATCGGCCATACTGCCTGTACAGTGGCTGATTAAACGGGTGGTTTAAATTGTGTGTGTGCAAACACCTTGTTGTTTAGGATCTGGACGGGTAGCCCTAGGGGGATCCCTATCATGGTAAGCCTTTTAAACACACACACACACACACACACACACACACACACACACACACACACACACACACACACACACACAGAGAGAGAGAGAGAGAGAGAGACGTATGGGAGAACAATTCATGATTTTTCACTGATTGGAACTTAGTCTTTATGAATCAAAATTTAAACAAGGAAGATCTATGGCCTTTAGAACAATATCCAGCAATTAAAGAACCCTTTGCACACGTGTTTCGTGTTATACTTCATTCTCACATCTCAGCCTCTCACTTCTGTCCGAAATTAAACACCCGAACAAGAACCAGTCAGTCTTTCAAGAGTAGGAGGCCACGTGGTATGCAGCAACCATGATGATCAAAGGAAGAAACCTGCGACAAATGTAGCCTTTAGAACTGTTTCCACGTGTGCTGTGCTGTCTAATTGGCTCAAATTTACGACAGTGGCTCGCGCTTTTATCTACAGCATCCTTCCAACATCCCGATTTGTATCGGCTGGGAATGAGTGTGCGCATCCTGTAAAGCATAGCGCATCTTGCCCCCGGATTACAACCCACCTGCTGCAGGTTGAAGCGGTATATCAGGCCAATGAGTGTGCCCACATTCTGTTTCCTTTTTTTTTTTTTTTTTTTTGTTTTGTTTTTTTTTTTTTGGACAGCGGTTTCGGTCGTTCAGTACCTCAGTGACACAACTGCTAAA
Organism: Batillaria attramentaria; assembly: GCA_018292915.2. Classification (NCBI taxonomy): domain Eukaryota; kingdom Metazoa; phylum Mollusca; class Gastropoda; family Batillariidae; genus Batillaria; species Batillaria attramentaria. Next base: position 543,177 of record JACVVK020000327.1, on the reverse strand, counting down.
TCGGACGCGCTACCTATTAGACCGCCGCTCAACCTATCAGACCACTTCCGGTGGTGAAAGTGAGGTTACCCGTGAGTTGGTTGGAAAAAAAGTCACTGTAAAATGGGTGAAACGTTTCTTACCTTTTGATGGTTTAATTGTTTAGGGGTCTAACGTCCTTTTCCACCACATACGGATGATATCATAGGCAGGGTAACGAGGAAGAGGCCAGTACCAATACTTGGCTTCCAGACAAGATTCGAACTCAGGACCCGTTCATTTAAAGTCAAGCGCTCTACAATTCGACTATTCCGGATCCCATTTTGAAGCGTTTTCCGACCGTTGCTATTTCGTATCGACGAAAGGATTCCATTTCTTAACTGCTACTTATTCGTCTTTTCCGTGTAGTAAACAGCCTCGCTTCAATAACCGCCGGATGTGAAGATGGAAGTCAAGCGCATACCCATTTTGCTCGCTTACCTGAACGGTTTGTTACAGCAACACAAGAAGCGAGGAATGATGCCGCGCAGTGCCGCCGGATAGCGGTGGGAGATAGCGAAAAGTAGCAAGGGGATATAACTGTCAGCGAAGGTAATTTCTTTTGCTCTGTTATCGTTTGCCGCGACGGGTGACACTTATAAGAGCTAATTGCTGGATCCGTGGTTGAAAAAATATGCAGCGAGGAAAGAGAGAGAGAGAGAGAGACTGAGAGGCAAGGGACCAACTGTATCACAGAGGAGGGAGAGCGCACTGGAGGGAGATAAGTGAGGATTTGTGATGTCTGTACGAGGCATGAAGATGCCAGGGGACCAGTGAGACAACGGGGAAAGGAAGGAATACAGATACTGGGGAAGCAGTGGCACGGTGTTATGTAACCAAGGGAAGGGGGGAAACTTGTGCAGAAGATGAGTAAAAGGTAAATGGTGTGTGCGATGGTTTACACGTTAAACCGGTTTAAATCCCCAGCGGAGCCTTCTCATCAGCATAGAGAAATGAGTGCAGTACACACAAATGTATCCGGCCGGCAGATCTGCTGTGTGTGTGTGTGTGTGTGTGTGTGTGTGTGTGTGTGCGTGTGCGTGCGTGCGTGCGTGCGTGCGTGTGTGTGTGCGTGTGTGTGTGTGTGTGTGTGTGTGTGTGCGCGCGCGTGTGTGTGTGTGTGTGTGTGTGAGAGAGAGAGAGAGAGAGAGAGTTCCGGACCTATCCAGCTGATTACAGTAATCAAAACTCAAATTAATTCTCACACTGACGTACAGTAATAAATGACATCAGCGCGGATACCAATTTAAAAATATGGCTTGTTTGTGGAAATCTGACTCCAAACACACAGCACCCGTGAACCAGTAGCTGTACATAAAAGATGATTTTAAAAAAAATTGAGAAGACCCAAGAACTCGCACATTAATTTCCGGCATCGCCCCTCTGAAGACCTTTAACTACAGCAACGGTAAGGTTTCAGGCTGACCACAACTAACCCCTACCTTTGCAAACATAGTGGCACACCAGATCGAGCTTGGATGAAAACATCATGAGAAAGCTGTAGGTCTGAACTCAGTCTACAGTTCAGCCCGAAAAATTGCGTACTCTCTGGTGCACAGCAAGGGCTAGAGACAGTACGCAGGCTGCCTCAAGTCTGAGGTAGATTTCCTGGGCTGAACTGTAGACTGACCTGCCATGAAATGGTCACTGTCGTTTTGTTTGGGCGACATTGGACATTATTATCACCTGTACAGCAGAGTACGCGACGCAGGCTTTCGCCCCAAACTGTACGATTACAGCAATGAAAACTCAAATTATTTCTCACACGTGCGGTAATAAATGATATCAGCGGAGATACCTTTTTCTTTTCTTTTTTTTAAATATGGCTTTCGGTGGAAATCTGACTCCAAACACACTGCACCCAAGAACCAGCAGTTTCACATCGACGTACGCTGTCGCCCACACAGTACGAGCTCCTGAACCAACTTCGTCAAATGTTTAGTTCACAGACAAAATCTGTAAATATCGTCACTACCTTCGAGGGAATTGACGTCCTCTCTCTCTCTCTCTCTCTCTCTCTCTGCAAGCACACTTTTTACTGTTAGCAGATCCAAAGTTTCTAGATCCGCTATAGCGTAACGGATCTAGTGTCTTTGGCAGGTGTGACAGAGAGAACGAAAAAAAAAGGGGGGGGGGGGGGGAAGAAAAGACAAAACACCAGCCACAACAACAACAAAACAGACAAAATAACATGAAATATGGAGAAGCAACTTTATGGGATGGGTACTTTCCTCCTTGGTTTATTTCTGTGCTGGGAACTGCTAGATCTAGTGATCACTCTTCCCATACAAGCACAGTTCTCTCCTTTGCGACGTACACTCACCTAATCGTTCCCCTTTGAACATGACAGACAACATACAGCCACGTAGCCTATCTCGGCCGTGTGCAGCTTTTTAACTGGATATTGGCTGGAACCACATGATTTAATACACCCCCTTTCTTTACAGAATTAATTATGATAGCACTCCGGTCTAAAAATATCTCGGCGGCAATTTAATTTACCTGTTTTTATCACAGCGTCTGGCGTTTCGCTGACGTTCGTTTGTTAGTGAACGAACACGTGGCTTTGATCACGCGTGAAGAGCGACGCGAGACTTCAGTCTGCTCCAATTAAAAGGTCTTCTTTCGTTTGTTGGGTGCATAAACAAAACAGCGCCGAGACAAGGCGAGGGAAATGTCTGAGAATTACGCACTTTTACGGTGTTGTTTACGACGCGGTTTCATCGTCTCTGCTTTACGAGACACTAAACCTTTAAAAAAAAAAAAAAAAGTTTGGTCCTAAAGAAACCCCTAAAAAAATGGATCTTAAAGTGTTAATGCAGTCCAGATGTTTGGCTTTCCCTTCTGAAAAAGTGCCTGTGTTTTCCTGGCTATGGTAGGGTACAAGACGGTTAGTGTCATGGACGGTGTCCTTCACGGCGTGTGTTGTTGGTTGTAAACTGTTGCTTGTCGCACTAGTAAGTCTAATTTCACTCTATTGCTGTCTCTAACGGTTGGAGCTGCAGCATTAGAATTCTTTCCTTTTTTTCAGCTGAACTTTTAAGCGTTCGCGGGTAAGCCATCTCCTGTGAAACAGATAAGATTAGGGGCTTTAATCAACCACACAAGACACATCACAGACCACTATTAAATTTAAAGCGTTGTCTGGCTAGTTTGTGATCTCAATGTGTGTTTTATTTTCCCTTAGGCAAAACCCATCAACTGGCTGGTTCATTGGTTTTGTTATTTAAGTTGTTTTGTTTACTTTTGTTGGGTGTGTTGTTCTGGGTTTCGTTCTGGTTTTTTGTTTGTTTGTTTTTTCTTTATTGGCTTGTTGTTGTTGTTGTTGTTGTTGTTGTTGTTGTTGTTGTTGTTGTTGTTGTTGTTGTTGTTGCTGCTGCTGCTGCTGCTGCTGCTGCTGCTGTCGTCGTCGTCGATCTATAATGATTTTAAAGATTTGGAGAAGTTGTACTCGATAACTGAGGATGTTTCACGGTCTCACAAAAGAAATATTTTCATAATAGTCAATTAATCTTTTAGTCAGGCAGGACTGCATCTCATAGACAGGGGAAAAAAGGTGTGCTTCAAAATACGAACAAACGCATCACGCACCATACGACACACATCGTCACACCCTAACCAGAAGCACTCTACAAAGAAATTACAATACAGAGAGAAGCTACTGAAGTGGGGAAGCACACACATTCACAGGGGCAAGAAACGCATGGCAAATGTGGACAGTAGAGAAATGACTACACTTGTGTCGTTTTTTCAAGAAGGAGCAAGAAGCGTAGACTTCCAGTGGCAAATAAAGCCACCCACAGATTTCATTTGAACAAACTCTATTTGGACGAGGTCAGAATTGGCCACTTCACGTCTTCGGGCACTGGGGTAGTGCGTCAGCAAGCGACACCCACTTTCAGTCAGTGTTCAAACAAGGGGAGGTGGATGCTGGATTAGCGATGAGTGTCAATCCCGGCCACAGCTTGAGAACACTTGTCTGGGGAGGGGGGGGGGTGAGGGTGCATTGTACTTCTGGATCTCCTGGTGACGTCTTCAAACACACACAGGCCGAAAGACACAAATAATGGGGCGGGCGGTGGTCTAGTGGTTAAGAAACTTGTCACCACTGCGAGAGGTCAGGGGTTCGAGTCCCACTCGGGGCAAAGAACTTTTCCTTCTGGCACCGTTCATTCGGGCCGATCGTCGGGGGTTCTCTCCGGGTACTCCGGCTTCCTCCCCCTCTGCTTTGGAAATGTTCAGCCCACCAAATTTGAAAAATAAATGCAATTCTAAATTCCCAAATTTAAATAGCTGAGCGGACCCTTCGCACCACGTGATTGTAATGCCGGTGTTTATGTGTGAGAAAATGCGTGTGATTCACGTGAGCGTGCGTGTTGAGTTCAGTTCGCGGCGCTTTGGGCCGATTCATAAATTGGGTAAAGCGCCTATACAATAATTATTATTATTATTATTATTATTATTATTATTAAACACATAGGGTTTCAAAATGCCTGTATATTCCCTGTTAGCCTCAGGCATCAAAGTCACCCCTAAAAAATGCTTCAAGCTAGAAACAATTACTACCATGAACAGACCATTCAAGGGCACGCACCTGACAGGGGTTTTAAAAAATTTGAATGTCTCCTTTCCGCTCAGGTCTCACTGAAGTAATTCACGTCTACTTTCTGCTTAGGCCAGAAGGGGCAGTTTGCACAAATCCGCTTCCCTCACCTGTGTCCGACTTTTTTTTTCTTTTTCTTTTTTTTTTAGTCTTCTTCAGTGTTTCCTGTGTTACCTGCTGGTTTTACCATCAACACTACATCCCTGATTTAAAAAAAAAACCCTTTGCATGGCTGTGTTACCGTCGGTTGAATTACAGGCAAAATGTGTATGCCAAATACTGCAGCGAGCGGAGACACTGGTCAGCCATTGTGTCTTGGTACACGTGCCTTCTGGCGGGAGAGACAACTATCGTTAACCGCTAAGTAGATCGTCTGCTACACATGACCGCCTGTGTGTTCAGTGAGGAAATGAGAGTCCTTACACAAATTATTTATTTTCTTCTTATTTTTTTCATGTTTCAGCCTTACGCCCTAAAGAACCCAAAATTCAAGTCAGATTCTCAGTCTCTTTTGTATGAAACATTGCAGAATTTTTCAATTAACTTGTGTTGTAGGGGAGCCGGGGTGGCTGAATGGTAGAGCGTTGGACTTCTAATGCTCGGGTCGTGAGTTCGTACCCCGGCTGGGGCCAAATATTTGTGCTGGCTTTTTCATCGTTGCCCCGTCTTTGATATGACGCGTGTGTGGTGGAAAAGGACGTTAAACCCCCAAACACCCACCCACTTGTGTTGTATCGTTTCAGGTACAGTGCTGCCGTGTAGCGGCCAGTGGCCACACCATGTTTACCGCGAGGACTGGAAGGAGAGGAGCTGTAACAACATGCTGCGTCAGGTGACCCACCGTCACGTGCAGGTGGAGCTCCCGCCACAGCTTGACGGGCAGTGGACGTCACACAGGTCAGTTTCTACACGTGACGCCAGGGGCAGAGGCACACAATACATTATGTGTGTCTCTACCGGGAGTTATTGACTCCAGGGCACGCCACTGTTTGTTGTGTGCCAGGTTCTAATGTACAGTATTTGTAGGAGTTTTCTGTTGTGTTTGTTTGTTTGTTTGTTTTTCTCTCTCTCTCTCTCTCTCTCTCTCTCTCTCTCTCTCTCTCTCTCTCGTCAACTGCCTCTACCGTTGTAAAATAAAGATTCATTGAATTCTCTCTCTCTCTCTCTCTCTCTCTCTCTCTCTCTCTCTCTCAAGAAACTTTCCATGATGTGTTTAGATGGTTTCTTTCGGAGCTGTATGGTGTCCTTGTAAACAGTATTTTGTCACTGCCTGCACGGACAATTTACCATGCTGTTCCTTCATGAATACTCTTCACACACTGTAGGGAGTTAGTGAGAGGGTTCTTATGTCTAAACTTCCCAACGTACAAACAGACAGTGACCGAAACAACTGGTACAAACATTGTTTTTCTTTTCTGAAAACATCAAATTAAAAGTAGAAACAAAATGTAAAATAGCTCCTGCAGAGTGTTTACACCGAATACCGCTTACGGCCGACTTAGCTAGAGGACAGAAAAGCGTGCGTTTAAAACTGGGTTATGCATAATTTACGCCCATCGCTTCATTCACAAGGTACGCGTGTAGCGGGGGATGAGGGCGGGGCTGCACCCAACAACCCCCCAGGTCACTGGTGCATTCCCAACATCCGTGACCGTTTATGCCTGGCGTTAGACCGATTGTCATTCACTGTGGCGCACACTCAAACCTGTTGACCTCGTGGCCTGTTATTTAGCCACAATTACATGTGGGTTTTTAACGTTGTGGCCTCAGAAAATGTGGTGTTTTACAGAGGGAATAGTATCCAGCTGGCTTCAACAGACCCAAACGCGTTTTGAAAGACGGAGGGTATATCCACTGGTGGTAAACAGGTATTGTTGTCCTATACATAGTATTGAAGAAGGATATAAGTAGACCGTAAAAAGTTACTGTCAAAATTTCAAAAGTCAGGATTCAGTTTCACACATGACTTCCAAGAATGCTACCCCTAATTCAGAGACGAAACTGCACAGAACTTCAATGACCAAAAGAGTGCAAACCGGCCGGCCGGCAGTACACATTAAGCAGTAAATCGGTCATCCGGTCGTGAAAGGCCTAATTAGGGAGCAGTTCGTGCTTAAAATATTGTAAATCAGCTTTAGTTTCGTATCTCTGTAGATTTGTATGTCTCTGGTTGTGATAGAAGAGCGGGTGTGCGGAAACTCTTGTCACAAACTTGATATTAATTTTAAGCTACGCCTTCACACCGATCAGTCTAACTCAACGTCTCCTTATCAAACACATTACCCACTACAACCTATTACAGCCTGTTCGTACCTTTGCAACGCTCGAGGGTTTCTCAATGGATTCAATGAACTTTGCTGAGGAGCTGGCGACACGAGGCGCTGGCGAAATCCGCCCAGATCTCGACACTCTCTTGACCTTTTGCACTTCGCGAACAGCAGTGGGCGCCATTGTCCGTGCTGCTATTGTAGGGTACAAACAAGGAGTAAATTACTCCAAGCGCCCAGCTAAACCAAACACGGCCAGCAGATGGACAGGTGCTTCGTTCGTTTGTTCCCCCCTGTCTCCGTGTTTTACGCCCAAGCATGCAGATGCTATCGCGCACGCACGAACACACACGCATGCACTTGCACACACATACACACACACACACACACACACACACACACACATATGACGTGTTTCTGTTTCAATGTAGATTTTAGCAACAGGGTGTGTGATCCTTGTAATTCCATGATACAAGTTTGACTCTTTATTAGGACCAGAAAATAAACGAAATGCGACAAAGCGAAAAAGGTTACGACCTCCATCTATATAACAACCGCTCACAGACGTGTCAGTCATACAGCACATTGACTACAATGTCTAGACTTGTCATTAACTGAGTTTACACTCGTATACCCACACACACACACCACAGACTTTATACTCTCTGCATGGGCGTAACATAAAGCGAATTATCAAACACTAAAAAAAACGTCCGCAAAAAAGAGAAAAGTCACCATCCAAACATTCATTCATTTGGCGCTAGTGAGTAGACATCCCAAGCCGGACCAAATAAGGGGGAAAAAAGAAGTCCGGATAACAGAAAATGTAGCGAAGGTGGGAGAGAATGGGGACCGCGCCGCTAATGCAGTTATGAGCACAGTGCCACTTCAATCAGCTCGTTTGCTTTGTCACTTGGCACTGGCATAGACTGTTTGCCAGGAAAAGCCTGCCCGCTTTAAACCTCATTCACAGCTTGCGTTTGTCCACTCAGCCCCTTGCGGACACACCGAGATGGTGGTCATGTTTCGGTCTCTTGAAAGGTCCTCTGAGGACAGCGGTAATCAAATGTTTGGGTTCATATCCCCCTACCTTCCCCCCCCCCACCCCCACCCACCCACCCTCTCTCTCTCTCTCTCTCTCTGAAATGGTACCTTTTTTTTCGGTTTTTCGTTTGTTTGTTTGGTTTTTTGTTTGTTTGTTTTTGTTTTGCGTTTTGCTTTTTGCTTGGTTCTGTGGGGTTTTTTTGGCTGTTGTTGAGAAGGGGGTGGCAGGAATTCTATTTACAAATATAATGTTAAAAACGCATGACATTGATTAAATGAACATGCTACACGGAGGGGAGGGAATCACTGCACTTCTATGAGATACGAGCCACAGATGTGGGTTCTGTTTATCAGGCAATCCAGGGCCGTTCCGAGCGTTTGTCGGAAAACAAAAGTCTCGGCCAAGTCGGAGAAAACACATGGGCCCGATGGCAATATATTACCCGCTTACAGAGCTCTCAGATAATCTCTGGGCAGCTCACTGTCACAAACGTTACAACAATGTCTGCTCAGAACACTTTAGGAGCTGTACAGCTGAAGGTAGGCCGCTAGGCAAAATTAGTTAAACTTTTTTTTTTAGCCAGTCTGTTCAATACTGACAACTCGACAGTTCATCAACCTTTACCCTTGCCCGTCCCATGCAGCCTGACACTGAACTCGTCCAGTTCAGCTCACCCCGCTCCGATCGTCCTGGCGTAGGCAAATCTCAAACAGCAACAGTGACGCGATGTGAAGCGGTGCACAATGGTGACTGTGTCAGTGTTTGCCTCTTGGCCAACCAGCTTGAGGCTATCTGATTGCTGAGCCAAGATTTGCGTATCCGACCGCCTTTTAAACGTGACCTCGTGTGACCCTCTCGGTCGTGTTTGTGTAGGGGATCGCGGCTTGCATTGCACGTGCTCACTGAGATTTCGGAGGAAAACATTTGTGTTAGCGGTTACTTCTTCATCGGCCGCGGATGGTCGTTTATTGTTCGAAAACCCGCTAGGAAAAAGTCGTAAACGCCTGGCAGACGAGGGGGGGGGGGGGGAGAGGAAATGGACGGTGCCGTGTGGACTGTATGCGGCGTTTGAAACCTCGGTCATTATACAAAGACGAGACTTTCGACGATCGCGTCGCTTCCGGTAGGGGAGCCGGGGTGGTCGAATGGTAGAGCGTTGGACTTCTAATGCTCGGGTCGTGAGTTCGATCCCAGCTGGGGCCAGATATTGTGCTGGCTTTTTCATCGTTGCCCCGTCTTTGATATCACCCTATGTGGTAGAAAAGGACGTTAAACCCCCAAACACCCACCCACCCACTCGCTTCCGGTAGTTTGTGCGATGGCATGGCCGTGGCATTTTCCAGTGTGCGCATATTTCACGGGTAGTCAGTGGAGTTGCCTTAACAGAGGCACAACACTGGTCTCTCTTTCGCATACCAATTGTGGCCTCTTTAGCATGACCCTTGTTCTATGCTTGTTCTGGCCGTTTTTCTCGTTGCTCCGTCTTTGATATCACCCTTACGTGGTGGAAAAGGACGTTAACTCCCAGATACGGGGTCCAAGGAGCAGGAGCTCCAGGGGATGGTGATGTGTTGGGACTGTGGGCAGTAGAGATTCCCTAGCGTATCTCTCCCCTACTTTCCCCTAGATCTAGTGCATGTGCTTGTGTGTTGGTGGTGGGTGCATGTCTCGTCTGCCTTGTCTGTGTTGTCATGCTTTGCTTGTCGCATAGCAAGTAGTTATGTAGCATCACTCCCCCCCATTCACGGCCTTGCACGAAAAGGGCATGCTGTGTCTGTCAGTCCTCTGGTCTAGCATAACCTCTCCCATCTCAAGACCGTTGTGCGCGAGCGAAGAGCCGCATCCTTCTCGAGGTGACCCTGTGACCGGGCAGCCCGCGCCCCCGGGACAGAACACAACGGATCTAGAGGAGACAACCTCGATAAAAAACCCCGCACCCAGACCACGCCATCAGACCTCTGGGCCATGGACTGCCGGGATATGCAGCTCCTAACCGGGCAGGTGGAGCTCGTTAGCCCTGATCAGCCATTCACCTACGAGAAGGAAAACTCGGACAAGAAAACCAAGCCCCGGGTGGGATTCCCGGCCAAGACTCCCTCCTGTGCTCCCAGGACAGGTGATAGACCAGGAGCTAAGGGTGAGGTAACCCTGACAGAAACCCCGAGTGCTGAAGTCGGAGGTGTTGGGCCGCACGGCGCACTCTAACAAACCACAACACCACGTGTTACTGCCAACATGACACTTGGAGACAGGATTGACAGTAATGGTGCTCGCCCTGTGAGGATCCGCCAGGCAGGTGCAGCGCCGGGCTCCGTGCCTCAAAGGAGTCCACCCTCAGCGACTGGAGGTCCCTTCAACTCGTCTTGTGGAGTCAGGGGACGAGGAAGGAGAGCTACTGGCCGACAGAACAACAAAGCAAAGGACAGCCCCAATATCAACATCATGCACTGGAACGCAGAGGGAGTTTCCAACAAGAAAACCGAACTTGAGCACTTCCTGCAGCAAAACGACATCAACATCTGCTGCCTGCAAGAAACACACCTGCAGGAGGGGAAATCCTTTAAGATCAGGGGATACCAGGCCTTCAGGAGTGACCGACAAGGGAGAAATAAAGGTGGAGTGCTGACCCTAGTCAGGAACAACATAAATGCCAGCCAGACCAAAACATTCATGGAAGAAGCAGAATATGTTGAAGTCAAGATAAGAACCAAGGACAGTGACATCAGCATCGTCAACTACTACTGCCCAAACGACAAGATGCTGTCACTTGACACGATCCAGGTCCCGGACAGAGGCTTCCTCATCACTGGAGACTTTAACAGCCAGTCCCAGAGTTGGGGATATAACACCCTCGATAAGAGAGGAGAAGAAATTGAAGACTGGCAAGATGAAAACCATCTGATCCTTGTCAACGACCCCACAGATCCACCAACATTCTACTCGCGCCGGTGGCACACTACAACAACACCAGACCTGGCTCTCTGCACTGAAGACATCCACAAGAACATCAGCAGAACAGTGACAGCACAGCTGGGAGGGAGCGACCATCGCCCAGTTCTCCTTACCATCTCTGGAAGCACATCAGATCCTCCCCAGCAGCCAAGGTGGAACTACAAGAAGGCAAAGTGGGGACTGTTCAGTATACGTACAAACGAGCTGACCAAAAACATTGAAGTGGATGGGAAAAACATCAACAACGCCATCAAGGAATTCAATGCTAGCATCATCCAGGCAGCGAAGGAAGCCATCCCAAGGGGGGTCCGGAAAAACTACACCCCATACTGGACAGCTGAGCTGCAAAGAACACATGACGAGCTGTCAAAGGCAAGAGAGGAAGCTGAGACCAACCCCAGCCAAGATAACAACATCAAGCTACAAGAAACCAAAGCAAAATTCCTCAGAAAGAAATCAGAGGCCCAGAGAAGAAGCTGGAGAGAAAAGACAGCAGGTCTCAACATGGAGAGAGAGACCACCAAGTTGTGGAGACTGACCAGAGCACTGAACGATGAGGGCACTAAGGGACAGAAGATCACCCTTGAAGAGGATGGAAAGACACTAACAGGGAAAACAGCTGCAAATGCTTTCGCACAAGCATACGCACAAGCAAGCAACACCCCCATCCCGCAGCTTCTCCGAAAGGACATCAGAAGAGAAGAAAAGGAAAGGAGTACCAACAAAGAGGCCCATGATTCCATGAAGCAAGAGATCACCATCGTTGAACTGCTGAAGGCCATCAAACAACTGAAGAAGAAGAAATCTCCAGGCCCAGACAACATCACCAATGAAATGTTACAGCACCTTGGAAACACAGCCCTCCACAAGCTACTGGACATCTTCAACCTCAGCTGGACAGAAGGACAAGTACCTCAGTGCTGGAAGGAAGCCAAGATGATTCCAGTTCTGAAAAAAGGAAAGAACAGAACCAAGGTCTTGAGCTACCGCCCCATCAGCCTTACGAGCTGCGTATGCAAAACCATGGAGCGCATCATCAACCAGCGCTTACAGTGGTACCTGGAGAAAGACAGCATCATTACCCCAGAGCAAGCAGGCTTCAGGAGATACAGAAGCACAGAAGATCAGACAACACATCTTGCACAGGTCATAGAAGATGCATTCCAGGCCCAGAAGATGACCCTAGGTGTCTTCATAGACCTGCAGAAAGCCTTTGATAAGGTCTGGAAAGATGGACTCCTAGTGAAGCTCTTACGAAGCGGCATCCACGGCAACATGTACCGGTGGACCAAGTCGTACCTGCACAACCGCAGAGCCAGGGTGCTCGTGGATGGATACTGCGGCCGAACGGTACTACTTCGGCAGGGGGTACCTCAAGGAGGAGTACTATCACCGACCCTGTTCATACTCTTCATCAATGACCTGGTGTCGGAGCTGCCTAAAGGGGTCCAAGCAGCTCTGTACGCAGACGACCTGGTCCTCTGGTGTTCGGAAGAGTATGCAACAACTGCAACATACAGGATGCAACTTGCTCTGGATAACATCACAGCCTGGGCAGACAACTGGTGCGTGACCATCAACAGGGAGAAGACAACAGCCACACTCTTCACTCTCTCCACTAAAGCGAAAGCAGGCAAACTAACGCTGGGAGGCACAACACTGAAAGTTGAAGACCAACAGACCTATTTGGGGGTCACCCTGGACAAAAGAATGACCTGGAAACAACACATCATGAGTGCAGAGGCCAAAGCCAGAAGAAAGTTGAACATCATGAGAAAGTTAGCAGGAACTCATTGGGGTGCTAACGAAAAGATCCTCAAGACCGTATATCAAGGGACAGTAAGACCACACCTTGAATATGGATCAAGCTCCTGGATGACAGCAGCCAAGTCACACCAACAGACCCTGGACAAAGTACAAAATCAAGCTCTCAGAATCATAACGGGTGCTTTAAGAACAACACCCATTGAGAAAATGGAGGAAACAACAGGCATACCCCCACTGAAAAAGAGGAGAGAATGCAAAGCATTGATACAAGCCACCAAATACAAATGCACAGAAGATCACCTGATGAGTGCTAGACAGAAACAGCTGTCCTCAGGGAGGCTGAAAAGAACAAGCTTTGTACGAGAAACACAGGCGCTACAGAGGAACTACCAAGCAAAACTACCGGCTAAAGTCCAGACACCCCCCCATGATCCTCCACCCTGGGAAGAAAGAATGGAAAACATCACCATCTGCACCACAGTTCCTCATATCACAACGAAAGACGCACAAAGTGAAGTGAGCAAAAAAGCCCTGACGCTAGCCATGCTGGAAGAAAAATACCCCCAAGAAGAATGGATCCGGGTATACACAGATGGGTCGGCCACAGAAGCAGTATGGAAGGGAGGAGCTGGAATGTACATCCAATACCCAGACGGAAGGCGGGAAGCAGAAGCAGTACCAACAGGCCTCTACTGTACGAATTATAGAGCCGAAGTTGAAGCGCTGGTCCATGCGGCAAACATCATCAGCAGCAGAGCACAGCCAGACTCCCAAGTAGTGTTCTTGACAGATGCCCTGTCTGTACTGCAAGCGACCATCAACTACAAACTGCCTTGTCTCCGGAAAGCACTGCAACACATCAAGTGCCTCAAGACTGTCCTGCAATGGATTCCCTCACATTGTGGCATACAAGGAAATGAGGAGGCAGACAGAATGGCAAAAATAGGTGCAAAAGACCAGCAAGAAGAAAACGCAGTCAGCTTCACAGAAATGAAGACCATTATCAAGTCTTTGTTCAGACCCCCTGATGCCCATGACAGCTACCATCAGCTGACAAGACCAGACCAGGTGATCATCTTCCGCCTCAGAACCGGACACAACAGGCTGAGACACCATCTGCACAGTAAGATGCGCCTTGTGCCGTCCCCGATGTGCTTCTGTGGAGAGGCAATGCAGAATACAGAACACATCCTACAAGACTGCAGGAACCTCCAGACCCTGAGGGAAGCGACTTGGCCACAACCAGTCCCCCTGCAACAGAAGCTGTACGGGCCGGTGGAAGAACTCCAGAAGACCACCAGATTCATCTCAAGTACCTGTCTCCCAGTGTGATCATGGCGATCGAGAAGAAGAAGACTCCCAGACACCCACGCACCCACCCTTTGTTCTATGCTTATTTGGAAAATCGACTTTTTTTTCGGATAGGTCAATGACATTGATACAGCTACTTGACATTACCAACGGTACCCGCCCGATAAGAAATCTTGTGTCCAAGCTTGCACGCTGCCCAAGACAGCTTGAAAGACAAGGACAACCAGAAGGGAACAACAATAGAGAGGACACCCTCCCGGACTGTTAAAATCGGCATGTAGTGTAATTGAAAAGTCGTCCCCGCCTCGAGTTGCTCCTTTGAAGTCGGCCTGTATCGCGGGCTGAGATCGCGCGCCACGTTGACATGGGCACGGGAGCTGTCAGCAAGTTGGGGGGCCTGAGACAATTGTCGTGGGTGTCGTTAAAGTTTGGGAACGTTTGTTAGGGGAGGGGGTGTGTGGAGGGGTTGGTGCTCCCAGGGTGGGCTGGTGTAGTGTATCGGTTTGAAATGCGGTCAGTCGGGTATTAAATGGTTTTGTCGTACCGCGAGGCCATGTGCTCACCGATCTGAGTAAATAGTTGGTTGACACAGTTATCGGAGAGATCTGGATGATGCCATGGTTATGTTCAAAAATTCATGATTTGTAGTCTTCATGCTGGTCTCCCCAGGGTGGGTTGGTGTTTGGGAGTTAACGTCCTTTTCCAACACATACGGGGGATATCAAAGACGGGGCAACGATGAAAAAGCCAGCACAAACATTTGGCCCCAGCCGAGATACGAACTAACGACCCGAGCATTAGAAGTCCAACGCTCTACCATTCAACCACCCCGGCTCCCCTGGTCTCCCCAGCAGAAATGTCAAGAGACACTTGACAGACAAGAGAAATTGCTTGAGCGGTGACTGGTGACTTTCGGTTGATCAGAGATGGGCCGGAAGAGATCTTTGTCTGGTTTGCATTTTTTTTTTACCTGTTGTTAACGTCTCATTTGTATTGAACCACGCAGATGTCTCAATGTTCCCCAAGTAGACATCTAAAAGTTTAGATTATATGCGTGTGTCGTGAGGCTTAGGGTAAAAAATGCCATTGCTGCGAGCTCCAAAGAATAAAGAGGCTTTTTTCTGGTTTTGTTTGTTGTTGTTGTTATTATTGTTGTTGTTTTGTTTTGGGTTTTGTTGTTGTTGTTTGTTGTTTGTTTTTCTTGGTTTGTTTGATTGTTTTTTTTTTTGTTTTTTTGTTTGTTTGGTTTTTTTTTTGTTTTTTTGGGGGGGTGGCGGGAGAGAAAGGGGGAGGGGTAATTTACTGACGATTTTGCCACCTTCCCCCGACCCCCAACCCCAACCCTGAAGTATACGAAGAATATGATCAAAGTTGGTATATTATTCACCACAAACTACCAGTTCACACAGTCCCGACCAATGTTGTTTGTTGCGCTTGGTTTGCATGTCGATAACTTGAACAATGTTATCTTGCCTTTCCCTTACAAACTCCTTTCTTGTGCTTATCTCGTGATCCTTTGATATCAGGCCGCAAAAAACTCACCTCATTTAAAACGCGTGTCAGAGTTAAAATACGTTTTTCATTCGGTGACAGTGACACTGAGACCCTTGATATCGTCAGGGAGATAGCGACTTACACAAGTCTTGTGCCGTCTGACAGGCTCGGACAGTGTAAATAGCGAAATTACATCGCTTTCTTTAACTGTTGACACGGGATCAAATGCAACTGAATGGTATGTAAACGATATACGATAACCAACACCAACACTGCCACTACTATAGTCATGCCCGGATTAAAAAAAAAAAGAGAGAGAGAGAGAGAGATATCACACACAAACACGCACACACACACACACACACACACACACACACACACACACACACACCATAAACTGAGACAAAGCTATCAGTATCAATAATCACCAGATATGAAATGCATTCATGTTTTATGCCAAAACAGTTCAGAAGCCCGACAAAAAAAAAAAATGCGAGGAAATGTAGGCAAATTCAAAATGCACGGCCCAGTTGCGTTGTTTTTGACTTCGCGTTTCCCGCCGAGGGATGCATCCCATCCCAGGGGATTTAAAGGGATAATTAAAGGACATTCTACCCGAGCGACCACTATAGTCGTGAAATTTGTTTTACATTTTACCTCACTTTACAATTTTTTTTGCTGTCAGGTTTCCTCGGCAACCCGCTGTAGGTGATGTCAAAGTAAATTAAACATATAAGCAACACTTCCCCTCAATATAAATCTTTTCGCTCACATTGATATGGTGATAGGCAGCTGCATGGTGCCGGTCGTGTGATGGTAGTGTTAGTATAGAAAAGAGTTAAAACGTGCAACGTTAAGTGAGTCTGTCACAGTTAGTAACTGAGAGGGAAAAAAAAACTGTTCCACACATGATAATGACTATTGCATACTCTGATGCAATGTCCATAAAGAGCCTATACTCAAATGCGCTGTCGAACGTCCCTACACAACAAGAGCTACCGTTTCCTTTCACATCGTGGTGAGGCTTTTTGAAAAGCAGGCAATGCCGACTCTTCGTGTCCCAGTCCATGTGCACTGCGTACAACCTGCCCCCCTGCGTTCCGACACTGAACCTGGCGGAAAGGAAACCGAGCTAGGATCGGATGAACTCTGAAATAGAACTCATATGGACCTGCAAAGACACACTCCGATCCTTTTTTACACCCCAAGCACGCGTCTCCGTTCGGCTGGGATCAAGTGCTGCCGACCCCTTCACGAGAAAATTAAACAGCCATTACTTTGGCCAAAATCTTCCCGTTAACGTGAGCGGTTTAACCCCTGACCTCCCCAGCCTAACGGCATACCGCCATCGCTACGAGCAGAATGACCTCCCTTGCCGCGTCATGTTTGAGGGGAGATTACTCCCATCGACGACAAACAGAGGAGACGTCTGCCGGCGATTCCGCGTCTGCTCAGCGTGGTGGAGGGAACATGTAGGGGACAGGGTCGCGACAAGATGCGAATTCTGATTTTATTGACGAATGAAACAGGGCTTTTCTTCTTCTTCTTCTTCTCAATGCCCAAGAGCAGATGACCTAGGTCAACAGACATTGTATACTCTTTGCCCAGCTGATTTAATCTACTGATATCATCCACCATAACATGATATTCCTTTTTGTGACTATGTTATCCACCATAGCAGAGTTGATATTAACGTCGCATATCTTTACGCTAGTTTCACAGTATGGGTGTTAGTTTTACTGGACTTTCTGAAATTACAGTCACAAAATCTTAACGAGATTAATCGAGGACCACTGATGGTGTCGAGTGTTACCTGTACCTACTCTGTGTTGTTTATGCATAACAATGAAAGAGGAATCATTCAGCATTGTGGCAGCATTTCTTGGAAGGTAGAGACTTGATATTTGTAGAAAGTTTCGAGAGTCTTTCGAGAGAAATTCTGAATAAAACAGACGCGATATGAAAAAAAAAATTGCCATTGACAAGACAACTGCCTGTTTTCATTTCTCTTCTCCGATACCTGTAAAGCGACTTTGCTGAACGCAAGGCGCGTAGACAGTGCTCAAGATGAACTGGTGATTGAAGGCCCCCCCCCCCCTCCCCTAGCCCCACTCCTCCCCTCATATTAGCCTCGGGTGCTTCCACAAGGGTCATGCTTGCAAACCTTCCTCCCCTCTCTTCCTTGACCATCAATCCAAAAACCACACGGCCGCCACCCTGGGCCGACTTTTGTTGTGATTTCGCTCCACAAACACGCGGAGCGGACGAGACCTGAATGAGGGCGACCTGCTCTCACCCGGCGGGCAGGCTGGTGAATGAGATCTCAATTAAGAACTTGGTTACAAACGTCTGATTCCTGTTCTTTGAGGTTCTGGTCCCGGCAGTCGCTCCAGGTCCTGATGCATGTGGCGATTTCACAGTCCCGTGCTCCTTCCGTTCGCGGGCAAACTAGAGGGTGAATGGAAGGGAGGGATTTTCTGTTTCTCTTCTCACATGTCCAGTTATAGGCTTCAGTTTCTTCTCCGTCGGAGAGAAGTTTGTTTTTCCTTCCGGAAACGTGGATGCCCTTGTCGGCTGGATGTGTCAACAGGAAATGTAGCCTTTTCTCGCCTCTTTTTTTTTTTCTCCTCAAGGTTTCCCTCCACAAACATGTTTTCTTTTTTCGCGTTGCGTCGTCGTCATTTGCTTGTCAAGCATGCGTCCATTCCATTTCAGTGTTTGAAATCTGCTGGTGGAAAGAAATGAATGCAGCTGGTTTGATGCTGTTGTCGCTGTTGGGTAGTTGGTTGGTTAGTTGGTTTTCTGCACGTTTGTCAATTCTTCGAGTCGGGGAAAAAAACACGACATGGGGGTATGCTTAACGTTTACTCTTCAATTACGAACTACCACAGCAACCGCTGTAATGTCTTATCCAAACGCAAATAAGCCGAGTAGATCGATCAAGACATTAGTTAGTGCATTCTGCCGCGATAAAAAAAAAGTTCATCGGAATCATCGGCACTATATTAGTTCAGGACTATCATAACAAAATGAATCTGTTTCCACAAGACCCTAGGATAAAACCGGTATACTTGGCTCACAATTTATAGAGTCACGAAACCTCTAAGCCGTCTCCAACAAGATCTCTGCACAACAGCAGCTAGACGACCGAATGTTCTGGAACATTCTATGTGACGCCTCGTAAGACCACTCTCTGGGGCACAGAGTCTTTCAGTGGAAAGTACAGGTCTCTGTGCACGGTGGGGAAATGGCGCTCACTGCGCTACCGTGACGGGCCTAAATTTTCTCGGTGCTCTCAAACACAAGGTCGCGCACTATGTCATCCTTGACCAGCTTTGAACCCAGAGGGATCCTCAATGGCGCAAGTGATGGCAGGCTGTCTTCAGAGTGAAAGTAGGCGTGTTTCTGAATCAGAGACATACATAACATGTCTCTGTCTGAATGGACAGATCTATTATTTCATTAAGTCGGGTGTGTATGCTTCTGTAATCGTCTCTTATTCCACCACAAGGCAGCTACGTGATCGTCTGCACCGTGCAGTAATACTTGCCTGTAGAGTGCAACACCTTGGCCTGTCAGAGTGCAACCCCCTTGCCGTTTACTCACATCCTGTTGGATCAGTGTACCACGTAAACAGTGCCATCAAAGCGCAACAATAATTGTCCGCTGGCTAAGATTTTGCCCAAACGAAAAGTGGTCGGATATTCAAGACTTCGTTTCAAATCGATTCATATGACACACAAGTCTTCGCTTTTCTAAAAAAAATTCGCCATTTTTGAAAATGGCGCTGGCTGTAAGCAGTCACATTTTCACGCCCCGCCGAAAAGGGACTGCACTCTGGAGTCTATCGTAAGATAAGGCAATAGTGTGACGAAACACGTCACACTGTAACGACGTCATAAGGCGGGGGATTTCCCGGAACGCCGTACAAAGAGGAATATCATGTTATTTTTAGGATTTTAGAAAATCCTCACAACGTCTACAGACGAGTGCTGCCCGTTCGCAGAGACTGTTACTGCCGCACTCCCGCGCTATGCAACACTTCCCGGTACGTGCGGTAGTGGCGCTAATGCGTTTGATATGCTCTTTTTTTTCTTTCCTGTCTTCTTCCTGCTCTCTTCTTCTTCTTTTATTTATTTTTTTTCTCCACGCCTTTACATTTCAGTCCAGTTTTCCACGCCAATTTCTCCGCCATGCTCTTTGTAAACTGGTTCAGATGAGCACGTATATCAGTTTTTGCTTGTTGTGCTCTCTTTCAATGTATTACTGTTTGCTGTTTGACGGTGATCCAGTTTCAATGAATAAAAAAATGTTTAAACCAACAAAACAAAACAAAATACGTCTGCACGAAGGATATTCACACAAATCTCGTCTTATCGCTAAGTACGGTCTATGGTCTGTCCACTCTGGTTACCCGTGACCAGTAATTGGACAGGAGGGCGGTCTGGATTGAGCACTGCGTCGGTAGATGTTATACACTGTCCTCAGCTCTTCTTCAAGCTGGTGGTGAAGTTGTTTGCACTCTCCTCCCCTCCTCTCACAGCGGACAGTGGCCATCGACCGCCACCATATGTCGTCCAGGCTCCGCATGTAGAAGTCGAGGTTAGGGGTTTTAGCCCCGGGTTAGAGCCTAACCTCGAACTAAACTAGCTCTAGGGTATTTTTTTCTTTTTTTATCAGGAAGCGGGTCCATTCCAGCAAGATGCCTAAGCCGATATAGAAGGACTTTTTTCTTCCTTTCTTCGATTCCTTTATTTAATTTTGCTTTTGGGTTTCTTTTGTCCTAGTCTGGGTTAGGCCCGTAGCCGTGGGTTAAATTAACCTCGACTTTTACATTCGGGCCCAGATCCCCCCCCCCACCCACCCCGCCCCCCCCCCCCCCCCCCCCTTTTTCCCCCTGGTGTGGCACAAACAGACATCCGTGTTTATTCTTGCCTTCTGCTTCTCTTGTCACCCTCCTGTCCTTGTTCCAACCCTTGTTTTCTTTCCCCCTTTTCCGTCAATGCCGAGGACAGTGCGGTGACAGTATACGCGGCGGGGCGGCGGAGGTCCCGGCTTGTGAACCGCAGCCGTGAACCTAGTACGAGTGTTTTGAGGAACAGGTGTCGAAAGGTGTCTGTGTTTTCACACCTTTTCTCTCTTTTGTCTCGGTAACATGTTTTTTCTTTGACATACCCCGTCGCTCGTTGACTGTTTTCGATTGTATCGGGCGGGGCATTTGTACGTTTTGGTGTTCTGACAGAGGGCCATTGAAGTCCAGATGAGGTCGACCAGCCTGCTCCGTGCTGTTAGTCTTTCTTTTTAAGTCGACAGTTCAAAGATCTCCAGGCTTCACAACTTCTGTAGTTGAACGGTTGCGCTCGTGAGAGCGCCTGCACGAAAAAAAAAATTTTTTTTTTTTCGTAATGACAAGTAGAGTTCTGAATGCAATAAATGCAATACACTCACGGCGTGTGTTGACTGCAAAGAATCCACGGAGGGCTCGGAAGCTGGGGCAATTTTTTTTTTATTATGCATGATAACGGAGATGGGGATGATGGTATGATGATGCTATGGAGGTCCTTGTGGTTTGGGGCTGCGGGACATTCCGCGCCGCATTCCACGCTTCCTGTCATAAATATCCCGGCGTTAACCAGGCCCGGGAACTACGGCACCTGCGGTGCCGGTCTTGTAATCCCCCACATCATGAGATGTGTCATACCAAGGGAAGCACCTTCAAAGTCGCACCCGTGAAGTGGGTAAATCTCGGCTGTGTGGCAACAGCCTCTTCATTGGGCCCATAACACACCCTCTCTTGATAGGAGCCGACCTAGGTAGGAAAAATCCCGCTTGCTTCGGCTGGGACTCGAACCCGAGTCTCCCGGTCCATGGTCCAAAGTGCTAACCACGACGGGAGCTGGTGAGCAGCTAAATTTAGATCTATAGCCGCTGGCTTCCCGTACATCAAGGTCTGTGGCACTAGGCATGTGTAAGTTGTAGGCATTTCAAGCCAGAACTGAAAAGAGGCGAAATCAAACAGCGTGTAGCAAATGGGTCGGGATTCAGACGTGGATTAAAGCTACGTCAAGGTTCCATTTCGCCAATTAGTGTGCGGATTAGGGCGGACCCACTACCGCCTGTGTCTGTGGTAGGTCAGCGAAAAACCTCCGGTGTCAGTTACGCAGAATACGCAGACTCTAATCGTAAAATCTTTCATTGGCCGATGGTACGAGTTGTAAACACGCGCCCCCCTCTCCCTCCCCGCCCCGTCCCACCCCCCACTCCCTCACCCACACCCCCGCCTCCCCTGAAGTCGGGTGGCTTTTCAGCAGGCTATTCTAGTACCCCCAATTCTTTATTTTCTCCATGCCGGGTCATAGACGTCGAGACTCACAAGCCAATTACCTGCAGACCGATTCGATACTCTGGGTTGGGGTTGTTTTATTTGTCCGCTCTGTCAGTGCCACCCGGTCCACCCGACGTGTTTATGGCGACCTTGACTCGAGTAGCTTTTAATGGGGTATGAACAGTGGCACCTGAATGCTAGTAGAGCACCACGAGGCTGGTCCAGCCATCGGGGGGGGGGGGGGGGATTTCAGCGTTGAAGTCAACATTTCATCGTAAAAACGTCTGTAGGTTAATCCTGTTTACAAGGGATTACTAAATCTCGACACAAGGGAGTTAGATCTGTTCTGTGCGAATGCCACAGTGGCCTACAAGAAATTGAGGCAGATTAAAGTCTCTGTGGGTTATTTGTCACGTTAGACAGATTTTGTTTTGTGCGTGGACACGTGGCTGTTCTGTAAGCTTCCGTCACCCATCCACCCGCCTGCTTTATCCCCCCCCCCCTCCTCCTCCACCCCTTCCCCCTCTTCCAACTCCCCATTAACCCTTCCCCATAATTATAGTCCCTGCTAATAATGCAGTAGTCAGGATGACCCTCCGGGATGTGGATGCCACAAACACGCATGGGTAACCCGGACTAACAATGCAGTATACGGCAAATGACCAAGATGGTCGGAAAGTGTCGACATCAAATGAGCTGGGACATTACGTGCGATTTTGCTGTACAAAATGCTCCTTGTGAAAGCGTCGCTACAGGGCGTTCAGTTCTCTTTAACTTTGTCCTGTTTTTGTTTTTTTTGTTTTTTTTTAAGGGGAGGGGGAGAAGGGGTGTTCAAATTACCCTCTTGCCAAGTGCAATATGTCAGGCACAAGCAGTTGGTGTAGAGTACAGATATGCAGAGCCATCATTCCCCACCACATCTTTAAGTTAACCGGGCCTTAATTACCCAGGAAACAGGACCTAACCCCATTGTACTTCATAAGAAACCAGCACGTCCGCTCCCTGAATTTACATGCAAGAGATACACCCAGTTAAACCCCTCCGTTCACTGAAACAAGACAAAACTCATTTCTCTATGTCGCATGGGGGTGTACTGATGGCATAGTCTGATGGCGAGACCGGCTTAAATTCTAGAGTACAGAGCGGTAGACCCCTCCAAGAGAAAATTACAGTTGATAGAGATCTCGTAGCCTCGCATCCCAAAAGCCAAGGGATTATCTGGTAGTTTATCCACGTCCAGTGTTAGAAGGGTTCTGTCTGGGGTGAAAATCCTGTAATGAAGCCATAATCCGAAAGCCAGACAAAAGAAAGGAAAGTCGACTTTTGCGTACTGCTTATGGGACTGTTGGAATGTCCTCAATGTATGCTCGGTTTGTGATTTCTTGGGGTTTTATTTGTTGTTGTTGATGATGTTGTTGTTGGTTTTGGTTTTTGGTTTGTTTGTTTGTTGTTGTTTTGTGTTTTTTTGTTGTTGTTGTTTTTTTTAGCAACTTTTGTTAATGAAATCTAGCATATACCAGAAAACACCACTTCTCCATACAAGCTTCACTGCATTTTTCAAGATTCAAAATTGAATTTTTTTCAATTCCGGGTTTTGTTGTTTTTGCTGTTGTTGTTGTTGTTGTGTTGTTGTTGTTTTGTTTTGGACTGTTGTTTTGTAATTGTTTTTATTGTTTGTTTGTTTGTATGTATGTATGTATGCTTTATGTTGATTTTTTTAACATTTTTAGAACGACAATAACAAACATTAATACATGTATATTGAGACATGCCTTCCACACACACACACACACACACACACACACACACACACACACACACACACACACACACACACACACGAAATTAAACTTTATTTCTTATGTGATGACTGACACTGCTTGGGATGTTTGTGTTGTTCTTCCTTGTCGTTTTTTGTGATTTCACCTATTATTGTTATTATTATTATTATTTGGTCTCTTGGCAGATGTGAGATTCGTTCGGGTCCAGAATTCGTGTTGAGGAGTTTCAAGTTTGACGGATCGAGGTTCGAATCCCGCCTCTATCACTATGCAGATCCGGACTGCAGTAAACCACTGTACTCAGTCGTTTCGAAAGGGGAGCATCACCTTTTGCAGGTAAGGATACAACTCGTGGTTGCGGAAATCGTCAGAGATCCGGTGAAGAATTCGGAGGGGAAAAGTGTTTAGAGGTCTGCATTCTCATTAAAAAGCCACAAACAGTGTGCTTTTAAAGAAAGACCAAAAAAACCCTGTTCGGCTGTGCAAAATGCATAGTCAACTCTGTCACAATTGCAGAGATTTCAGCGTCCCTGAAACCCCCTATAAAAGCTACGGGAGCCTGATTTCACAACTCCAAAGACACTCGCCCAGCCAAGCAGCCAAAGACACACACCAGGAACAACTTGTCCTTTAGGGCCAAAAGCCATAGGACGTAAAGCAAGCTAATGATGATGATTTCACAACTCAGTTTGCGTTTTGACACTGAGCGAGAAAGGTCTCGGTGACTAATCTTCTCGAGTCGCACTGCACAGCACCCGCTAGACACTGAGGACCCTAGTTTTTATGAACTACAGGGAACACTGAGGCGGGGCGGGGAGCCTGTCTTGAGAAAGCAAGGAATGAACTTAACAGCCAATTTACCAAAACTAGGGCGCTTTCACTAACGACCCTTCTTCTTTTTCAGGAGTCGTGGGTTGTCCCCGGCGCCATGGAGGGACGCTACCACCTCAACACTGTTCACGTGGTCCCCTACACAAAGCCAGCCGCTGATTGGCTGCTGACTCTGCTCAAGTCCGCATGCGCACAGTTCGCGGCCTTGACCCTGAAACCTTTTAACAAATACCTCATTCTCAACGACCCTTGGAAGAGAGATTCACGTCGTGATGATGGAGATAAAAGCAGCGAGGATGATGAAGATGGTCGGCTTGAAGATTTTGATTGCAGTCTGCCGCTCAACTTTACGCTGAACGAGCTGCAGCTGGTTCGTGTTGAGACACGTGTGCACCACGCCGGCCATTCCACCAATCGGATCACAGAAGGCAGCGCGGGAAATACAGGTCAAGGTCGCGCACGCCGGCACACCGTTCGTGAGCTGCTACTGGGCGACGTCCACACGGAGTTGTCAGAAAGACAGAGACATCGACCCACCAGCTTCCAGGAATCACTCAGAGACGCACAGGTAAGAAAGACGAGTTTTAGAACGTCAGTGGTGTTTGTTGAACTGGGTTTTGTTGTTGTTGTTGCTTTTGTTGGTGGGTTTGGTTTTTTTTTTTTTTTGTTTGTTGTTGTTGTTTTTGTTGTTGTTAATTTGTTGTTTTTTTTGTTTTGTTTTTTTTTCGGGGGGGGGGGGGTTGTTGTGTTGTTTTTGGGTTTTTTTTCTTGTTTTGCTTTATTTTGTTTTTGGGCTCTCTCTCTCTCTCTCTCTCTCTCATACGTGGTGGAAAAGGACGTTAAACTCCCAAACACACACATACCCTCTCTCTCTCTCTCTCTCTCTCTCTCTCTCTTCTTCTTCTTCTTTGTTTGTTGGTGATGTTTTGTTGTTGTTGTTGCTTGTTTTTGAATGGTGTTGGTGCTGTAGATGTTGGTGCTGGTGTTGGTGTTATTTCTCCGCCGGAGGACAGCATCAGTGATAAGCTGTTGAACCCAAATCGGGGTTTTCTAGAGAACTATTTATGGCGTTAACTGTTTCTGCTGGTCGTGCGTTTTGGACAGCAAAACTTACCGTGCATTATTATGAGGATCTGTACGCACCTTTCCCTCTCAGAGCGCGCGCGCGCGCACACACACACACACACACACACACACACACACACAGACTGGCACACACACACACACACACACAGACTGGCACACACACACACACACGCACGCACACACACACACACAGAGGGGGGAGAGTCGATAATGTTGAGGGGTGGGGGGGGGGAGGGTGGATGGAGGATAAGTTAAAAAATGTAAACAACATGTTTACCCCGATACTGAGAGGCAGCCAGCGGAGGTACGAAACTGCGGAAGACGTCGCACTGCTATCAAAAGGCTGATGAAACCTGAAAGAGACGCTCTTAGCACGAAACCAAGCTGGACGCGGTAATCCATCGACGTTGTAAGGTTGCCGAGAAACACGGTCGGTCCTCCCGAAGATGAAGAGCAGCGACGGAAAACTTTTGATACAGTCGGCGACGGGATTAACGAGCGAGGACCACGAGTTTTGTCAAACAGCGCCACTGGCTGTTAAGCCTGGGTAAGCAAGCGGTTGAAAGAGCATTAGGAAGGGATTGGACAGACGATTAATTTTGGCGTGAGTGCGGACCGCAGTAGCGCCAACGCTGAGTTGACTGAAGTGTCGTCTGTCTTGTCTTGTTGACTGTAGGGAAAGGATGGTGGGTGGAGTGTGTGTGGGGGGGGGGAGGGGGGTGGAAAGGGGAGAAAGGGAGAGAGGCGATCTGGGGTGGGGGTGGGAGGGTGTAAGGGGGACTGGGATGAAGGAAAAGGAGATGGGTTTTGGACAAGTGCCAAACCAGGTTTAAGGTAAAGATCCAAAAGGTAGTCGAAAACACTCAAAGTTGAAATCGCATCGTGCGCTTTCCAACTGCCACGGGGGGGGGGGGGGGGGGGGGGGGGGGGGGGTCAGGATAGCCGAATGGTAGAGCGTTTGACTTTCAGGGCTCTGGTCGTGAGTTCGAATCCCGGCTGGGGCCAAATATTCGTGTTTGCATTTTTCTCGTTGCCCCGTCTTTGATATCACCCGTACGTGGTGAAAAAAGGACTTTAAACTCCCCAAAACACACATACACACACCTACACTCGAACTGCCAGCGACAGTGTCATCGGCGTTTTAATGCAAAAGGATTGACTGTCCGAGAATAAAAGCGCTTGTGCCGAGTTCATGAGTTACACTGACACGATTTGAACGTTGCTTTTCAAACAACAGGGACAAAAGAGAGAGGGGTGGGTGGGTGTTTTGGGGTTTAACGTCCTTTTCCACCACATACGGGTGATATCAAAGACGGGGCAACGATGAAAAAGCCAGCACAAATATTTGGCTCCAGCCGGCATACGAACTCACGATCCGAGCATTAGAAGTCTCTACCATTCGGCCACCCCGGCTCCCCCAAAAGAGAGAGAGAGAGAGAGAGAGTGTGTGTGTGTGTGTGTGTGTGTGTGTGTGTGTGTGTGTGTGTGTGTGTGTGTGTGTGTGTGTGTGTGTGTGTGTGTTTTCTTACCCTGCTTGCCGTTTTCTTAATTATCTGCATTATACAGTTTCATCTAACGCTCCGATCCTGAATCTTTTTGGCGTGTGTCGCAAACCCCAGAGAGCAAAACTGCATGACCACACACGAATTGGAAGAAAAAAAATGTTACACCTTTCAAGATCAAGCCATCGTGATCTCTTCAATCTGATATTAGCCTGAAAAAAAGGCAAAAGAATAAAAACGAGCACTCACGGCGCTATGTCTCAAACGCGCCTATCCGGTTTGGGTCGTGTGAATGGGATAACAAATGGGAATTTATTGAGTTGAAAATGTGAGCTTCATATGCGCATGTCAAAAGGCCAAAGCGAGGCGATTTTTCACAGCATTATTCGGCAGTAAATTCGCATCACAAACTCGTTGGTTGTATCGGCTTTGCTTGAGTTGCCATGGCAGCTTTGATGTGTTTGCAACAACGTTAGTGGAGGAATATCCAAATGATTTATCGTATCAAACGCGTAAATTGTGTTTGTAGCCATTTTCGGAGCTGTGCTGCGTGAGGGATGTAAATTGTATGGTTATTTGACGCGTCGAATTCTTATGAACAGGAAACTTGAAAACGGCGTCTTCATTTTTTTGAGGGAAGGCATTTAGCAAAAAAAAAAAAAAAATTAAATAAAAAAAATGAGGGAATATCTGAAAAGGTTCAGTGACAGTTACGAGAAAAAGAAGAAGATGAAAGTCATAAACACTTTTTGCCGACAGAGATTTGATGTAATCGAGATGCCTGCCTCTCTCTCTCTCTCTCTCTCTCTCTCTCTCTCTCTGATGTCCGGAATAGCTGAGCTGATAGAGCGATGGACTGTGAATGCTCTGGTCGTGAGTTTGAATCCCGGCAGCCTGAGAGCCAACAATGTGTGATGGTTATTTCCTCGTTTCCCCGTTTCTGATATCACCCTTATGGACGGAAATGTCGTTAAGCCGCAAATAACTCTGTGTGCGTGTGTGTGTGTGTGTGTGTGTGTGTGTGTGTGTGTGTGTGTGTGTGTGTGTGAGAGAGAGAGAGAGAGAGAGATTAAATGCAGCAGAAGAAAAGGTTTATCAGTATTGATCTTGAATTCGTGCCTCCGCCTTATGGTAGGCAGAGAGCGACCAAGGTGAGGTGGGGGTTTGGGGGTTTCAGAGAGCGACAGAGAGAGAGAGAGAGAGAGAGATCAGTGTCAGAAGGTTTTTTTTACGAGGCGCTTCAGCAACAGGTGTGAACGACGAACAACCAACACTGGTTCCCCAGGTGTGAATGACCACGAAACCAATCCCCCAGCTTCCCCCCAAATGGCCTATACACGACGATAAACCAAAAGCCCCGTTTTCGAGTCTGGTCACACTCCACCCGAAACCCCCACCCGTAACTGCGGTTAGTCGGATTCACAGTCATAAATTAGCCGAGAGCCACGGGAGCGCCAGGGGTCGTCTCAGTCGCTGGGGCTGAAATGGTCCATGTCGTACATGTATAGTGTTTGGGGTACTGTACGCTGGGTATTATGTCACGAGTGACATACAGCGCTGATTTCACGTATAAACCGTATGATCATTGTTCGTTTGACAAAAGATGGCTGGAGTCCTCCCCCCTCCCTTCCCCCTCCCCCATCCCGAAGCCTTCCCACCCCCCCCCCCCCTCTCCCTCTTCTCCCGTGGACGGTGCAACTCGTGAAACTGCATTCTCTTTGAGAGAGAGATGATGATACGTTTTTTATTCAGGATAGAGCATTTAGGCATTGTTGCCTATCTTACATGCTGTCCTGCTATTCTACTAGAGAGAGAGAGAGAGAGAGAAAACGCCATATGTTTGTTGGTTGGTTGTGTTTGTTTGTTTGTTTCTCTTTACTACTTCATTGCCCCTTTCGGAAATTTGGGCTGCCTCCACCAAAAGAGGCGCGTCGCCGCGGTACAGCGTCACCCGTCTTTGATATCACCCTATGTGGTGGAAAAGGACGTTAAAACCCCCAAACACCCACCCACCCACCCACCCACCCGAGAATTTGGAATCCGCGTAAAGTGTCGCGGATCGCGACGTACTACAGAACACCGCGTACCTAAACTGTCCGACGCTGACCATTTCATCCTCGCTGAGGTTCCTCTGTTGGTAGGATCCCCCCTTGTTGTGTCCGTTCCTCCCGGTAGCAGCTATCCGCACCGGTACGCTTCGCTGCACACGACGTAAAGATCACACACGCAGCATCGATAAATCAGTCAGATCGTTTTCTTTCCGCTGCTGTCTTCTTCTCAACACCTGAAAAAAAATTCTCGGGGGATATATAGATTTCCTACTTGCAAACGAAGAAAAGGTATGTTCTTTATGTATTGAGATTTAGGGTACTTCAGCTGCGCCGCGCTTACCCGGCCAAGAGTGGGTGTGTGGGTGTTTGGGAGTTTCACGGGCTTTTCCACCACGTTTGGGTTTTATCAAAGACGGGGCAACGAGGGTGGGTGGGTGTTTGAGGGGTTTAACGTCCTTTTCCACCACATACGGGTGATATCAAAGACTGACGGGGCAACGATGAAAAAGCCAGCACAAATATTTGGCCTCAGCCGGGATACGAACGCAAGACCCGAGAACTGGAAGTCCAACGCTCTACCATTCTCCCACCCCGGCTCCCCCTGGGCAACCAGAAAAGGACAGCACAAATATTTGGTCCCGGCCGGGAATCGAACGGTAGTAGATCAGTGTATGGTATGGTATGGTATGGTATGGTATGGTATGGTATCCTTATCCCTGGCGATATATCCATCTCTTTTGAGACGCTCAAGGCGCCGCAGGATTGGAATGCGAAGCAGCGAAAGCAGTGAACCAACAGACGGCGAAAGGCAAGGCGTCTGATATAGTGTTGCTGCGGGCCATTTCATTTCAACGAAATAGTATAGTAAAACGTATAGTGTATTGGTGGCCCTCAACATGCTAAAGATGTACAACTAGACCGACGATAACCAACCAGTCTTAATAATAGTAGCGCGTATAGTGCAGTGATGGCCCTCAACATGCTACAGATGTACAACTAGACTGGCGATAATCAAACTAGGCTCACGTTTCCAGGGAACTACTTTGCGGATGTGATCAGTTGTCGACGTAGTGCTTCGGTTCCAGTTCGGTTGTTTCGCGTGTTTCGCGCGGCGGAGACTGAGGGTTTGGCTGCTTCTGAGTCAGTCTCGAAGTGCACGGATATTTGCGTATCAACTGACCTACTTGCGCATAGTGATTATGAATTGTGACGGTGATGAGACGAGAGACGAAATCCGCGTGTGCAGTCTGTAGTCTGCAGTCACTCTGTAGCAAGTTGTTTGTCACCGACTGTCAGTTTCGGCTTTGCTTCTCCGTAGCAACGTTCAGTCAGCCGGTTTCGAACACATAGCACGCCTCAAGTGCGGTGACCCTGCCGAAGGTATGCCAGTATCTGCCGTCAACTGACCTCTAACGCCCGCCATTCATTAGTTTCGGAAACGGCTGCTGATAAAGCTTCTATTCGCAGAAAGCGAAGGGGGCAGAGAACAATGACAAGCACCACGACAGATAACTCCTTCCGAACAGGGGGGCTTTTTCAGAGGCGACAACTCTGACATGTTTACGACTGCTGGTTCAGGAGCGCGCTCTTGAGCAAGTCTCGTTGCTTTGACAGTAATGGGTGAAAATATGTTTGTAAGGCTAACAAAGCGGCACAAAACAGATTTCCGACACACCGGCTTCTCATCTTGAGGCTTACGGTTGATTTAGGGCCTCGAAATCCTGGGGCTGTAGCAATTTACTTTTGGCGCTAATCGTGGTTATCGTTCTTCAGGGTGACAGGCGCGATAGGGGGGCGCTTTCACTGCTTGACAATGACCTCGTCTCTTATTCTTGTTGGTTTCGCTGGTAGGTCTTTGAAGGTTTTGTGTAGTCTGATGTTCCTTTTTTTGTAGGGCGAAGGGTGATGTATGACTGCGTGTCCTGAATGACCTAAACACGGATCGAAATAAATAGAAGGGGAAAAAAGTCACTGCGTATGTTTTCTTGACCCGATTACGATGAACGAGGTGTACTCGAAATAGGAGTATTTGCGTGGAACATTATTTTGTGACTGGGTTTCTGATGCCGGGTTTGTTGATATTTCATTGCTCGTGATTCTGTTTAGAATATCATCACTCTCCAGTTTAGAACTCGGCCCGAATAATCCAGTTCGAAACTAAGGTGGCTAGCGTACTGCGCACCAGAGAGTACATGACGTTTCGCTGGGCTGAGGTATAAATTGTAGAAGACTGATGTTGCAGATATACTGGCACTGCCTCGACCCCACCCCCATCTTCCCTCCTCCAAACGTCAACAACACCCCCCACCCACCCACCCACCCACCCCACACACACACACACACACACACCCTCCTTCTCTCCTCCCTGTCTGACTGGGAGTTACAATCTTGTGGTGCCCTTTCCTTGTTGTTTGAAACTTTGATATGACCAAGACGTGGTTGAAGAGAACGTCAAACTCCCGAGCATGCAGAGACGTACAAATATATTTATGCTGTTTATGTAGCCAGTATCTCTCCCTCTAACATCCAGCCGACCATCTTCATTTGTGACAAGGGGTTTATATAAAATAATAATAATAAATGGGATTTTGGGGGCGAATTTCTTTAGACTAAAACTCAATGCGCCGATCACTCACCGACACTAAAACACATTTTACAAAGATGGACAGACACACACTGGTGAAACTGACAAGTTACACAGAAAATTACTGGAAGGCTTTGCGGAATAGGAAGGTTTTAAGATTGCTCTTAAATACAGACAGCAGACAGAGTGGGCGCATTTCTCAGATTCGTAAGCAGAGAGTCCCGTAAGGTTGGTGCGACAAAACTGAACAAGCGCTTGCCAAAAAATTTCAAATTGCGCTTGGGAATGTTGAGAAGCCTCTCGGATGACGACCGAAGGCCGGCTCGCGACGGTTGATAGTTGACGAGTGAAGCCGAAAGGTATGGTGGAAGGGTGCCGTCAAAGTGACGATTTCGGCTCCTGTCGGTACAGGCGGGCTGCTAAAACCACACACATATTTCGATACAGACAGGTTTAGGCAGGCAGTACGCCAACACACACACTTTCGCCGACTTTCTTCTCCATGCCTTCATCGTTACCACTCGACACCCAAGACGACAAACACATTGAGTGAATTGTAAACCAGTTTCGCGACCCGAAACCCTACCTCACTCTGGGACCAAAGCCTCCAATCGCCATCCGCCACCCATTAGCGTCTGGTTGGTTTGTTTTCACTTCCGGGACACGGAAGCGACCAATGGAAGCCGAATGCTGACGGAGCGACCCGCACATGGCCCCCACATGTCGA
Organism: Batillaria attramentaria; assembly: GCA_018292915.2. Lineage (NCBI taxonomy): Eukaryota > Metazoa > Mollusca > Gastropoda > Batillariidae > Batillaria > Batillaria attramentaria. The sequence goes on along the minus strand of JACVVK020000327.1, from coordinate 510,833 downwards.
ACTGGAGGAATATTTGTCGTTTTTTGTCTCCATTAACACACGTGGATGCGATTCTGGCTATATTTGATAGCAATTTTCTAAACCTGTCTTACGCATTTTATCCATACTCACAGCGCCGTGAACTTTGCTGGAATCGTGGTACAGTTGGGTCTACAGCAGAGAACAGCAAAGTTGAATAATGACGGTTAGTGCCTGTGCAAGAACACGGGTTTGGCGCTAGGGAGTGCTCAAAGTAACATTGCCCAAGATTCGTTAACAAATCTGCCGCTCAAATTTTACGTTCAATGCACTTTTTTCCAGACAGCACTAGGAATTGTTGACACTACCGAGAGAGAAGGAAGAGGTTAGTTGGTGTGTTGGCAGGTAGGTGGGTGGGTGGGTTGAGGTTTTACCGGTGTAAAGATCGGTTCGGGAGCTTTCGGGGGGGGGGGGAGGGGGGAGGGGGGGGGGGGGGCAAGAAACAGATACAAGGACAGTGCTGCTGATCTTTAGAGCAGCGCAGTAATAATAATAACTGTGTTTTGTTGGCACTTAAATACCCAGTTTCTTGGGGGGGGGGGGGGGAGGGCAAGAAACAGATACAAGGACAGTGCTGCTGATCTTTAGAGCAGCGCAGTAATAATAATAACTGTGTTTTGTTGGCACTTAAATACCCAATTTCTTGGGGGGGGGGGAGGGCAAGAAACAGATACAAGGACAGTGCTGCTGATCTTTAGAGCAGCACAATAATAATAATAATTGTGTTGTGTGGGCGCTTTAATTAATACCCAATTTCGGGGGGGGGGGGGGGGGGCAAGAAACAGATACAAGGACAGTGCTGCTGGTCTTTAGAGCAGCGGAATACTACTACTAATAATAATAACTGTGTGCTGTGTTGGCGCTTTACCCAATTTCTTGAATTTGCTGAAAGCGCCGCGAGCTGAACCCAACACGCACGCTCACCGTCGTGAACCACACGCATTCTCTCACGCACTGGACATGAACGCATTACAACCACTAATTACGTAGGGTCAGCTCAGCCATTCAAGTTTTGGAATTTAGAATTGCATTTACGTGTATTTTCAAATTTTGTGGGCTGAACATTCCCAAAGCAGAAATGAATGCCCAGCCAAAGTAGCTTTTCCCGCCGTCGCCGTGATGGACATAGCTGCTTCGCTTTGCTTGCTTGTTTGCTTCGCTGCAAGTTTACTGCCCTGACACTGACAATTTCGGAGTGTCCCAAAATCTCCCAGGAAGGTAATCGCACCACCTTTAATTGCTCTGACAGCCCGCTTGCTCGTCGACATGCTTTTTTGCAACAGGCCATGGCTAAGACATCGATCTTGCTCGACATGGGACAAGTGCACCTCCAGTGCTCCTGGTTGCCCCTTCGCGGTGTTCACAGTGGCTTACTGGGCTTCACAGTTACATATACTGGCGTTACTGTGGTTGATTCAGTGACTTTCGCAAGCGGGGGATTGTTCCACGTTGTTGGGGATTAGTTTGAGTGAGTGTGCACTTTTCTTTTTAGTGTCAGTGTACGACATGTGTGACACAGTGCTGGTATTAAGGGGGAAGTTGGAATTCGCTAAGTGCCGTACGTGAGATCAACTTTCAAACACTGAACAGGACCACAATGTCAGTTCGCACAAAGTGATGGAGTTCAAGAGGAATCGGAGTGAACACAACATGCGTCTCGGGAATGCCCACTTTTTTGTGTGTGGTTACTGTTTTGAAGCCACACACACACACACACACACACACACACACACACACACACACACACACACACACACACACACACACACACACACCGGCACACACACACACACACACACACACACACACACACACACACACACACACACACACACACACGTGCTCTTTGCCTGGTCGAGGGGGGTCAGGGGTCCGCGGAAGGCTGGAAACCTGGGACAATTTTGCTTATGCATGATGGTGAGAATGAAGGTAATGGTATAATGCTGATATGGAGGTCCATGGTGTTTGGGACTACGTGACAGGGCCGCATTCCGCTTTTCGTTCATTATATCCCGATTTTAACCGGCCCCGGGAGGTCCGGTACCTGGTGTGCTGGCCGTGTCATCATCCACATCACGAGATGTGTCACAACAAGAGAAACATCCCCAGAGTCGCACCCTCGAAGTGGGTGAATCTCGGCCGTGCGGCAACAGCCTCCCCACTGGGCCCTTAGCACGACCGCCATGCCGTGCAATTTGGGTAGCCATGGAGTCAGCGCGTGCAAGCCCGGGAAAATGGACACAATGTTCCACAGGTTTACTCAGGTGGTAAACCCGTAGTGTGACACGTTTCTGCCACCACAAATGCAACGGGAGGGGCGGTGCGCTGCTGCGGCAGGAGTGTGTGTTTTGAAAACTTTCAGGGGGCATTGTTTGATATCGGCGCCTGAGTCTGACAGAAAGTGAAATCACTCAGTAAGTTCTGTTGCCAATTCTGACCATTTTTGTCGTGCCTGGCACGGCACCAAACTGAAATGTTCTGCTGTCAATTCTGACCCTTTTTTTTTTCTTTTTCTTTTTTTCAGAGGTCGCTGTGCGGCGTGTGTTCCAGGGTAAGCAACTCTCACGAACTGGATCCGCCTCGTCTTGGCGTCCACCAGGGGACGCTGCTATCTCTTGAAGGCGAGTGGGTCAGCACACGATGTGAATCAAGACAGTACGGACAGTTCCTCACAAGGTACAAAATGAATACATAAGAAATAAATCATAAATAAATGAATAAATAACTAAATAAATAATACTGATATATATGATAAACATTTATAAGCGAGCTGAGGCAAGTGCTTCTGGAAATATCGAACAGTTTCTCTCCAAAATTACTGACAATTTAGAGGCTGTGTTGCTTTATTACTTCAGTTGTACACGTTGAAGGGTTTAGATTTCCGAAAGTTACCTTCGGGAGCCGTGCTTTTAAATAAAGCAAGCACTTTGTTCAGCCGGCACTCTTCAGTTATGTACATGGAGGAGATGGAGTTGAATGAAAAGTTCCGAAATTTGCCTTTGGGACTTTTTTTGCCTTTAAGTGCCTACTTCGTTCGACCGACGTCATTTTCTTGTTTTTCCTGCATAATAATAATTGTGACACTTGTGCCAAGACTTTTTACCGTTTCAAAACTAAAATTCATGGTCACTCTCATTGCAGATGGCTTCACTTTCTGGCGGACGGCCAGTCTTGGGAAGGTCGCTATGACTACTACCATGACGCGCTGTGTCGTCAGCCGGCCTTCACCCTCAGGGCCAAGGGCAGCTACGCTGGAGGTCAGGAATCGGAGGCCATTTCGGGGTCAAAGGCGTACAGCTTCAAAACGACGCGCCT
>JACVVK020000327.1:437500-502500 GCA_018292915.2 Batillaria attramentaria | reverse complement strand
AAATCACGTGCAGACTTGTTGACCGTGACTACCCCGCCTTCGTGTACACACGCACGCACAAATATCAAGTGTGCACGCCGCTAAAAATCCCACGCCCATCTTTCAAAGAAGAAGGGTAGGCTGTGGTCGGTGGCGTGGAAAACAGATATACTACGCATCAGAGTGGATAGCAGGGTGAAGGTTTGCACATGTATAAAGTAGCGCTTAGCGGCAGCAGGCTTTCACTGCTTCGCCGGAGTGCTTGGACAGAACCTCCGATGATCGGCCCAAATGAACACTGTAAAATTAGACCCCCCCATTCTCTTGCATTGGTGGCAGGTCGTTACCTCTACGCCACCAACTACTATCAACACTTGCATGAAAATCAACCAGCACAGACATTTGTAAATATGAGGTAAACTTTACTGCAGGTTACATTATTTGGCAAGCAGTTTCAAATACATGTACAGTCACTGCCCCGACAGATCACAATTTCTTGCGTCTGCATAAATGTTGAAAGATTCAAATACATGTTTTATATGTAAACGACATCAGTAAAAAACATAATAGCAAATTGTCATTTCCTTACCAAGATCCTGAAGCAGTCGAAAGGCACAGAAAAGAACTGCAACTTTTCCAAAGATTGTGTTAAAGCATAAACCAGCAGAAAAGTCAAAATTAGTGGTGGGTCATAGAAACCCAACAAACTGAAAATGAGCTGCCAGTGAAGAAAACATCAGGTTTTTAAGTTTAGAGTACAGATGCGTGTCCTTAAATTCAGACATCGGATGGAAGATATGGAAAAAGGAAAAAGTAAAAATCAGCACAACACTGAGAAAATTACAATCCCATCTGACTTTGGTTTGGATTTAACTTTTCCATCAATAACTTTCACCCCATTTGGAGAAGACATTTTGGAATTGCCCTGTTAAAAAACAATATCCATAATTCCACAATCAATGGTCAAACTAAATACAGCATGTGCATCTACTTCTCCCCTCAAATACTGCTGTACTGCCAAGAAGATGAGATGCAGGCACAATTGCTGAGCAGAAATCAATGAACCTGCACAAATCTGTAAGGTACATGTACGCAAAAACTGGTGTATGGAATGCCCTTCTTTCATCTGCTGAGAAGTGCCTCTTTCACACTCTTCGCACATGCTCATGACTAGTGGAATGTAAAGTCCGTTGATGGAACAAGCTGCGACCACCAAACAAGTACACTTTTAAATAATTCATAATTACAGTTGAATATTTTTTTTAAAGAACAAAAATGGATAGCAAAAGGCACAGCCATCACATATATTGTTGTCTGCCTTTCGGATGCATACAGTCACATGAAACTATGAGTTGCTATGTGACATTTTTCATGAAACATATTTGTGATCCAAACCCATCAACACAAGCTGAAAAAAAAAAAAAAAAAAAAAAAAATCCATGAAAAACCCACCAGCATCCATAAAACCCACCAGCATACAAAGGCAGCATTTCTCTTTTGCAAAAACACACTGCGCAACAAACCGGCAGCAAAATCCTGGAGCAAAGAGTCACCTGGCAGAAAATTTCCGGTCCATCACACAGCAGGAAAGAGAAGAAAATGTCTCTGTGTCTTGCACTGTTTGGTTGCTAATCTGATCATCTTTTTGGCACAATCAAAATATACTTCATCCTTGTCATCAAACACTGGGAAAATATCCACATCTTGGGTTGCTTGACTGCTTATATGTACAACCCTCTTGCAGCATAGGGAAGCGGGACAGAAAAACATTCAGCAATACTTTTATTCTGTCATCTGTCCATTTGTCAGCGAGTACACAAGCTCCTTCATGAGTTGGCACACTGTTGTATGTTTTACTTGCTTCTGTTGTAGTTGTCCAAAGCACATCGCATCACCGCAATGGAAAAGTCCGCATCTGCTTTGGTGATGCACATTGGCGGCTTGATTCTGAAACACTGTAGGTAGAGTGGGGGGATTAGAAACAAAAATGAACAACAGCACAAACCTCTCACCATATAGTACAAAACTCAGAATACTCTGGGCAGCTGCTTCATTCTGACTTCTCACATCACTTAGCATTAGAATTACACTGTATTAGACAGCACAGGTGTTAGGCACCCACAAAAGGGTTAAAACAATGAAATAATCATAAGCACCTCCCTTTGTGCTCCCCCAACCCCCTTCCCAATTCTTAAATCCCCTCATTGGTCTGGTTTGGCTTTGGTTTAGTTTAGTTTGTTCTTTGTTTTTCCCCTTCTTATTAACTCATTCAAGACGGGCCGATTTTTCCTCAGTGATCTCCTACGAACGGGCCGATTTGTGAGGTTCAGGAAAAAAAAATCATTAAAAAATAACAAAATAAGATACAGACTTAAAAGTTTCAGGGTAGTTTACTAACGTATTTATGCAGCTATTACTGCAGTTTCATCTTTCAAACTGAAATATATTTGTTGGTAGTCATGTTGTAAAAAAAAAAAAAAAAAAAATCACGATCCGCGTATGCGGCTGTTCGTATGAAACCGATATGCGCTACAGGGCCGCATATGCAGCCGTTCGGAAAGAGTAAAAACATACATTTCCATGTAAACCTCCCTTGCCCAGCAACAGTCCCATGTTCTTGGTGTCTTCCCAAATGGCCGCCATCTCTTCTGCCGGCAGGGGTTTACGAGATGCCTGCACACAAAAACACGCGTGCCTGATGGGACGTGCCATCCACTATTTCAAACACCACTCCCATAATGACAGGTCCATGGCAGCAAGAATGCAGGTGGGTGGGGTGGGTGTTTCGGAGTGTAACGTCCTTTTCCACCACGGGACGGGGCAACGAGAAAAAAGGCCAGTACAAATATTTGGCCCCAGCAAGAATGCAGAGGAATAAATAATGACAGTTGAATACCTGGGCAGTTCTTCAAAAGAAACACCGTACACGTTGTACAGAATCAGCGAAACAATATGACAGTGGCCATTGTTTTGGTTTGGTTTGGTTTTTTCTCGTTGTTTTTGTTGTTGCTGTTTCAGGCAGTCTTAATTCCTGGCCACTTAGGTGTTACTGGCAAGAAAGTTCTCACGCATATTCACCTTGTCCTTCACCATCTCCACACCAATCATCAACCCCTTGCCTCGCACGTCGCCCACCACCTCATACTCGTCACGCAGTTTGATCAGCTCTTTCAGGAAGTAGGTGCCAACATCTGCACACAGTGCCTGAGTACCCTCCTCTTTGATCACCTGAAACAGAGACAAGCAAATTTCAGTTCTCCTTCATTTAACAAAACACCCACTACTCGTGTATTTTTTGGAAAAAAGTGACTGTAACAGTCAACTGTCACAGGTGAATGGTTTCAACCATCTCCAAGCATTTAACTTTTTCATGACCACGCTCGCACTGTTTGTGCAAAGCCCTTTCATACCGTTGCCAACCAGACAACTAGACCCCAGGTGCTGACGCATGAGGACACTGTTACCAAGCACCCGCTACCCAAGTTATCTCCGCTCTCACTGTGGCCGCTATGCCCAAGTTTTCCAATCCAAAATATTTTTCCATAAAAGCGCTTATAATTATTTGCAAACTAAACCAAACGCGATTAGGAAACATCTGAGCAAGATCTCTTTCCAAAAAATTGAAAAATTGCTAGAATCGCCTGGTTGGCAAGGGTTGGGCATGCACACAGTGCCTGCTGGGTCACTGGGGAATTCCACGGCGAGCGGTCAAAGTCAGCAATGAGTTAAGATCTGTGGTACTGCTAAACAGCACAGACTTGAAACAGCGATGTTGTAGGCTCCAAGTTATGCAGGAGACTGGTATGAATCTAAATTCACCACATATTATTAGCACCGGACCATGGACCGGTAGACCTTGGTTCGAGCCCCAGCTGAGGCAAGCGGGATTTTTCCTACCTAGGTCGGCTCTTTCCCAGAGCGGGTGTGCTATGGGCCCAATTGGGAGGCTGTTGCCACACAGCTGATTCACCCACTTCACGGGTGTGACTTTGGGGGTGCTTCCCTTGGTATGACATGTCTTATAATGCCGTAGTTCCCGGGCCTGGTTAACACCAGGATATTTATGACAGGAAGGGTGGAATGTGGCCCTGCCCCGCAGTCCCAAACCACACGGCCCTCCATAGCATCGTCTTACATCATCCTCATCTCCATCATCATGCATAATAAAAATTGTCCCAACTTCCGAGCCCTCCGGGGATTCCACCCATTACCTGGGAGGAACACCACTGGAACTGGCAAAGAGTTGGGGCAGCAAAAATAAAAAAATAAATAAATAAATAAATAAATTCACCACAGATTCTATTGCAGTTTCAGAGAATCTGGAAACTGCATATGTAAAACATTGTCACGCAGAGTGAACTCAACAAATTTGTGAACCTCAGAACTGGACTTCTGGCGTGAGATTTCAAATTACAACAACAACTCTCTTACATCAAGAACTGCAGATCCGACTGCAGAGGCCACAGGATTTCCACCGAATGTGTTGAAGTGTAAAGCTTTGCCCATCACTGCGGCAACCTCAGGTGTGGTGACCACTGCGCCAATAGGGAACCCATTTCCCATTCCTTTGGCCATAGTTACTGAAAAGTATTATAACAGAAATATAATGCGAGACCACTATTTCACCTGCGCACCCATACATATGTCATGCTGGTCAATGAGTACCTCTTTTTCCTAATCGAAGGGAGCAAACTGAGTTTACCAAACGCTTATTCTTAGCAATGTGCCCTTACCTCCCATGGATGGTGCACATTTACGTGTGCATGAGTGTGCATGTGCGCGTGTCAGACAGAACGGGAGAGTGTGTGTGTGTGTGTGTGTGTGTGTGTGTGTGTGTGTGTGTGTGTGTGTGTGTGTGTGTGTGTAAAACACGTATCACCAACAAGGCTTTAACAAAGCATAAGTCCTGGTTTTATTTCCGTATATATACTCGGACAGCATCACTAGAATAGAAAGAGAAGCCACACAGCCACCGACATCTATTAATGCACCTGAGTTACTCACCTATATCAGGACTGACCCCCTGTGACTCAAATCCCCAGAAGTGACTGCCCAGTCTGCCAAAGCCTGTCTGCACCTGAATGTAGCAAATGGAAGAAATGTGTTGGTTACAACCTGGCAGCTATCCATCTCAGGTTTTTCTTACAGTACTGGAAGAAAAATGTGTATGAACAGTAATTTGAAAACCGTGCCATGCAAATTATGCAGCATAACAATGTAAGGATGCATGACGAGGCTGAAGCAAGGTGAGTTGTGTGTGTGTGTGTGTGTGTGTGTGTGTGTGTGTGTGTGTGTGTGTGTGTGTGTGTGTGTGTGTGTGTGTGTGTGTGTATTTAATTCCCTGTCATAACCCTTTCCACAACCATGATTTTTTTCATTACTCCCTTTTCCAGCATCACTGGTTTGCGCGGCTTCAAGCCCTAAAAACTCACTCACTCACCCTTTCCAGCATCACAAGGTATTCATGAAAACAGGAGATAACAACCTACTTTCTCAAAGCTAAGGAGCTTCACAAAATTTTGTGCAGTTTTGCAAAAAGATGGTGAAAAAGGTTAAATTACAACACAGATGTTACGCTGACAAATTAACCGCAATCACCTTAACTCTTTGAATGCTTTTTACACTGAAAAATCTTGAATTTGAAGGTCTGGCCGAAAACCAAGGAGCAAAGAAAAACAGTTTCAGTTTTTATGGCGCACCATCTTCGCTGAACACCATGTGTGCCAGTGGGACAAATAATAATGTTGTTTGAAACAGTATCTTGCATCAGAGGGCCTTGAAATGCAAAAGAAGTGTTGTAAACCTTACCTAACATGTCAATCACCCAATCCTCCTTGCAGAATGCCATGTTTTAATAGAAAAAAGGGAACAGTGATGTTAATAAAGGTAAGACACAAACCTCGTCACTGATGCAAAGACCTCCGCGCGCATGGACCAGGTCATACGCTTTCTTCAGGTAGCCGTCAGGCAACTGCACAGCGCCACCCACACCCTGAAAAGGTGAAAGTCTGAGGCTGTTTACACATGCCAATATTACTGGGCTGAACCTGGGTTGGTGCATTTACACTGAACCAACCCGGGTTAAAAGCAACCCTGGCCCTGGTCCCTAGCAGGGTTCAACTCGGGTCCAAGGCTAACTCGCAGATCTAAACATGACTGTATTTTATTATTTTATCTTATCTGTGACAAAGCATCATGTGAGGCCAAAGAAGATTTTCTGTTTTTAACTCTTTGACGACGAAGCACAATTTCTAACACGCGATTTCCTATAGGAAATCGCGTGTTAGAAATTGTGCTTCGTCGTCAAAGAGTTAAGAGTCTCTCTTAAACAGACAATAAAGTATTTTGAATTGAACTGAATTGAAACATGCAGCTGGCATCGTGATACGATGCTTTGGCCAAGGCATGACGGCTGGCATGTACGTTTTCCTACATCATCGTCAGGGTTAGACTTGCAGAGAATGTAGAGTGAACGTTATTGACCCGAGTCCAACACGGGTCGAGGTAAACTCAGTTTGAAATCGGGTTGTAGTATAAACATCTCACTCATGGTCCAGGTGATCTACAATGAGCACCGCCCGTTTGCGAACAACATCCACACCCACACATTACACACAGAGACTATGTCTACATGTAGCTGACTGCACATGGGCATCACCCTGAAGCAATACAAGACACAAGATGCTGAGCACCCAGGCTAGAAGCCATCTCTCCTTTTTCCACTAAGCGGCTTAGGAAGAGTGGAGAAACACACCACTGAGTTAGATTGTGGACTAAGACAGCAAGAGTTCTAAGCACATGGTCATCATAGTCATAACTACCAAATCTGGCCTGATGCAATGCAGCTAATGGTTACAAAAATGCAAATGGATCTCACCTGTATGGCTTCAGCAATGAAGGCAGCAATTTTATCCTTGGGCATGGAGAATCTGAGGACATCCTCCAGCTGATCCACGTACAGGTCACAAGCCTGGCATGAACCTTGTGGGCAGTCGCATGGACGAATGGTCTGCATCCAAAATTTCAGAAAATTGTGCAGAAAAACCTTCAATCCAGGAATCTGAACTCACGATCCACAATCTGCAGTATCCCTGCACTCCAGATTACAAAGGAGAATTGCAAATTCATGCGTAAGCCTCTAGATGCTCAGCATATGTATACAGTAATCGTGTTGAGAAATCTGACCTGCCCAGGTGAGTCCCTGCAGCGAGCTCCTCCCCATGGCCCACGGAACACATCAGGGTTCATTGCCTGTACAAGGAACACAAAATGAATTCATGCCGACAAAACCCAGCCTAGGTGATGACCTTTGCCCTATAAAACACCATCACTACCTCAGCACGAGCCACTGGCCTGACAATGTGGCTATGGAATATATGTTAGCTCAAAATACCGCCCTGAGAACGCTCTGAGAGCGCCCTGTCGAGTTTACTCTCGGACGAGTCGCTCCGAAATCGTACCGCTCTCAGACTACCTACAGGTGGTAGTCTGAGGGTGCTCTGGCTTGGGTCGCCTTTGCATCCGCTGTAGCTCATGGGTAAGTGGGAAGGTGTTTGAGGGTTTAACGCCCTTTTCTACCACATATGGGTGATGCCGAAGACAGTGCAACGAGAATAAAAAAATGCCAGCACACTACAATTCATGGGCATTTCAAGGTCAGCACACCTGTCTTTTCGGTAGGAGCAGAAGGAGGGAGAGGTATGTTAGTTGCTGCGCTGATACTGTGTTTTCAGTGTATGTGTGAACAGATTTAGACTCCGGGGGGTCTATGTCGGCACTGGTATTCCACCAATGTTAAATGTGACATTTGAAGGGAAAAGAATAAACATTAATCACCCTCAGACTGAATGTGCTGATCTCAAACCTGTGTAAGACTTTGCAGATCAGTTCACTGTATCCGTCCACAATGTAAAAACCGTAAGTTTCAAATGGCATCACCACGTGAAGAACAAAGGGCGGAACTGACAGGACAAAAATGTCACCTCTCCGATGCAGCAGATGTGGAAAAGTTAAAGAAAAAAATCTGTGAGTTGGCTGAATGGCCTGTATCCCCTTTTCAGCAGAAACACATACATGTATGTGTGGTGCATGTTGTACTGCGTGGGGTCAGTGTACCAGAAGTAATGTCCCTGGTGCTGTGAAACGGAACGAGTGCACATTACGCCACCAAACTCATAATGTTCTAAAGAAATCTCTCTCAGCTACTCTTGCAAAGTTTTAACCGCCTCCTTCACATGAGAAGATAATTACAGTACCTTGAATTAAGTATAGGGTTGAACTGTGAAATGGCGGTTTTCTAGGGGTACAGGGTCTTTGTGAACTTCCATCCTGCGTGCTTCAATTTCTGTGTAGCAAACTATCAATCATCGTTTCAGATAGAGAGGAGATTGTAGGGTGGATGGTCTAAGAATTGGAGATCCTGCCCCTGTTCTTACAATTCTGTGATCTTGAACGTAAATTGATCTGCATTATTGTGGAGCATACGCATGTGCTGTTTTCTGCGTTTGGCGCTAGCCATGCATGATCTGGAAGACTTTGGGAATAACTGTTGTACAATAGCGTGTGACAGTCAATGTCATGCAAAGCATTAAAAAACACCAGGATCACCTTTACGAATAAAATCACAGGAAAAGACACGAGTCTGCTCTGAAGTTCAGAACAATCAATAATCTTTTGCATTAATGTTTGTCCACTCCAGCCACATCTGATTAGATTACTTGATGACAATGCCACCAATTTAATTTATAATCAAGTAAATTCCCGTTCACTGCATTGCACAACCATTTGGTTTTGTCTGTCCAAAACATTTAATGGAATTTCCTTGAACCTACCATTTGCTCTGTTCTGTTCTTTGGTCAGAAGACGGGGGTAACCGCTTTATCATGAAGGTTTCCTTGTGAAGTTGTTCATTGATAATGCAACATCTTTGGCATTGTCATAACTGAATCGTTTGGGGTTATTCAGTACCATGGATAATGTTTACCCTAACAAGCAGCATTCTACATCATTTCCCTTGTACAGAGAAAGTCATGACAAAGTTGCACTGAACCTGCTGAATTCCAAATCCTGTGGGTGTGTTGTAACGCCAGGTTGAGAGGGCGGTCACTCCCATTAGATACGGGCTGGCACCGTGGTAACCATTCCTGACAAAAACAGTGATTAGTCTGATGTAAGCACTGAACAACCAACATACTGGAATGATATTTATGTGTGAAAAAGTTCATGACAGAGGAGACCAACAACAGTGTGTTTCTCATGCCAACAGACTTTGGCAGGAGCCCACAGTAATTGTCGCTAAGGGCCACAACCAGCGATGCTCCTTGTATGCAACAGTTGGCTGCCGATTTATCGGAAGCACGTTGGATACAGAGCGTTCACAATGCAAACTTCACGTACAGCCAGGCACACACACATGAGCAACCACTTTCTTTACTGCTGTGTGAAAGATTGTGGGGCCACTTTCTGACTGGCTAAAAACGCCTGTTCTGAACAGGACTACACTGCGTTTAATGAGCTTGCCGTGTTATCTCACACAGTCCAGTCATGTTTATTGCACAGTGTTCTTTACAGGGTTACTTTGACCCTTTCTGTCAAATTCAGAGGGTCATATTGTATAATCAGTGAAACACAGCCTTAAAATCTCTGCATCAGATTCTAAAATCTCTGCGTAAATGACACACACATATAATTATGTGTGTAATAAGGAACACTGGTCGCAGTTTTTGTCATTTTGTTGGAGGCAGGCACAGCATAGCAAAAGTTTTTATATCACAGCCAAACAAACTAAAATTTTCCATTTTCTGCATAAAATCCAATCTCTGTGAAATGCTCACCTCAGTGACACAGCATCAAAAACACCAGTGTACAGTCGAGCCATCAAGATGGCCAAGTCATTTGCCTCTGATCCACTGTTCGTGAAGTAGACAACCTGAAAGCAAGCTGATAATTTGGCTCAGGACTGACAAAACATGTACCAGTATGTACACATCTTTGGTCAGTTGAATCACATCTCTGCCTCCTCACCATCCTTTTCGACCACCCCCATCCTCCCTGCCACTCTCACCCACTCTCATTTTTCCTTGAACATGGAGTGGGGTGTGGGTGGGTAAGTGTGTGTGTGTGTGGGGGAGGGGGGGGGTGGGATGGGATGGGGGGAGGGGGTCAATCAACTTTATCACATTTTCCTCAGTTACTCAAAACGATGCCCACTCACTCACCTGCCCACCTGAAGACAGGTTTGACAATGGTGATTACCCTGAATTTAGCAAAATGCAGAAATGATGGGAAATGTGGGTAGAATTTTAAAATAAATAAATAAATAAATATGCATGTATATATAAATAAATCACTTTAAGGTTCCCTGGTAGAGTGGAGACCAGTTTCTCAGCATAGTTGTGGATCTGCTCATTCAAGTAGATGTTGGTGGTGTGCCAAAGTTTTTTCATCTGTTTCTCGGCAGCTTCGTTGACTTTTCTGACGACAAGGGGGTAAAAATAAAAATAAAAATAAAGGTGATGAATATCATTCTGACTTGCATATGACCTTGACCTTTAGGAAAGTTAACTAAAAAAAAAAGGCATGGTTACAAAACATCATCTTTGTTGCAAGAACGTGTGTTCGCAGTGGAGGTGGTTTCTGAAAAACACCAACAATTTCCTGTGACCTTGACCATCCAAAGATTTATACTGTCCCCCCTTGTTTGGTCTATTTTTGGTTAGAATGCCTTCATCGGGGAACAAAATAACAAATGCTAGGGTGGGTGAGTGGGTGTTTGGGGGTTTAATGTCCATTTCCACCACATAGGGTGATATCAAAGACGGGGCAACGAGGAAAAAGCCAGCACAAATATTTGGCCCCAGCTGGGATCAAACTCACGACCCGAGCATTAGAAGTCCAACGCTCTACCCTTTGACCACCCCGGCTCCCTAACAAACGCTAGGACAGTGGTATCTAAGTTCATGGAGATCAGCAGCAATGAACGAACTTACGGGTGGCAATGGCCGACACTGACTGTGACAATGCCAGCAAACAGGTCAAGGTAACGTTTGCCGCTGGTGTCCCACAAGTACTGCATGTAGCCCTGGTTGACATACACCGGTTCTTTGTAGAAGGTCAGCAGGCCTGGGATGAGGTTGGCCTTCCGTACGCGCAGTACTTCATTCAGATCTTTGCCCTGATTTGGAAGGAAAGACAAGCTGTAAAACATCTACGTGTACTAAACAGAAATATTAATTTTGCTGCTGTCGGAATGTTTACTAACTCAGTAGCGTGATCATCAGGACAAACCACATACATCTCATTGACAGGGATGAAACCTGCATTAGGGTAGCTTGTGGCACAAGGGTGGAATTGAAGGGGGTGGGGGGAAAAGGTGCAGGCCTGTTGGATTATCAAGAGGCTAAAGGACAGGTGCAGGCATGCATGAGTGAGAGAGAGAGGGGGAGACAGACACAGAGAGACAGAGAGAAAGGGGGGGAGGGGGGAGACAGGGGGAGACAGACACAGAGAGAGAGAGAGAGAGAGAGTGTGTGTGTGCGTTTGTGTGTATGTGTGTGTGTGTGTGTGTGTGTGTGTGCGCGTGTGCGCGCGCGCGCGTGCGTGCGTGTGCATATACATGTACATCATGGCCCAGTTTCTAGTTCACGAACTAAACTACCTGGTCTAGCAGAGTGGGAAAACTACACACCATCAAGTTTGTGAGATATCAAATTTATTCAGTCGCTGCTCTGTGTTCTTTATTATGTACACACATGTAACTGCATATATTCATCAAGGAAACGGCATCAGTACACCACCTTGTGGGGTTCTGGTTTAAAGTCACAAGGTGGAAGTTCTGGGACACCACCAGCTGAAGCTGAGGCTTGAGGTGCTGCAGTGCTCTTTGTGCGGGAGGCTGCTGCAAGAAGCAAGAGACATTTGTCACTAGTCATTAGTAGGTTGGAAGGTGGGGGTTTTTTTTGTTTGTTTGTTTTTTTTTTGGGGGGGAGGGTTGGTGTTGTTTTGTTTTTTGCTGCCCCAACTCCCTGCCAGCTCCAGTGGTAGTCCTCCCAGGTCATGAGTGGAATACATGGAGGGCTTGGAAGCTGGGACAGTTTTCATTATCATGATGATGAGGATGATGGTATGATGCTATGGAGGTCCATGTGCTTTGGGACTGCACGACAGGTCCTCATTCTGCGCATCCTGTCATAAATATCCCAACGTTAACTATGCTCGGGAACTACAGCACCTGCAAGCCATGTAGCCATCCACATCAGATCCGTCGTAACAAGGGAAGCACTTCCAAAGTCACAGCTGGGAAGGGGTCGAGTCTTAACTGTGTGGCAACAGCGTGTTCTCTGGACCCATAGCATACCCGCTCTGGGTAGGAGCCGACCTAAGTAGGAAAAATATCCCACTTGCCTCCGTTGGGATTCAAACCCAGGTCTTCGGTCTATGGCCCAAAGTGTGAACCACTACACTAACACAGCCAGTAGTTAGTTGGAGTTTAACCTCCCTGTCACAGCAGTGACTGGAGATGGCCCTAATTGGTATGATAAGGAGAAGACTGCCACAGTCAAGCTGTACATTATTCATACAGGCTGACAAATTGGCCACACTTGATTTATCCTTGACTGTGATTTGTCTCTTCTTTTTTTTTCTTTTTTTTTTTTGGTTGTTGTTGGTTTTTTGCCCAGATCATATTTTGCACTGTCACAGCATGACAGGGCTGTGTTTCTTACTGCTTTCAAAACTGAGGGTCACTTTGACCCTCTGTCAAATTCAGAGGGTCATTTTGTAAAATCAGTGGCGAACAGCGTCAAAATCTCTGCGTCAGATTCTGAAATTTGTAAACAACAGAAATGATTATGAGGAACACTGCAGGGCCAGACTGAGATCCGCTGAGCTCATCCCTTTTCATATACGCCATCCCGTACTCTTCGTTCCTCATCTCAGTCCCGCCTGTCCATTCCTGGGTTTCACGATAACACCACCAAGAAGCGCTTTGGAGCTCGCTCCTTCAAGTGCTCTGCTCCTGCTCTGTGGAACGCTCTGCCACCTTCCCTGAAATCCAGCACCTCCACCGAATCCTTCAGGAGCCACCTGAAGACCTATCTCTTCTCAAAGTTCTGATGCGGACTCCACCCCCCCACCCCCACCCCCCTGCAGACTCCACCCCCTTCTCCTGTTTTTTTGTTTTTTTTTTGTTTTGTTAAAACTTGTCATCCCCCCCCCCCCCCCCCCCACGCTACGAGCATGCTGGGCATGGAGTTTTTCAGCGCGTTACAAGACACCATCATCATCATCATCATTAAAAGCATTCAAGTCTATTTAGTATTGAGTGCAACAGCTTCAAGTGATGAGGAGGATTTTGAGATGCCCCCACAATACACTGTTACAGTGCATGCAAACTGTAAATAAACTGTTACACTGTTATATAGCTTGTATAAACTTGACTCAAGGTCTCCGACACTGCATCATGGCCACTATACAAAAGCACTCATACATCAGAAATGTCATGTCAGCATCGCCCTGTTTATGTCATGCACACACAGAAGTGTAAACATTAACAGACTTCTTCACAAAACAAAACAAACAAACAAACAAAATCCTCTTACCATGCTGCCAAAGTTTCCTCACGCTCTGTCTCATAGCGGCCATACTTGGTGCTTGTGGTCCGATACGTCGACTGTAAGCTTATCTCGTAGATCAGCTCCAATCTCTGGCGGTACAGTGTGCTGAGGTTCACTCTCGTCTGTTGACGCCTGTCCTACTTTCTGTACAGATACGTTTCATGCAGAGCACTTATACTGTATTTGTGTTTCGGCCCTGACCTATCATTGACCCCACAGAAGTACAACCAACTTGTATTGTAAATCCAAAGTAGCTGAATTTCATTTTGCAATGCGACAGTTACATAGTCATCAAAATCTCAACAGCCACAATTACGAAAATTAAAAATAATAAAGCAAAGGCCGCATCGCCGTGTTGACAAAATAAGGCTTATGGGAGTTAACTCGTCTGGTCTTATTTTCTAGATTATCCCCCGTCAGCAAAAAGCGGAAACGGAAGTAGCCAACCTCCATGGAGATATCCAAAATGGCGGATCAACAACTTCTCAGCTGCCACAGTAGGTCCGTAATTTCTTGTCTTTTCCTGGTTCCTTAGGTGCGTCTGTACCCATTATACGTGACTGTCAAACTCAAGATCTTATTGAATTTCTAAATTCAGCTTCACTTGTTCGTGAATTTTGCCTGTATTTTGTGCAACAAGGTCATAACATTTCCCGCCACGCATACACAACACACAGATAGCCCTTCAGATCTTTTTCTTCTTCTTCATCTGTTAAATGTCCGTCTTCATCATTCTGAGGATTCTGACATTGTGCGCAGATGCACATCATTCTTAATCATGTATAGAAATAAACATGTATGCTCTTTGGTCATTTTTATGTCATGATGTCAATATTTTGTCACAGAAATGGCGGTATGTGAAAATCTTGTTTTTAACAGCTTCAAGATAGGACATTGAGATGTGAAGACAAGAACTTCTTCCCGCACATCCAAGCAGGTGTCTCAAATCATGGCGCTAGCAAGCCTTATCAGCGATGTGCGGTCGGCAGGAGTTTCTGTAGCTGATTTCAACGAAGATGAACTTGCGCAAGCTCGTCAGTTCTCAGAACTTGAGATTCTCCAGCAGCGTCGCCAAGCAGAGGACCAAAAGAAGGCGAGTCACCACTGGGCACTGCTGCGAGATTCCATAAGAAATGTGCAGAAAGCTGTGGAAGAGGCAGATGCCAGGGAGATATTGCTGGTGCATGGCATCCACCATGACAGGAAGCTGAACCACACGTACCCCGTACAATATATGGTGTACATCCCACAGAGAAAGGTATCAGTGGATTTCCTGTATGTGTGTGTGTGTGTGAGACCTTTTCTCAGAGCAGACGACAGAACACTTGTAGCCAGAGTTGTGTCCTTCCCTAAAAGGCTAAAGGGACCCATTTGGCGCTTAATGCTGCTGACTCAGACATTATCACCGAGAATAAGTTGGCACCACAGACTAGTGACGATTTGCTCAGAGTTCAACAACTCACCAGAAGAAGAGATGGGCAAGTCAAACTGCAATGGAAGATGTAAACCCAGTGTATACACACAGTCCATGGTTGCAGCTGCACAAATTAACAGGCCAGGTGTATCATCACACTTCTTCATCACCATCCAACACATGTGACTAACACCAATTCTGGATGAAAAATAGGATTCTGTGTTGTGTTGTGTTGTGAGTTTGTGTGCTTACACAGTGATTTGTACAGTGTACCTTTTGTCTCTCAGACCCCCAGAAATTCTGGAAGAGGATCCCTGGGACCCTTTGGTGTGAAAGCTATGGGAAACACTGTATGTTCATTAACTATGTAAAGAGCAGTCGTTGATTGTGGTAATGCTTGGTAATGTACGTGCTTACTTGACCAATCTTCAGCACACACCTTCTACTTCTCATCCTACAGGAATACTTGACATCAGATGGCGAGACATTCCGTCTGTTTCATGCCGATGGCAGGAAGAAAGAAATGATCACCCCGGAGGAGCATATGGATCGTGTAGTGTTTGCACATCAGACAAACCAGTATGTTGGATGGATGAACAGAGAGGACACTTTGTATGTAAGTAATTCAGAGATCCGTTGTTGTGCCTCAGTAGGAAGTTTGGGGAAATAAAATCCCAGCAACTGGTTGGATATAGGTTTCAAATGTTGTACCTTGAGTGATTCTAGGTACCTAGTGGTGGTTAGTATGGTAGCACAATAAACTGGTTTTTCTGCTTTTGAGATTTAGACTAGTAGAAAGTACTTACGTTTAATCAAAAGCAGTACAAGTAAAAATATCAAACTTTCACTAAGCAGTTATGTGAAAAAAAAATGTTTGAAGTGCTATGTGCTAAGCATCTTACTCTTAGTTCACTTCCAAAGAATTTTTTTTTGGTCTGGTATTGTTCAGCTATTGTGCTTTTTATACATGTATCACATTTATTCATTGATGGTCTTGTTTCTAAGCTTTGCTGACTTCAGTAATTTTGATAAAATGAACCCACCATGTACGCTGTTTCAACTCTTTAACATAAAACGAACTAACATGGCTGCGTAAACTGTTTTTCTTTGTCTGTATTTTTCATTCAAACTTTTTGTTCAAGTTGATGGATGAGAACTTTGAAATCAAGTCCCAGTCACAGACCGTCGGGGAAATCCACCTTGGGACGTACAACAACAACACAGGGGAGATCATCACTGTTGGCCCGGAATTCATGACAGTCTGTTATCAGTTTTAACTGATCAATATTAATAAGTTTGACTTTGTTTCTGTGCTTGTTGTAACGAAACCATTCACAATTTGTCAAGTAAACAGTCCTAAAATTGAATCTGACATGCCTGATCCAGAGTTAAAAATGTTGTAGAGTTCATTATTCTTTTGTATAAGGTTTCTTTACATTGTCTGTCAAATTGCAGGAAAAAACACTCACAGTGATGTTTTAGGCAGGCTCTGTGCGTTGTACCATGTTGTTGAAGTGTTGATATGTGTAAGTATATCAATTATCATAAGAAGCTGTATTGAGTGACAGCTAGAGGTTCATCTTTACACAGATGTTTGCTGGTGCCATATTGGATGGAGGAACTGATTCTTTTGCAGTGTTGGTCGTTCCGTTATGGCGCAAGACATCTGATCCCGCGGAGGACGACCGTGACAGAGTTTGGGGAGGACAACATGTTCTCCATGTTGGTGCTGGAGGACACGGCCAGTCGCAGTCAGCGAATCTTCTTCGCCTGTGGCAATGGTGTTGTGGTAGGAACGCTTTTTACTAATCAACTTTTTGTTTGTAGTATAAGTCTTTTTGACCATGACACACTTCATGCGTAATGCCAACTTGTTTATGGTGTGGTACTTTCTGCACCGGTGTACTTTAAGGGAATTTCACTTGTTCACTTGTACTTGTTTTTTGTGAATCCCAGAGAACATTTTGTACTGAAGGAGGTGTGTCTCAGCAATAGTTTACATGCCTTATGTGACTGACCAACTGACTTGCTGGTTAGTTGATTGATTGATTGATTGATTGATTGATTGATTGATTGATTGATTGATTGACAGGTTTACAATGTGTATGATGGTCACCTGGTGGACCATGTAAAAGAATTGCATGTCCGCACAATAACTGCCCTGACGTTCTTCAACCCACTGAAATACCTCATCACTGGGGCACAAGATGGATGCAGTAAGTCTAGTCTAGACGTGTGTCTGTGCACGCGCACATGTTCGTGTGGGTGGGTCCGTGTGTCTGCTTGTCTGTGTTCCAGCACTTTAACTGTTGATTGACAAAGTAAAAAGTCTTTCTTGGCAGTATAGTATGGATCAGTAATTGATCAAATTAGTACGCTGTACTTATTGCACTTTCACTCAGTGTTCCTTGTTACTCACATATGCAGGGCTGCCACTCTTCCTCCTGTGGCCTGATTTCCGGCTTTTTGAACCGGCTGTGAAGAGCTTTCCGGCTTTTTAAAGCCGTTTCCGGTTTTTCCGGCTTTTCCGGCTTTTTCGGCGAAATAATCGCGAGTCTGTGTCTATCGCTGGACCGTCGGCCTTACCGGGTAAGGTGCATTTTGCGCCTCATATTGTCATATTCAGGGCTGCCACTCTTCCTGCTGTGGCAGGATTTCGTGCTTTTTGAACCGGCTGTGAAGAGGTTTCCGGCTTTTTCAAGCGTTTTCCGGCTTCTCCGGCTTTTTCCTGCTTTTCCGGCCAAAACAATCGCGAGTCTGTGTCTATCGCTGGGCCGTCGGCTTTTCCGGGTAAGGTGCATTTTGCGCCCCATATTCTTCGGCGACGTTAACCCCCCCCCCCCCCCCCGCTTTTCACTTTCTCCAGGCAAAGTCGTTTTCCTGCTTTTCCGGCCAAAAACCTCGCGAGTCTGTGCCTATCAGCACAGCACCCGACCACTGCCGCCCCCCCCCCCCCCCCCCCCCCCCCCGCTTTTCACTTTCTCCAGGCAAAGTCGTTTTCCTGCTTTTCCGGCCAAAAACCTCGCGAGTCTGTGCCTATCAGCACAGCACCCGACCACTTCCGCCCCCCCCCCCCCCCCCCCCCCCGCTTTTCACTTTCTCCAGGCAAAGTCGTTTTCCTGCTTTTCCGGCCAAAAACCTCGTGAGTCTGTGTCTATCAGCACAGACCTTGACCGCCGCCCCCCCCCCCCCCCCCCCCCCCCCCCCCCCCCCCCCCCCGCTTTTCACATTCTTCGGCCAAAGTCCTTTCTTCCTTCCACTGGCTCCCTGTAGTTTGGCTTTCCTTCCATTCAGATTTTGAGGGTCAATTTTCAGGCTTTTTGTCTCTCAGAAAGTGGCAGCCCTGCATATGTGTGTCGTTAAAGTGGAGATTTCAGAATCTGACGCAGAGATTAGGGGCTGTATGTCCCTGATTTTACAAAATGACCCTCTGGATTGGACAAAGAAGGTCAAAGTGACCCTCAGTTTTGAAAGCTATAAGCAGCACAGGTCACTGCTGTGTAAAGATGGTGTTTGTGGGACACATCATACATGCACATATATACAGAGATGGTTTGTTGTGTGTAGTCAAGGTTTGGGACAGTGACTGGTGTGTGAAGATGGTGTTTGTGGGACACAGTGGAGCAGTCAATGCCCTGGCCATCTACCCACACGGCCCATCCTTCATCTCCGCCTCCACCGACTGCACAATTCGCGTCTGGAGCATGGAGACCTGTGATGAAGTGGATAAGTGAGTCACATGATATCTCCTAAACAGACGTTTCTTTAAACTGTGGATTTTTTAATTTACTGTCCCTTTCAGGAAATTTGGTTTGCCTTTACTCAGCGGAAGGGCCTTGCCACAGTCTGGCACCATTTTACAGTGCCGCACTTGCTGAACTTGGATGCTCAAGCCACAGCTCACCCCTATGGGGCAGACTTTCAGATTGATGTTATGAACAGTTTACTGTAGTGTCCCACTTCGGGAGACTTGACTTTGACACTCCAGTATACAGTAATAACATCTCAACGCAGTAGTATTCGTCATTCCTTGTCATTCCGGTATTAAATAGCACTGAGAATGAAAGAATTCTTTAGGGTTTTCCTTTTTAGCAAGAGGCACTCTGTACCTTTTGCCTGGTGGCAGACATACTTATTGCAATGTTACAGCATATCATCACCCAGTTTTGTGTTTTTGAATTTTGGCCTCGTGGTATGAGCTATGCACTGTACCAGTGGTTTGTATTTCTGGTAGTATGACACCTTCCTTTTGAGACTCAGTCTGTTTCGTTTTTTGTTTTGTTTTTTATTTTAATTTGTCTTCTCAGGACGTCAATTGCAGAACCAGTGCAGGGCCTGTATACTTCCATCAAGTATGACGTCTTCTGCACGTTCTCTGGCAAAAAAGTGGACTTGTGGCGACTACAGCATCTCTACCACATACACACCAATGTTGGGTCAGTGACGAGTTACCATGCTTTTTGTTTCCGAGCTACTTCTTGAATCGTCTGTATAGTGTTGGCGAGAGTGTTTGTTGGATATGTGTTGCTTGGAACAGTGCACACTACTTACTCTGTCACAAGCAGCATGGCACTGTAGTTTGAAACACATGTACATGTATCAG
Source organism: Batillaria attramentaria (assembly GCA_018292915.2). Lineage (NCBI taxonomy): Eukaryota > Metazoa > Mollusca > Gastropoda > Batillariidae > Batillaria > Batillaria attramentaria. The sequence goes on along the minus strand of JACVVK020000327.1, from coordinate 482,891 downwards.
CTATGCTGGTGTGCCAATTCTGGTAAAGATGAAAACTAGCAAAGTGCACTTGCCCTGTGGTTTTACACATGCCTCTGAGAGTTCAACTGTCGCTGCAATTGTGCTGAAATGGTCTTTCACCTGGTCATCAGGAGGACTTGATGTTGTTGCTAAAATTTTCAGATAATGACTTACAGTGCTGTCAGTGACGTTGACCTGCTTGTTTGCATTCAGTCACCGTGTGAACAGCATCAAACTGACCACCCACCCGATGCACCCAGTGCGAGCTGTGTTACTGTGCCGGGACTCCAGCGTCCGGATAGTGTCGCCCCCTACTGGTGATGTCATCACAACACTGTTGATGCCCCCTGCAGCAGGACTCATTGACGCTGCTTATGCTATTGCTGAAAGTAAGGGGTTTTTTTTTAATATAGAATTTTAGTGTTGAAACTCTTGCATATATCTTTCATTGTCAGTTTTCTTCTTTCCCTGTAACAAGAAACTTCTGAAATGCCTTTGGCAGTCTTAAAAGAGCTGGAAAGATTTTCATGGTGAAATTTGGTTTCTTAATGCATTCACTCACAAGAATCATGATTAGTGTATTGTTGGTTTCTCCCGCAACAACTCTTAACATCCATGGAATCCCAGTTGCTTTCCCCCAACACGCCTCCGCCCCAACATCCCCCGGTCCCTCTCCTAAACTACAAGTAAGAGGCAGGTTGAGTTTTTAGAAACAGAGCGTTTTTTTTTTTTTGTTTTTTAACTACTTTATTATCCCTTTCGGGAAATTCGGGCTGCTTCCCCCAGGGGAAGCGCGTCGCCACGGTGCAGCGCCACCCAATACCTATCCTATATTTTTTTACAATTTTGCTGGGGGAGGAAAACCGGATAACCCAGAGAGAACCCCCGATGAGCAGCCCGGTAGCCAGGAAAAACCGTTATCACATATCACAAGCTCGACCTGGGCTTGAACCCACGCTTCATCGCCATGACATTGGTGACGGTCGTTCAGTAGCGCAGCGGCTAAATCTGACGTCCTACCTATTAGACCACCGCTCCCCCCACCTTTTATTGTTCTTTAGATGTTCATCCATCGCCGTGGTGGCTCAAATTTTCTTTTCTCTCTGCAAAACCAGATACCATGTTCACTGTGGTGGGTAATGGTGACATCATCAAATCCCGTACGGACGTGAACCCCTGTAAAGTGATGGCAAGGTGGAAGTGCCCATCCTTCAGAGGTCAGTCACTGTGTGGAGTTTGGAGTGATGTGATTTTAATGCTAACTACTGGTGTTATTTTAGGCATCAGTTGTCACTGATTGTTCAGACACCACCAACTGGACAGTGTGTGCTTTTGCTGTTTGGTACAGGGTTTTTGCTACCAGTGCAATGAATGCTAGTCCATTTTGTGAAGGACCCAGTGGTCGCAAGTTCTGAATGCACATGTATAGCTATTGCCTGTAGAAGGCCATTGCAGAATAAGGACTGGGATGGGAAATGATACATTATTTCTAGAAGAGACATTTTTGGTAGGGGGGAAAAATTGAATAAGTATGCCTAATAATGGATTCATTTGCTGTCAGATGTTATGTGAGTGCTAATTTTGTGCAGATACAGTCATGTTTTCTCCTCAGTTTTGTTTCATGCATACAAGTTGCCCACATGTTTCTTCAAAAGCAACCTTTTGCCCAGTGTTGATATTGATCATTTAATGGTGGTGGTGGTGGGGGGGTGGGGGGTCTTCTTTTCTTTTCACTGCTGTACCTGATATTCTAAGCCAGGCCTAATGTGTTATTTAAGTCAGATTCTTAAATATCAGATGATCCATGAGCTATTTCTTTTTCTCTCGAGCTGTTAACATAATGTTAATGAACCATGCGCAACGCACGCAAACGTTTTTTATTAATATGATACATGCATGTATGTACACCCCAGATGCACAGCACATCTGACAGTGTAGTACGCATTCTGTGTTGGTCAATAAATGCGTTCTGCTTTTGAATTATGTAACACTAGCAAGGGCAAGAGGTTGCTTAGGTTTGTGATGCCATGTATGCACATGTACTTCGTGCATAAGTCGACAGTTGCACGTGTCTGTGTGTTCACCTAGATGGCGTGTTTAACCAAGATTTAAGTACACGTATTTAATTTTGGATGCGTATCACAAGCACAAGAAACTAAATTCACAGGTGTGGGACGGTGTGGTTGTGTATGCTGTGTTACACAGAATCGTTCATTTGCTAGGGGCTTTGTTTACAGCACTGGTAACAGGTGTTGGTGGTGTTGTGTGTTAATAGACTGCTAGCGTGTGATTAATGAACGAAGGTGTTCCCAACACTGAATACATTTACAACACAGTTAATGTCAGTGTGTGAGTATTATGAGAATGAGCGTGGAGTTTATACAGTAGGGAAACATTCTACAGAAGTGGTTTATTTTCAGCAAATGTAGAACTCTTTCAGTCAGTTCAGTTCACCACTGTACATGCATCTTTATTAATTATTGCGGGAAATCATCTGCTAGGGCATAAAGTAAATTCGATCCTACATAAAACCCTCTTCATTATGAGGTCTTTGGGGCTGAGGCCAGTTCATGTCTTTCAGACTTTCCACTATTAATCTGGTAACCTTGCTCCTGGCCTGTCTGGGTGTTGGCCTAAACGAAAATGTTACCCAAGTTTCCAGAAAAAGCCAGTTTTAGGAAGAGAAAGCCAGAAGACTCAAATTTTAATTTTAATTTTAACATGCCATAATAGTCAACAAGCCAGTGTGATAACTATGGTAGACCCTTTTAGTCACCCCATCTTGCACGATTTGGTGTTAGCAGTCAGAAAGATACCTTGGGATGAATCAAAGTTGAATTTGTTTCACCCTGCTGACACTGTTACAGCCACTTTCTCACGGCTAGTGTGCTCACTTTGAATTCAGACCCTCAGATATGATCAGCATTAAATAGACGTGTATCAGTGTTCCCGATTATGCACAGGTGTGCGTATTTATACACACAAAACTCTTAAATTGACGCACAGATTTGAGACCAGCGCGTCACAAGGGACGCATGGTTTTGGTCTCGCTGTGACAAACAGAACTTTCCAACATTCTCCCGGAAACTTGATGAACAAAAAGTGATCTGTCACTAGCATCAGGCACTTTCAGCATCACATTTCCGCTGAGCCATTGCGCATAGAAGACAGAATCTGATTGGCATAAGCACTCTGGGACACTTTTTGTCCAGTCATAATTTGCTCTGTTTGGTAAGAGTGCAGGTTCCTTGCCTTGCTGATTTGCTATGGCTGACACGCTACAATTCTCATACATCTCTCTTACATGAACAGTTTTGTAAACAACAACAATAAATGGTTTTGACTTTCAGACTTTTTATAACCAAAAGACCATGGACCCTCAAAATTTTACGAACGGACCCTCAAAAACATGGAGAGAGGGTCCCAGGGACCCTTGTATTTTCAAATCACAGGGAACACTGATGTATAGTGGATGAGGAGGAAAAAGACATCTCTTTCATTCCGTAGATTTTTTTTTTTTTTATAGCAAGACACTTGACGATATCTCTAAAGCAACATCTAAATCTCCAAAGTTGCATTTAACTTTGCAACATTAAAAATGTCTACCGTATTTGTATCAAAGGATATAAATGCAGTACTGTGATACTAGAGTTCCATTGTGACCTGTGCTTATATATATTTCAATTTCACGGCCATCTGGGTTGGGTGTACAGAGGTGTGCAACTATCTGCTGGTGTATGAGTATGTGGTGGATGTGGCCGACGGAGGAAATTTGTGGGCGGCCAAGAAACGTAGTGTAGCCACAAAGTCAGTCGGCAAAATGTCCGACTCTCGGAACCGCACGCTGCTGCTTGGTGGCCGCAAGGATGGCTACATCTGTGTCTACAACTGGGACAGTGGCGCTGTTGACTTCAAGGTTGAGGTGAGACTTACGTCATGAATTGATAACTACCGGGGGTAGATGCTAGCGTTTGGAGGGGTTTTAATTATTTTTTTTTTCCTAATGATACTTTGGTTGTTTAGGGACAACCCACATTCAGGATTAGCAAAGGGAATCAACAAATTGAAATGCATGAGTTGCAGAACAGTGGGGCTATTTCTTTTTCTGGTTTCAAACTTTTATCCACACTGAGCATATAAGTAGAGGATGAGATGGGCCGATCTGATGGAACAGTGTTATTTCAGGGTAGCCACTGAATGGGGGACTCCAGTTCTCAGTGTCTGTTTGTCCCCAGGCTGAGGACTGTATCTTGTTTGTCATAGATGTCCTTGCTTTTACATTGTATCAGGCTCATGGCAGTAAAGGTGTCCTCAACATGATTGCCAACTCAAAACTGGATCAACTGATATCAGCGGGCATGGGTGAGTCTATAAGTCAGTGCATGGAAAAGGATGAATTTTGGCATGACTGGAACATGGGAATAGCTCAGGATGATATGTGCACGTTTTCTGCATTATTCTCAAACTACACTTACTCCAGAATGCATTGACGATGCCAATTTGCTGTAAGTGTGTGCATGTGTACATTTGTGTCTTCCTTTTGTGTATGATTGCACTATGCCGCAAGTAGAGGTCCTGACTCTCTCCTTTATCCAGACAACATTATCAAAGTCTGGCGGTTGTACCCGTTTGCGGAGGAGGCCCTGGCACCCCTGATGTCATTCTATTGTGCGCACACCCCAGCCTACATGTCCACCATCAAGTCCAGTCTGTGCGTTGCTTTCCAGGACCCTGCCACAGCCACCTTCAGCATCGTCTTGTACAACCTGCCTGAGAAAAGTAAGCATTGGTGTTGATCACATTATCAAATCTTTGGGCAGGCATTTGCTGTCTATACAAACAAATTTTGCCCCTTATGACTTGTGGTGTAAAACTCAAAGTAGTTTTTTCTCATGCTGTATGCCTGTGGTGCAGGAATTTCTGCTTTTTCTGTCAGCAGACCAGTGTTACGCTTCATTTGGGAATCTTTGAAATATGTACTTGATCATTTTTTACGGACAGGGGTTCCAATTTAACATTTTGAAAGGAGAGAGGAAACGCAGGACTATACATCAGTTGGGCTTTTTTCTTCTACTTTTTTCTCGTGCAGCGTTTTGTTGTTGTTGTTTTTGTTGTTGTTGTTTGTCAGAAAAGAAGATGGGTTGTTTTCTGAAATCTTAAAGGCAGATGTTGAGGCTGACCACTTTTCTGCAGTCATGAATCTCCTTGTGAATCATCTGGGAAAACAAATTATAAAAGAGGCAACATAACACCCGGTGATATTAATTTTTCATCAATATGTAAGCCTTCTTCAGGACCAGTCTTCAATGCACTAGTTGTTTTCCACAGATCCCAGTTTAGGTTTTGTGCCGCCACCCGCAATCGGCAAGTGATGAGTGCTGTGCATGTGAAGTGAAGCATGAGACATATCCATACATGTGTATATTAAGAAAATGCTAGTCTTGGTCAGATATTTGTGCATGAAGGAAATCTAAATTATCCCGTGTGCAGTGAAACATTCAGTGGCTAATATGAATGGCTATGCATAAGCTTTCGCTTTGGTGCATCCCCTTGTGTGCAAACCATTGCATGTCCCTACATCATATACTTCATGAGGTTTCAAAGGCAGTTTGTAGTTTGGTGTGTGTTGGCGTTGTAGTCTGACAAACCCTATGGTGAAAACTTTTCAGAGAATGATGAGGACTGCAGCGATCTGTTTTCTGAGAAAAGTAAGACTTCTTGATGGAGAGAAAGCTCCGTCAGATACATTACATGTAGTATCACCCTTCTCTTTCCCTTGTTCAAATCATACATCACACAGAGCTCCTTTTGTTATTGTGAATGAAAGCGCACATAATTATTATACATGCTTTGCTTTGATTACATTTCCAGAATGTAGTCTTTGCATAATATGTACACTGTAGTTCCTTCCGCCACTCCCTTTCCCCAGCCCTGCATTCTCTAAGCCAAACTGGATCTGTCCCGTTTCAGTCTTTGAGCACGGATTGAAAGCCACGTTTCATGTTATCTTCATGCATGATGTGTGACACCACTTTTCAACTTTTGTCACATCAAGTGAAAGACCGCAGAACTCTGGCATGCGTTGTCTTAGCACGGTTCTTGTCCTGAAGTTTGCGTTGTGACTTTTTCTGGTCATAAAGAACAAAACCAAACTCTGGTCAAATCAAACGATTGATGTTTATGATTATGTGTTATTCGTTTGAAATTCCCTCTTCCGGTTTGTATTTTCCTGTCTTTATACTGTTGAATAATTTTGTGAGACAGACTGTTGTAATGTATGTTTCTTTGATTGGTTTCCTCCAATGTTTTCTTCCTAGCCATACTATTTCCAGTTTCCTTGGGGCTATTCTCTGTGTAATTTTTTTTTTTTTTTTTTTTTTGGGGGGGGGGGGATAAAATTGGAACTGCTGATTAGAAGATTGAAGATGATTGAAGAGCCATTTCAAAATATTGAAACATGGATTGGTAAGGTGTAGACAGACTTAATCTTGAGGTAAATTTTTCTTGAGAAGTGTGGTTTGCCCCTTCATTCCGCCCCCCCCCCCTCCCCCCCATTAGAATTTCAGAACAACTCTAATTTGCATTTTCCATTTTTTTTTTGTGCTTTTATTACTATTTAGTGAGCAAATGAGGAACTCAAACAGACTTTGTTTTTTTAAAATAATTATTACAGTACAATGTATATCTTGCAGACGTAATTTTAGAGTGTTAATATGCTTCGATCCAAACTTTAGATCTCGGCAGTAGAAAGATCCAAATCCATCTACTTGTAACCTCATTTGGCTAATCGATTAGTTCTGCATCCATCACACAACAGTATGATAGGCTACTAAGTATACAGGTTTGTAGTACATACATGTACATAGTTTAATTAGAGAGAACGCTTTCCTGTAGACCTGACCATCAGTGACTGAGTTGTGCCCTTGCTTGTAGCGTTTGTCAGTGACGGCCAGAAGGACAACATTCATAGTGAGTAAACAGGGTGCCCAGCGGTTTGAGTGGAATCATGCATGACTGAAATCACAACAGGGTGTTTTTTGGTTGGTTTTTTTTTCCCAAGTAAAATGTGAGAGGTGCTTAGAAAAGAATGAGCCTTGACTTACAGGGAAGCTGAGAGGGAGATACAATAACAGGGGAGAAAAAGGAAGATGAGCAGAAAATGATCACTGCCTGTATATCATAACTGTTACATGATTCTTTCCTTTTTATTTGTTTTTCCCCTTCTTTGTTTTTTTCCAAAGAGCAAAACATTCATCCAAAACTTGTTAACCTTTGGGGTAAGTGTCTGCTGAGGCTGTTGAATTTTGGCATGAATTTTAAATCTTTCCAGGTTTACTCTGTACAGGTATTGAGTTAAAACAATTCTTTGATTTCCTTAATTAATTTCATGCATGTATAATTCTATCAGGTGTTTGTTGTGGGGCGGTTGTAACTGCATTTATCAACAGTTATGGTTTTGTCAGATCGGCGACTTGTATAGTGTGTGTGGCACTGTTGACACATTTATACAGCATATTGATTTTTGCTATAACCCTTTGACTGACCATTCGTAGCACCAGAGGATATTCACATTTGTCGGTGTTTGATATTCTAGACATCAGGAATATTATGTCATTAGTGAGTCTCCCTCCCTAACTGGGCAGCTGTGATATATTATGTGATATTTATCTCTATGTCTCATTTGATATTTATGGTCAAGTGACCTCATATCATCACCTTGTTGACAAGGATCAAACAATTTCTTCAGATCAAGAGGGGTTTAAAGGTAAACCTTGTCATGGCAATCATCTTTCCTGTTATTTTAACTTTCACATTGTTATGATGACGGGAATGGTTTGAGTTCTGGTTATTTCAGTTTTTTCGTTGAACGAAGTCTGCTTTTTGTATGGCTATGGTATAATAATGATACAGCACATTAAACCTCACAGGATTTATTTCTGCCATTACAGCACTGGTAGACAACCTTTCCAATTCATACTTGGTTTTATTATGATTTGGGCTGTAAGGGGTGTTAAATTTTCCTATTTTGTTCCATGTTCAGTGAATGTACATTGCATCACCGGTCCGGTTCTATAAACAAGCTACTTGCACTAGAGATTGTTGTCAGCTGAAACTTGTCAAATGACTCTACTTTATCATCCTTGAATTTTTTTATTTTTTTTTTAAGAACATAAATTACTTGGAAACCAAAAACCTATCTCTGTTTTGTTCTTTCAGCACTCATGTTAGTGCACATTGAACTGGTGTTGTGATGTACAGGAAACTGTGAAAAGTTCTGTTTTGGTTTATATTTTTACTGTTTTGCACTTCACTTCAGTGCCAGTTTTGGGCACAGTAGATGAGAGTGCATGTGTCGTGAAAGGGTGTCAGTTTAGGACACTGAATTTGCATGGTTTTGAGAGTAACACCTTAATGATTTAACAGTATTCTCTGGTGGGCACGGATTGAGAATGTTCAGTTTGCAAAGCACTGGTATTAAATGCACATAATCATTTCAAGGTGAAGTGGATGATCACTACTGCTAACCTTTGCCATGTACAGCGGTATGGTAGAGAACCAAAGCCGCACCCAAACTATTGCAGTACACGATAGTGAAATCAGCTTGATTCAGGTTGCTTTCCTTAGACTTCGTCTTCGATCTGTCAGGACAGATTCAGATACAGCAGTTGTGGAAAAAGAGAAGCAGTCAGGGGAGCGTACCTATTTAAGACACAGGATTACATGTAATAACCTTCCCATTGGTATGGTGTGAAGGCACCCACGACTCATCTTCATGTTACCTGCATCACAAACTATGCATATATAGAAATTCATATGTATCATCTATCACAAAATAGTTGCTTTCTGTGGACATGTTATATCTTTACCAAGCTTGTTTTGAATTGAAAGACTGAATATTTTACAAATTGTGCAGCTACCTTGTTCATTTGAAAGTGGAGGTTTTCCTCCATTCCATTTGCCAAAGGGTGAAAATAAACCACTTTCTAACCATTGCCTTAACAGACAGACATGACCACAAGCCTGATGACGACCACACGGACATGATAACTGGGCTGACGTCATGCACACGCATGAAGCTGTTCGCCTCCAGCAGTATGGATGGCACCATACACATCTGGAACGAGGAGAACAAACTTGTCAGGTTGGTGCAATTCTTGCCATAAATGGCTGTGGTAGACAGTGGAAAAACTGGGTGGCAGTGAGTACAGTGTTACAAGTGAAACTGAGATTCCTTTTGTGGTTAGATTTCCGGAACTAGAAGTATGGCAAAATCAGTGTGTAAAGTCGTTGTCATGTTTGAGGACTTTGATGCGACAGAAATTAAGATTAAAACAAAAATGTATTATTAACTCTTTGACGACGGAGCGCAATTTCTGACACTGGCAATTTCGATAGGAAATCGTGTCTCAGAAATTGCGCTCCGTCGTCAAAGAGTTAATGCAATTCATTCCACAGAAGTTACACAGGAAGCCATTCCCAGCCCAACAATTGTCATGTGTCTTCTTTCCAACTCAGAAATGTGAATATATTCAAATATATCCAATGGCGCATGTGGGCAGAGCAATCTTCCTTGCAGAACAACCACTAAAGAGCCATTGCCCTTGCCAGATGGTCGCTCAGAACAGGGATTGCCAGTGCACAGTACAGAATGACAGTAACACTGTGACTTTTGATTACCTGTTGGACTTAAGTTTTCAACTGCTCTGTGTGTGTGTGTGTCTTTTGTTTTTTTAATCTTCAGAACACTGCGTCTGAATGCAATGCCCAACAGTCTGGGATTCTGCAGTTCCCGTGGTGACCTGCTGGTGGGCATTGGGCTGCACCTTTTCCACATCCCCTGGCACAGCTGTAAGTAGTGAATGTCAGGGTGGAACAATGAACATGATGCTTGTCTATTGTTAATGTATTTTACTGAGAAAGAAAAACAAACTCCTATTGTCTTGAAAGAAAAAGTTGCCAATGAGGGTGATAAATAATCTCACCTTCTGCTCATGTACTCAAGGTGGCTTATATTAGGAAGGGAGAAAACCTTACTGTGCTTGATCTTACTAGTCTGCAGAAACTGTTTCCCTTCACTTTGAAATTTGTCTGGCTGGCGGACTTTCAAACGCTCAACAGATCCTTGTTCCATATATATTTAAATTTTGTTTCAGACCTCCCAAAGCCATACCTGCGTAAGATGGTGTCGATGAGGTTTGCGACACCCACGACAGAGGCAGCCCTGCCATACGATGACAACACGCTGAACATGATGGAAAAGAACGATGTCAAGCGGCTGAAGGGGTCACATGGCTCATTCAAGTATGTGTCTATTTGTTGTTGTTGGGGTTTTTCTTTTAGTGTGTGTGTGTGTGTGTGTGTGTGTGTGTGTGTGTGTGTGTGTGTGTGTGTGTGTTTGTTGTTGTTGACGTTTTTTGTAAACCAGATTTGAAATTTGTATCATTTTCTGATAAACTTTGGATGAGTCTAACAAAAAAAATCAGCTTCGCCTGTCCATTTGACTGAAGCGTGTTCAGCTGTATTTTGATGTAACGTGATCTTCTGCAGCGGGTGACAAGATCAAATTACAAATACATACTTTTTGTTTAGTGCAGCAATTCAGCACTTGCAAGTTTGCACCACATACACTTTTTCTTCCTTCTGTCCAGTCTTCTCCTCTTTTCTGTGCTAGGCATAATTGATAGGTGGAGTTGACTTCTATACCAACCAACTCTTCAGGTGATGCATACAATGGAAGTGTTCTTCCAGGTGATGACGCATCACTGATCTTACTGCAGCCTTTAAATAACTGCACAGCTTTGATAACTAGACTGCAGTTGCCTTGGAATGTTTCAAGTTTACCACACATTTTCTATCTTCCTTAGGGTGGATCATTTCACAGATGAGCTGAGCAAAGAAGAGGAAGAGGAGGTGATGCGTGAGAAAAACATCCGCGATCAGGTGTGTATTTCATTGTTTTAAGGTATAGATGCCTAGAATTTGTGAAATTATGTGTGTAAGCAAAATACTGCTGGGTTAAATTGGCAGAAGCCATTATGAGAGCTGAATGCCAGGTCAACCACTTTTGTTTAACCCTTGACTTTGCGAGACAAGTTATACGAACAGGCCCTGTTCATACAGCTAATGGAAATGGCCATCATCAGGAGTAAACACAATTTTTGTGGGGCGGTCGGTGGTGTAGTGGTTAAGAGACTTGTCACCAATGCGAGAGGTCAGGGGTTCGAGTCTCACTTGGGGCAAAGAATTTTTCCTGCTCGTTTGTGGCACCGTTCATTCGGGCCAATCGTCGGGGGTTCTCTTGCGTACTCCGGCTTCCTCCCCCCTCTGCTTTGGAAATGTTCAGCTTACCAGATTTGAAAAATTCCGAAATTCAAATAGCTGAGCTGACCCTTCACACCACGTGATTGTAATGTGTTTATGTCCAGTGTGTGAGAGAATGCGTATGATTCACGTGAGCGTGCGTGTTGGGTTTAGTTTGCGGCGCTTTGAGCTGATTCATGAAATTAATGATAATAATAATAAATGGCGTTTGTAGGGCGCATTTCTTTGGAATAAACTCAGTGTGCCAATCACTCACTGACACTCATGCACATTTTGCAAACAGTGAACAGACATACACTGGTGAAACTGACTAGTTGCTGACACGGGAAATTACTGGAAAGCTTAACAAAAGAGGAACGTTTTAAGATTGCTCTTAAAAACAGACAGTGTGGGCGCATTTCTCAGATTTGCTGGCAGGGAATTCCAAAAGGTTGGTGCAACAAAACTGAAAGAGCGCTCGCCAAAGGATTTCAGGTTGCGCTTGGGCATTTTGAGAAGCCTCTCCCTCGACGACCGGAGCGACGGGGTGAAGCGCCTATACAATGCTCACTATTATTATTATTATTATTTTTACTCCCACCTAGGCTCAGGCTTGATCTCACTGACACCGCACTTACCACACAAGTGGCAAGAGCCAGTAGGGGAACCAGAACTTGCTGAACCACCGGCCATCCCTGGCCTCAAGTCTTTCATTTATTTTTGAGATCCGTGTGGTTCATGGTTGGAAACACATTAATTTGACCGTAGAATATCAGAGAGTACCTTGTACTTTGATGTGCAGGCATACCGGGAGATTGAGATCCGTGAGAATGAGCTGTGTCTCATCAGAGACGGCGCCAAAACAGCGTTCAGGAAACCGAAATCAACAAAGCGAACCCAGAGGGAGGCCATGCGGAACTTCATGAAGATCTACTACAACAAAGAGCGCATTAAGGTAGGTTCCCCGCAAATGGTTATTCCACCTGTTGTTGGTCTGAAAGTGTAAGGTGTCCTTGGTGGTTTGTTTGGGGTTTTTTGTTTGTTTGGGTTTTTTGGGGTTTTTTTTGGGGGGGGGGATGCAATTGTTGGTTTGGTTTCTTTTTTTTTATCCGACACTTTTCTGTGAAATACAGTATATTTCTTCTCTTTTGTTTTATTCAGATTCCACCGGATGACCCATTCCCAAAAGACACACTGGCCAAGAAACTGGAGCCAGAAGTTGAAGGAGGAGGTAGGTTCATCACAGACTAGAAAACTACACTGTCTCTTTGATCCTCTTATTTAGTGAAACACTTTGGGTGTGAGACTGATGGTTGGGGTGATTGTAGACTACTAAGTGCGTCACTATGCTGTAGATAAACAAACTCTCTGACGTAAGACATAATGAGTCTCATGCTGTGTGAGATGACTTTGTGTGTGTGTGGGGGGGGGGGGGGGGGGGGGGGTGCAGGATGATCTTATCACCTCCGTCACTCTTGCTACATTTCTTGTGGATGCATTCATGTAGGTAGTGCAAATAGCAATAATTGAAGGTTTAGCTGTAACCACTATGTAGTGCAAATAGCAGTAATTGTAGGCTGTAGCCACTATGTAGTGCAAATAGCAGTAATTGTAGGCTGTAGCCACTATGTAGTGCAAATAGCAATAATTGTAGGTTTAGCTGCAGCCACTATGATTTTTTGTTTTTTTTTTTAAGCGAGACATGGATTCCGTGATGCTGTATGACTATGAGGTTTGTCGTATTTGTCTGATTACATCCGTGATGGAAAAGATAACACGGCTGCCAAATGATACACTGGAGGTGTTTTCAGAATGACTATGAGGTTTTTCGAATCTGTCTGATTACATCCGTGATGGAAAAGATAACACGGCTGCCAAATGATACACTGGAGATAATAATAAAGAGTATTGTATAGGCTGGAGATGTTTTCAGGATGTTGAATTTTCCCATAGCCCACCCATGCGTCTCTTGCCTTCAAGTGTTTTAACAGTCACCTCAGCCGTGGACCGTAATCCCCTGAAACGGTTTAAATGGACAGCTGAGTTCTCAAACTTCTCCTCATGTTTGCCTAGCAGAGACCTCTTTGAATTGTGTTTCAAGCAGCAGGTTAATTGTGCTTGTCTTCAGATGACAACGCTTACAGATACTTTCATTCCAATCATCTTGCGCCTCTGTGGTCATTGTTTGCTGGGGAGAGTAGTGGGGCTGTTTACAGGGATTTTGCCTTAAGTGTCAGGGAGTGGCTTCTTCAGTTCACAGTTTACCTTACGTAAAGACGCTTCACTGCTAAGAGTCTGTTGGTTCTGAGCCGAAATGTATGCAGACTGGCTGACAGCAAATATGGCTTTGTTTCCACCGTTTACACAAAGTGCACTTGCAAGAAAATGGATTAGCGATCGCAGTTTAGAGTCTCTCTCTCTGTTCTTAGCACTTCCAACATCAATGGAAACTTATGCAAAATGAACATGTTTGAGAAATGACCAGTTAATTGTATTTTATTCTCTTGATGAAATGTAAATATATTCTGCGCGTACAAAAGAAGGGATTAGTACTTGTAATTTAGACTGTTTTGTTCAGTTCTTAGCACATCAACATCAGTGGAAGCTGGTGCAAAGTAAACATTTTTTTTCAGAATGATCAGTTAGTTGAATTTTACTTTTTTCCCAAGGAATGTAATGCAACAATGGATTTTTCATCATTTCTGTTTATCAGTTGTTGTTTTGGGGGTTTTGTTGTTTATATTTGTTTGTTTATTTGGGTTATTTCTGTTTGTTTGTTTGTTTGTTTTCTTTTCAGTGAATTTCCTGTACTTCGCGTAAATTACTTTAGATCTATAAATTTACATGTTCTTGATCACAGGCAATCAACCAGTGTCTTTCTCTTTTTTCGTGTTTGATCACCTTCAAATGACATTATTATGATTTGTCTAGTGTCAAGGAGTTGCACAGCCATGAACAGTATCTTCGGACCAACCAATAAAAACTTCATTCCCATTTAAGATGTGAAATGCTTGTTCCAGATGATGAATACCGACCTGAGACAGCTCCACGCACCTTCTTGGAAGAGATGCAGAGGAAACGGTCTCCAGGCAGTTCCCTCCATGGTTCCAGCCCCATGGGTTTTGTGCCAAACTCTGTACTGGTCAAGATCCTCTACCCACCCCCCAGTCCCCCACCTCCACCTGTCAAGCCGTATCGACCACCAGAGCTGACCTCCAAGCAGCTGTCTGAGATCAGGACATTGAGAAAGGTACAATATTACATGTATTGTGTGTGTGTGGTTTTTTGTTTTTTTTTTTCCCTGTAGTATTTGTGAATCACATAGCTTTAGGAAGGGGAGGGGGAATTCAGGTGCTAGCCTTGTTAGTGGTTGTCAGCTGTATGCTTTGACTCTTCAATGCCCACGCAAAAATCGCAAACAGTTTACTTGAAATCTTCAGATCGCTAGGAGCCACTTCAAGCCACTGTTATGCAATCTGCAGTGGTCTCGCGCCTAGCGGGGAAGGCCCACGCCTTGCGTAATATAGTGGCTTGAAGTGGCTCCTACTGGTGTGCTGTGGCTTGTTCTTTTAAATGAGTCTTTTCATAAAGCGGGCATAGGGTGGTCACGCTCGGGCTCTGAAGAGTTAAACCAAGCTGAGTCCACCACCTTACCCTCTCCCCCAACATATGACACCACCACCACCACCCCACACCCCCCACTTCCACCCCCACATCATGAAATCATCACCCCCAGAGCTTCATCTCCACGTTGGGCGTTGGTCCTAGACTGACTCATTTTCCAAATGTCCAATTTCTTGTAGAGGCAGACATAATTATGCTCAATCATTTTTGCACTGCAGTTGACAATACTCAGAACAAATTTCTGATACCAGTTGGGTCAGCCAGGACCTATTATAGTTCCCACAGATATGAAGTGCTGACCTCAGGTCCCGTTTGTAATAGTCGAAGTTAAGGCTGTTAGCCCTGGGTTAGAGTCTAACCTTGAACTAAACTAGCTCAAGGGATAAATTTTCTGTTGGTTTTTTTTTTTTTTTCTTTTTAATCGAGAAGCGGGCCTATTCCAGCAAGGTGCCTAAGCTGTTATAGAAGGATGTTTTCTTCCTTTCTTCGCTTCCTTTTTTAATTTAATTTTGCTTTTGGGTTTCTTTTGTCGTAGTCTGGGTTAGGCCCGTAGCCATGGGTTAAATTAACCTCGACTTCTATATACGGGCCCAGGTCACAGCAAAACTGGCTTTAGATGCCTATTAAAGCTTTTATCTCTTTGGCCCTCTGTCATTTATTTGGATTCTTTCTTGCTGATCATTTTTTTCCCTTGTGTTCAGCTTTGTGCACAGTGCCACTGACACTAAATATACAATGTATGCTTTCCATCTCTGCTTGTTTCCAGTCGCGAGAACCAACCCCACCACGTCGCTCAGTGACATTCGCAGACAAAGAGGAGTCTTTCGATTTGTCAAAACGTGTGCTGGAGTTTGACCTGGATGAAGATGAGGAGAAGAGTCATGCAGAGGAGTCGGAGGCCGACCTGACCGCTCGAACAGGTTCCGAATCTGAGCGAGAGAAATCGGGCACAGAGCTTGACCTCAAGGGTGACTCACGGCCTGTGTCCACATCAGGTTGGTGCTGGTGTCTCCATGCGATATTCAGTGTGATTGAATCGAGAGCTTGCGTAGACGAACCCACTTGACTAGCCCTGAGGCCAAGCCAAACCCTCGCCCATGTTCTCTGCCATGTATTGGCAAAATGCACTACATCCATGACGTCATTTTATGGGAAAAGGGGTGATTTCAAGATGAAAGACATTGACATAATGGTCTTTTTTCTTCATGTGACGTCAATGGACTTACTGCTTTCTTTCCACGTTCCAGTCATATCAAACGACTTGTACTTCCCTCGTTGTAGTGTCTGGCTAAAAGCTTGTCTTGTCAGACCATGCCATGTGTTGTGCCCATTATACCGCGGGACATGATTGGCTGAATTCTTGGGGGTCGGCCTTTTTGATTGACAGGAGTGGGGTGTAACCCACTGCTGAACCATTGAAATACTCTCAGAAGGCGAGTGGGTGGGGTGGGTGTTTGGGAGTTTGTCCTTTTCCACCACATACGCTGTCAGAAGGCAGGGACATTTTGCCAGTCAAGCCATAATTTGATATGGGTCATTGCTGTTTGGATCCTTTTCATTTTTTTTAATTTTTTTTAATCATTACGCACACCATCAGTAGATACCTTTATCCACCCTTGCTACAACCCTCCACCCCACCCCTAAATTCACACATACTTACAGTAACATACAAGACGACATCATAGTCACCCCCTCACCCGTACTCACCACAAAACCATACCTATAGCGTCAAAGAGCTTCTCTGTGATACTACCTCAGCTGTGTAGGGTAGAGAGTGAGGTGGGGGGGGGGGGTGTACTTCACAGAATGTTGGGCTTGGTTGTTGAATTTCATCCTCTTACCTGCCTTCACGTGTCGTGTGAACCTTTCCCACCAGTTTTCTTACACTGTATGTTTGCTCAAGTCATCATCCATAGGCTGGCAGTGCATGCAGTTCAGCGTTTGAATCATTTCACCAATTATATAAGAATACATATTATATGTAGGAACGTTCACACTGACCTGAAGCCAAGAGCTTTTGGTTTGGGCCAAGTATGTTTAGAGTGGCACGCTGCAAAATGTTGAGGAGCAAAAAGCTTGCAAAACCTGACTAGTTTTCATTCAAGGATTTTTTGTTGTTGTTGAGATTATTTTGAATTGTGACAGTAGTGGTACATGTACAAAAGCTACAAATGTAGCGATTTAGTATGAACAGTAGGTCTGCCAGGAAATCTGTCTTCAAAAATATCATTTGAGATTTTACATGATACCTGTAGCATATTCATTCAGTAGAATGTATTAACTTTTTTACAGATGGGTGTGCACGTGTGTGTATATATATGTGTGATATTACCACTTGCGACGTTTGTGTGTGATATTACCACGTGTGTGTGTGTGTGTGTGTGTGTGTGTGTGTGTGTGTGTGTGTGTGTGTGTGTGTGTGTGTGTGAGTGAGTACTGCTTGTGAAGCTCTGTGTGTGTGTGTGTGTGTGTGTGTGTGTGTGTGTGTGTGTGCTCTCGTGTGTCTGTGTGTGTGTGTATGATTAAACCACACATGACATCTCTTCCCCCACGCCTGTCAGTCCACACAAACTTATGCGACCTCCGTCATCCTTTTGTGGTCCTAGACCTCTTTAGCATCACACACCTTACCTAATGACCCCTTGCAACCTCTGCTGAATCCTTTTATTGTTTAGTCTACACTTGTGTCACAGAAAGGGTCCTTTTCTTCCTCGCTCTCTCTCCGACGTGCATGCACACTTTGTCTACACTTGCGGACTAGGGTTTGCAAACATGCTTTTGTCTGGCAGTGTCAGTCATTTGTTGAGTTGGTTTTGTGGCAGACTTTGGGCCGGCTGTTTCACTGTGGTAGATAAAAGGGGTGAGAGAGGGCAGGGGGATGACCTAGTGCTTAATGGTGGGCTGGTGCAACACAGATCCTGGTGAGATCCGGCTTTTTCTGTGTCTGCCACCTTGTTGGCTTGTGTGTCTATGTGACTAATTTACACCAACACCCATTCTCAACAAGAAAACTGACAGACGAGGGTGCATGTACCACGCATACACATGGGCATCTTCAAACATTTCATTACGTGCAGTGCATTCTTTTTCACACTCAGACTGCACACATACTTGTGTGCATTTGTTTTTGTTCATTAATTTTTGTTTGTTGCACTACATGTGCCTTTTTCTGTTCTGTCATGGTTCCTGAGCAAAGTTATCCCACTGTTCTTGATCTATTAGATTAGAGGGTGATCATGTGACAGCACATCTTGGCTTGTGGTTTTAGAAGGCACCAAATCTGTGAAAAATGGAAAGCAGCAAATCTTTACAAAGGGTTTTACTACAGAAATGTAGTACCAGGTGTACTAACTTCCATGCACATGCAGGATTTGCTGAAAGTTGTCTAGAGTTTCAAGATATGAAACACTCTTTGAATGGTCGCGTGGATTATTTGTGATCCGTTCTCACAAAATTCTCACACCCTCTCATAAGTTGAAAATTATCAATTTTGAGATATGTATATCACTGCAATCTCCTGGTTATGCAGTTTAATTCAATACGAGAATGAAAGCTGTACTACTAAAATTGACAGAGACATCAGCAGTTGACGTTGGCTACTCACAAGGCGGCCATACTGACCCCCGGCACTCTTTTCGCCTGTAGCGGCGTTTGGCCTAGCGCGATTTAAAGTCCCTTTCGCAAGAACGGGTCACATTTGTTGTTGAAACAGGTATATCAGATGTGGACAACGCTGACCAAAAGTCCAGTCACATGTTGTAGCCATGATATGAAGCGGGTACAGTTACGGTTTTTGACCGTTGCATGATGTGGTATATCTTTTCCTTGTCTCTGTCAAACATGAATTTTTCCATGTTTAAAAGAACTCAGATTCATGCACTCCCATTGGGCTCTTGAGTAAAAGTGTCTTGGCTTGACTTGGCATTTCAGGCGCAGACGAAACAGACCAGAAGCCGGTCACACCAGTTCTTCCCGCCATCACACCACCTGGGTTCCCACCACCCCCACCCCGCCTCAAGCGGAAGAAGAAGACCCCGATCGCTGAGGAAGATGAGGAGGACGAAGATGATGATGCATTCTGGGGCACGTCTGGTGGCATGTCCAAGTCGTCAAGTCTTATGTCCAAGGTCAAGGACATTATGGAGAAGCCTCCCTCACCTCAGGTTTTTGTCACTTTTTTTTTTTTACCCTCCTTCTTCGTCTTCCTTTTTCTGTCTGTCTTGACTGGTAGTTGGTAGGATTAGTTTTTGGTTGATTAGAGATTCTATGTCTTTCTCATTTCATGTAAGGAAGGTGATAATATTCGGTGGAATTCCACCACCCACAGGTCAATTTTCTGCTGGTTTTTGTTGTTGTTTTGCCATTGAACCCTGCCCCCCCCCTTCCCCCCTCCCCCCCCCCCTTCCCCCCCCCTCCCCTTCCCCCCAAAAAAGTAGAGCAAGCAGGACAGTTTATCAGTATCACATATCATTCAGGTATGGGGTTGTTTTTTTGTTTGTTTGTTTGTTTTGTTTTTTTCCCTGTAGGCCAATTTCCATGGGTTTTTCTTTATGTGTTTGCTGTTATATTTATGCCATTTTGCAAGGAAACATGAAAAACCTTGGACATGCACCATGGTTAGTTTTGAGGCGCAGTTGACGTTACCGCCATTTCCTCTTTATCTTTTTAAAACATACTGTTTTCCTTTTTTCGGGCAGTGGGAAAAGTCATGCCTGAACAGGGCAGCAGAGAATGTACCAGCCTATTCAGGGGAATAGGTTCCTGCATAACTTTCACAGTAGTAATTATGTTCATTGATCTGTTTCTCTGATCAGCCTGATGTGGAGGAACCAGCAGAAGCTGAGGCTGCACCACCACCCGAAGAGAAACCAAAGCCCGCGGTTCGAGAGGTGGTCCAACCCAAAAAGCCCATCCAAAAACTGGTCAGTCGGCCAAGGCAGAAGCTTCCGACCCCTCCACCTCCCCGGTCACCCACTCCACCCCCGCCACCCACCCCGCTGCCTGACTTCATCAGTCAGTTTGTGGGAACGGAATGGTTTGAGAAATACTTCCCCAACTGCAATGAAACGGTGAGTGAGCACGGTGATTCTGTGTATGTTTGTTTTTGAAGATGCACTGTCTTGTGTGTGATGCTGTGTGAAATATTTTTTTGTGACGATGATGAAGAGTTGTTTGCTTTCCTGTTTATTCTGATCCAGACAGCATAATTATGCCTGTCAGCATTGTATACAGTGTCTCAAAGATGCATGTATTTTTATCGATTATTCCTTGTTTTGCTGCGTTGCAGTGTCGCTTCATGTGGAAATATTTGTTGTGTCCAAAATGCACACACTGTGATTCTTAGTTTTTCAAGTTGCACCATGAATTGCATGATCAGTGACTTTGTTTTCTCTTCATGTTTTTAAAGTCTGAGCTTGCGGTAAGTGTAAATTTAGATCCAGTGCCTATATGTGGCTAGCTCTTTGGACCTCGATTAATACTTGCATGGTTTGTGGTTTATTTTTTTTTCATTTTGCCCAGCCTTACATAATGACTGGAAGGTCTGCTTACAGATTTATCTGTGCCGTGATAAACTTCTTGTCAGCTGTCTGCTGCAAAGCACGGGGGTCAGCTTAACACTCGCAAAAAAATAAGTTTTTTATGGCAGATTGGCAGCACTTGAATATGCATGTGCAAATATATCTGCATGTTTGATCTGTGCAAGAGAATTTCTGAACTAGTCTTGGCACAAGTATTTTCCTTACACACAAAAATCTCATCCATTTTCAGCACTGGATTAAATGTTCAGATTTCGAAGAAACTGTGCAAATAGTTGCACACTGGTAGACCAAGTTTTCTATTCAGCATGACAAATCAGTTTTTTAGCTGTGGAATTACTATACGCAGTGTAAGTTCAGTTTACACATTTTAGTTCAGCAGTGTTGCTTCGTGCCATGATTATTTCATGGCAACAGTCTAGTCACTAAAGTCACCCACCCCTCAGTCCAACTCGTCCCTGATTTTATACTCTCACTTTGAGGTTGCACTCCTTAACTTTCTGGGGCTTGAGCTAAGGGATACACTATAGTGCGGGGAATTGCAGCGATATATATTGTTGTCCTACTCAAATTTGCCCACTGTACTCTGTTTTGGTTAGAGCACATTGTCTTCCCTCCCTCCCCCATTTGTGTGTGTGTGTGTGTGTTTTATTAGATATTCATCTGTTGTTTTGTTGGGTTCAATCAAGCTAGGCAGAGTGGAGTGTGTTAGGTGATGGTTAGAGTGTGTTTCATGACAAGGATTGGTATGCACAACGGGGTATTTTTGTCCAGTCCTATATACTCCTAAAAGGTTGAAAAATTGTTTTGAAATCATAGTACATTTATGACCCTCCACCATGAAATGAGTCTTCTTGTGCTATTTGTTCATGTTACATGGTGACTCATTTCATGGTGGAGGGTCACATTTGGTGTAAGTTCAGTATGCAGAAATTCAGGGTGTGATTTCAGTTTATATTGGGAGAAGAAACAAAGAAACCACCTCTTTGTGTGTACCAACCGTGTTCCGTGTACTCAGAGTAAAAGCATGGTGTGCACCGAGTGCTGTGGTTATTATGTGTATCCCAGAAATTTATGTGTATTTTGCATGTGTTTGATGTATTCGGCTTCTCAGCTTGTTTGATGTGTTTGACCATGGCTTTGCTGCATCCAAAGGTGCGTGGAGTGTTTAGAAAGCTAGTACGTAATGTATATATACAAATATTTTAGATCTCATTGAGGACACTCTATCAAACCAGTTATCTGAGTGAAGGGGTTTGGTTTAAGATTGAAAACATTCAGCCCAGCACAGTAGGCGGGGTTCGCAAAGCAGGTACAGTGTTTTTGCTGGGGTGCAGGGTGTTTTTGCAGGCCGCTGTGAAATGTTGATGAGTGAGGTACATGCGGCTGTGTGTACATTGACAAGTATGTGCTAGTGCACACTGTGTCCTGGGGGAAAAGAGCTGTTGATTGTTGTGTATAGATGTCATCACATTCTTGACACATAATTTAGTTTTGTGCTCATGGCATTGCAGGGAGGAATGGGAGATGCATTCGATGTAAGCCTGAAACAGATGCATAGATTTTGGGGGGTTTTGTTGCTGTTCATGATGATGATGTTGTTCTTGCAAACAGTTTTAGCATGATGTCTGTTATTTTTGTGTGGGTGCTGATTTTATGAAATATGTTTTGTTAACAATGGTTTTATTTGGCATGTTAAGACCAGGATAAATTGAGTTTGTGAGTCATTTTATTAATTTGTACCTGACTTGTGCATGTGTGTGAGAGGATTTTAGTTCTGGGTTTTTTGGGGGTTTTTTGTTGTTGTTGTTGCTGTTGTTTTATTGTTGTTTACTGTTTGGTTTGTGTGGTTTGTGAGTTCTTTTTGCAGGTTTGACTTGAGTGACTTTCCTGTCTTTTTTGGGTTTTTTTAACTACAGCACATTGTTGAACATGTTCTAGTATTTCGCTCCTGACTCCCTCCCACACCCCACCCTTTCTGTGTGCAGGGACATGTCTTCACTCTTTAGATTTTTGTCCTCTTTCGTACAGTTAAAAGTGTGGTGCTTTTGTTGCTCGGGTGGTTGCTGTAAATTGTTTATAATTAAGCTGACATGTTTATATTGGTTTCAGAACACTGTAGCTTGTAATGGCATCCTGTGACTTGCTCAAATCGTTCTACATGAAGTTGAATTTAAGTTGTAAATGGTTTGGCTTTGGTCACTGCTTTTGCAAAGTATTGATTAACATGCTTTTAGGTTCTTTGGAAAAGAAATGATTCGATTCTCATCTAAATTGGCAGACAATGCCCAAACCATGGACCGGCGACCATTTTGTCAACATGATCATGAAGCTGCTGAGGTTTGCCTCCTTTCCGCACAAGACGGCCGTGGCAGAGGCAATCACGCTGGTGCACACCCAGGAATTGCTGTCGGAGAACACTTGCCATGCGGTGACCAAGATGGTGCTGACGGCGCTCAACCACCACACCAACACACCCTCTTGTGCGGTGCCGGACGAGAAGACGTTCATTCTGGCAGCCATCAAGACCATGCAGGCCATGGGTGTGCTGGACAAGGAGTTTGTGGTGGAAATGCTTGTCCAGTTTTTGGATGGAGATCGAGAAGTCAGGTGGGTCAGATGGTATTTGAAAATGATGGGAAGTGCTTGATTCATGATGAGGAATTTTAATTTCTCTGGAAGAAACAGTGAATCCAGCCAATGATTGTACTGCTGTATACATTAATTATTGTGATTTACTTTAAATGATGGCACAGAATTTCTTTTTCTTTTTCTTTTTTTTTTTTTTCTTTTTTTGGTAGCTGAAGTTTCCTTATAAGTGATCTAAAATATATCACACTGCTGGTGTTGGTTTATATCTGTGTGTGAGTGCACTTTTACTCGTGGTAAACTCATTAGAAACATAAACTGACCAGTTCAGTTCAGTTCAAGATGGCATCTGTGAGCTCGGAAAAGTCAAGATGCATTCTACCCATCTCTCAAAAGTCTCCCCAATGTTATCTTTGAGGCTGTTCTGATGTTCGCCTGGTTCACAAAACTGTTAGCAGTTCCAATGTTTTCTGTTTTGTTTTGTTTTTTTTCTTTCCCCCTGATTTAGAGTGGTGGTTCTGGATGTGTTGAACGCCATCGGACTGCAGGATCCCCACCGTCAGCTTCAGAAGGAACTGGACTCGTGGGACATCTGGAACGTGGAGGAGGCTGACCACAAGAAGGACCTCAAGAAAATGTGCAGCCAGTGGCTCGACAGGTGAGCGATACTCACAGCACAAGCTGACTTCCAAGCAAATTGGAAGAAAAATATCTGTAACAGACATTCAGAGACTTATGTGTGCAGTAGTGCATTGCAGTAGTATAGGTCAGGACGGTTTGCACAGTGACATTGGTCAGGAGGAAGATTTTCACAGTGACATGGGTCAGAAGGAAGATTTTCACAGTGACATGGGTCAGAAAGTAGATTTTCACAGTGACATGGGTCAGAAGGAAGATTTTCACAGTGACATGGGTCAGAAGGAAGATTTGCACACCCAGATATTTTACTGGTTAGTTGCAGTCCTTGATTTTTGTTTGACACAGTGCATTATAGGAGGAAGATTTTCACAGTGACATTGGTCAGGAGGAAGATTTTCACAGTGACATGGGTCAGAAGGAAGATTTTCATAGTGACATGGGTCAGAAGGAAGATTGTCACAGTGACATGGGTCAGAAAGTAGATTTTCACAGTGACATGGGTCAGAAGGAAGATTTTCACAGTGACATGGGTCAGAAGGAAGATTTGCACACCCAGATATTTTACTGGTTAGTTGCAGTCCTTGATTTTTGTTTGACACAGTGCATTATAGAATGACACAACACATGTTTTCACAGGTGGATGACATCGTTCAAGCTTCACATCAAGGATTCAGTGGAGAGGTTACAGAAGGGTCAGAACATACATGGTCGCTTAAGGCGTGGGTCAAATGCTCCGCGGGGATCGCTTGCTCCCGCCTCTCGCAGGGTGAGGAATTTTTCCCTCACCTCCTTTCCAATTTTCTTTTCCATTTTCCATGTTAGGTGCTTTGTGGATTAATTGTCACATCAGAGTGAAAGTGAGATTTCTGTCTGAATGCTTTCAAGCTTCATGTGCTGCGAGTTTCTCTTCTGTTAAGGACTTAAATTTATAATAAAAATAATAATAATAATAATAATAGCTCTTATATAGCGCTAGTAGTCTGCTCAAAGAGCACTCAGTGCGCTACACACACACATTCTCACGCATACATGAAACACTAATTACGTGTGCGGAAGGGGGGGGGGGTGTAGATGATACTACAGATCATATGCTGTCTTGAATAGATAAGTCTTTAGTTTATGAGTATAACACTGGATTGTTTTCTTTCTTTTTTCGCTTTATGAGCAGAGCATTGGATATTTTTTTTTCTTTTTTCGCTTTCCAGGGAAGCATGATGCCAGATTCTGAATCTGTGACTACCCTGCCAGGCAGTGGAGACTTCAGACCTCCAACCAGACAATCCGTGACATGTCAGTACTCTCTGTGTATCTCATCCACCAGACGTAGTTAGCCACAGTGCAGATTGTACATCCACACGTGTTAGCAGTATTCCGGTAGACACTGCAAAACCTGTCATTGTCGCCACCGCCAGGCCAACAAACAGGGTTTGCCCCATGCATCAGCTTCACAGTAGGTGGGAAGATGTTTTAGGGTTTATCCATCACAAAGGTGCTGTCAAAGGCGGGGGCACTGGCAAAAGCCTGTACACATTTTGGCTTGAACCCTTGTCCTTCCAACCTAAAGTGCAGCTCCCCCAAAACATGCCAATAAATGTGCCAGTCTACTTGCACTCTTTTCCCAAGTCCTGTTGACCTGCTGCTTTGGAGACCTTGTCCCTTGCATCGATAAAGCTTTCTTATGATAGCTTGTCTTTGTTCACACATTAGTCTCTTAAATCTGTGTCAACGTAAATGTATGCACTTGCATGCTTACGTGGGATTAATTCTTAGATCCGTAATCCTGGATTCTGACTGCTTTGTGGTTTGTGTCGCCTGTACAGTGACAATTGACCGGCCAGACATGGCTGTCGCGGACCACGCCACGTACATGGAGGCCATCAACTACTTCTGCGAGATGATGACTGAGAAAGAGCTGGAGGCGCTCAGGAGAGGGGAGACTCTACGGCGGGGAGCGCAAGGCGAGCAGGTGGTGCAGGCCAAGAACACAGTGCTTGTGCTGCCCAAGATTGCTCAGTAAGTTCCTTTGTGAAGTTTACGCTTTCCTAGACAAAATCACGTTCATTATAGCCATACATCCTGGTTTGTTTTGGTCTTGACCTGACGGCTGTCTTGAGTGAAGTTTTATGAGACGAGAGAAAGAGGGTTGTTGTTTGTGTGTTGGGTTTTTTTTGTCATTTATTTACAATTCATGCAGTCTTTCACAAGTCATAAAGAAAGTCCATGTTAAAGGAAAGCTCAAGAAGCGTTCATGGAAAGAGTTTAACGTCACGTTTATCCTGCCCTGTCTCACAGCAAGCCAGCTCTGGTCCGACTTGGCGAGACTCACACCAGCCAGTGTCGACCTGCACGTGAGACAGCTCTTGGATGGGGTAAGTACATCCTGCTCCCCAGTTCTGCAGTTCATTGGTTTAAGATAAACATGGTACCAGGTCAAGTCAGTTTTATTTATTTTCACCCACTCTGGGCAGAGGAGAAAAAAAAAAGTGGGAAGAAGACAGTCTATAACACGAGCCCTGTATGACAGATTTCTCTCAGAAGATGACAAAGTGGATGATGATGATGAAAGAACGGAAGGGTGGAATAATGCTTCATGGAGTGATGCATTGAAGAGAAAAAAGAAAAAAAAAAAACGTACAGGCGTAATTGGTTGGATTAGTCATGACACAGAGAGTCTTTTGTTTGTGCCCCCCCCCCCCCCCCCCCCGACCTCTCCTTTCCTCCTCCACCACTTCATTGAATCCTTCCTTCCTTTCTGCCTTTCTCCAGACTATCATCAGGTGACAATGCTGGGCAAGGGAAGGCAGCCACCGCCAGGGCAGCTAACTGGGTTTGTCCCGTGCATCAACTTGCCCATGAAACCGGTCTACCTGAACCCTTTCCCAAGCCCTATCGACATGCTGGATCCACGTTACGCGGAACCGATCCTCATCACACTCAAATCCTCACAGAAATATTTTGTCCCCGCACAATCTGTGGTGCCCAGAGAGATGCAGATGCAGGTGGCACACAGCAGTTAACACCCCTTTATTTTGGAGCTCTTCAGTATCTGAGACAAGCTGAAGGGATTGTGGAAAAAGGGGATTTTTTTTTATTTTTTTTTTTTATACTAAACTTGTTATTGCGAGGACTGGGAAGAATGAATGTGATGGATGGATGTCTGAGAATGAGGGAAGAATGGATCAATCTTGCATGTGAGTATACTGGATTACTTGAATGGATTGGGGTTTCGATTATATCCAGTCTTTCCGTGGCAGTAGATCTAAGAGTCGAGAGGAACTTTTGTGTGTAAGAATGTGGAGTCTTTTCAATTGTGCACAGACAGAAGTTTTACTCTGCAGTTCTGTCATTTGTGGCATATAAACAGCACAGCTTGGCACATTCCTGGATGCTGGATTTGCCCATTACATGTACTGGATGGTCAGGTACTCGCTTCACTGAGATGTGTAACATCAAAAAATACTTAATGTACCTTTGATAAACATTTACAGTATCTGTGAGTGTGGGAAAGCATCAGTATTTGCACATGTGTATTTGATTGTTTTGTGTAAAATTTGCCAAGAGTGAAAATAAAGACTTTACGTTCAAAACCAAATTTATAAGCCAAAAGGTTTTAAATTGTTTCAGTCTTAAGTGCATTCCGTCCGTCTTTTCTCAGGTACTGGTGCACATGCCGTTTTTAAAGGTACCTTTTCGGTTTGAGAAATTTGACAATTTTAAATGTCTTTTTTATTGTGACTCAGCATTATGGATTATAAATGTCTCGTTTATTGTGACTTACCATTATGGAATATACATATATACTGTGATAAACACTGAAGCTGCTGATTTTGTTGGTAAATAAATGTGAAGAGTTTGACTCAACGTATCGTGGGTTTATTCTTAATGTGTGTATGTAGGTTTGTGTGTGTGTGTGAGTGTGTTTTAATGTTTCAGATTGAAGGCTCCTCGTATAACTTCTTCTCTACGCCTCTCTCTCTCTCTCTCTCTCTCTCTCTCTCTCTCTCACACACACACACACACACACACGACGATTTGAAGCGACGCGCGCTTGCATCTGGAGTACGTGTTACTGTCGTACCACAAGATGTGACTGGAGACAGCCAAAAGTATGTGTGCATAGCACGCGCCTCTTACTGGTCTCCATACATGTACATGTACCTCTATATGTACAACTGTCATTCCAGCAAATTTAATGGCCACAACACCTATATAACAATGGTCGCGTTCCTCTTACAACAGGATCGGACAACAAAGCATTGGCAGTCTCTTAGAACGTGTCTTTGGATTTCTAGGTGGTTTTGTTGTCGTCGTTGGTGTTTTTTTTTTTTTTTTTTGTTTGTTTGTTTTGTGTTTTAATTAGTTTTTTTGTTTTGTTTGTTTGTTTTGGGGGATGGGGGGGGTGTTTGGGGGGTTTTTGTTGTTTTTTGGTTTGGTTGGTTGCTTTTTGTTGTTGCTTGGGTTTTTTATTTGTTTTGTTTTGGTTTGGTTTGTTGGTTTTTTGTTTGTTGTTTGGGGTTTTTGGTTTGGTTTGTTTTTGTAGTTTTTTTGTTAGTTTGGGTTTTTTTTGGTTGGTTTAGTTTGGTTTTTTGTTGTTGTTGTTTTTGTTTGTTTGGGGTTTTTTGGTTGTTGTTGGTTGTTGTTGTTGTCGTTTTTTGTTGGGTTTTGGTGTTTTGCTTTTGTTTTTTTGTTTTGTTTTGTTTTGGGTTTTGTTTTTGTTTTTTTGGTGGGGTGGGGTGGGGGGGGGCAGAGTACAGTCTGTACTGTTACCCGTGCGTGAAGTGTTTTCGTTCCTTTTGCCTGTTTTTCTAGATTAACGTCTTAATGACAGATTGTCAGCGATATCCTCTAACGACCGGCTGATGTCACGGTCAGCAAATATTTGCTGATCCCAGAAACGTGTATAGATGTGCAAACACTCTCAATACTCCCTCTTTTGTAGGTCTGTTTCCCACAAACACGGACCGACCACGTACGTTGCGTAGACACCGTCTTTAAGATACACTGAGTCTTTCTTTGGATCCGCAGACTACACAGACCCGCCTTTGAGAAACAGCATGATAAATGCGCTTGCTTATGGCTTGGGCGGGTAATACTTTACCTGTTGCATCAAGCACGGACCGTATTTTCAGACTTGAACCCAGTTTAACCTTTTCAACCCTTTTAAAAGTACTGTGGTGTGCTTAAAAAGGCTCCGGGTGACCATTGTGTTTACGGGGTTAGGATAATGGCGACAGCATTTGCTCTGTTAAAATTTGGTTGTCATGTCGTCATTCGTCGGTTCCTTTTCTCTTTCTTCCTCGCAAAACATTGCTGCTGGTATTTGCGTTGTCGTGTGTCCGTGCCAATTCTTTTTTTTTCTTTTTTTTTAGTGCGGTTCAGTTTACTTCGTTTAAATAAATAATTTTTAAAATTTCCACTGCAATTACAAACCATTCACTGGCAGAAATAACCTGTTTGACAGGGGATTTGGTCTAGTGGTTAGGGTTTCCGATTTCGGGTCCTGAGCTTCCTGGTTCGAATCCCTGGGGCGCAGGAATTTTGTTGGATTTTTCCTTTCCAGTTCGAATAAAAATCACGTGCAGACTCGTCCACGGTGCGTATCTCGCCTTCATGTACACACACGCGCGCGCAATATCAAGTGGGAAGGGACGCGGAATGGATGGGTGTGGGTGTTTTGGGGTTTAACGTCCTCTTCCACCACATACGGGTGATATCAAAGACGGGACAACGATGGAAAAGCCAGCACAAACATTTGGCCCCAGCCGGGATTCGAACTCACGACCCGAGCATTGGAAGTCCAACGCTCTACCATTCGACCACCCCGGCTCCCCGGTCGCGGAATGGAAAACGATCGCAGACCACGTATGCAGGATAAAATAGGTAGCGCTGCACTATGGCGTCCCGCCCCCTACTCCCCCAAGGACAGCAACCCGAAGCTTCCAACAATGGGATAATAAAGAGTATAATCAGTCATAAATAAACATATTTCACGCGAAGATGGTGTCTCTGCTCTCGGAAAAGCACACACACACACACTCTACTCCATCTCTCAGAAGTCTTTCTAGTGTCGTCTTTGAGAATGTTTGTCTGCTCACGGTCCACAGCGTACGTGCTGCCACGCCCTTCATGTTCAGTCGTAGACCACTGCATTTTCGCATGCCTTTACTCTACACGCAACCTATAGTACAGACTTCAACATAAGTCAAGGACCACCTTGACAGACAGGTCTAATTTTTAAGAATTCACAAAAAATAGAGATCAAGGAATCTTTCCAAATGTTTTGCTGTGAAAGTGTTAAAGGGTTATAATGCATCCTGCAAAGCTTGCTGACGCTGAAAAACCACCATGTGCTGCACGGACATCTTCCAGGAATTTTAGCCAAATTTGCAAGTGGTCTTTGACTTATGTTGAAGTCTGTATGTTGACCGAGTCTTTGTTCTTGGCTGCATCGTCACAGATTTCTCACAAACCTCTGGTCTTCTTAGGCGCATGTCATCTATTTTGTGCGATTTGATTGTTACTGTACTTACGAGCTTTGCCAGAGCCGACAGGAGAAATTCTCTCGATCAGTTTTGACAGCCCTTTTCTCATACATTAAGGTGTACGGACACTGTTTTGCATCAGAGAAAAATGATTCAAAGTTGCGGTGCAGGATGTAACTTTGAATCTTCTTTTTTCTGATGCAAAACAGTGTCCGTACACATAAGTCTATGAGAAAAATCGGAGAGGTTTCGTCCGAGTTGCGGTGCAGGATGTAACTTACGTAGTTGTTTGTCCGTCCACGAGGACCACTCTAGCTATGTGGGGATTGGTTGGACAGGACGGGTTCTGTCTGTGTGTGCGTGTTGATGGCTGACACGGCCGATCAGTGCACGGAAGGTACAATGGTGGGTGGGACAGGGGGTGACAGGGACGTCATCCTGGGCATTGCTGGCTCTAGCTCTCACGATCACGGTATTTGTAACGGCCACTGTTCAACAGGATACGGTCGCTGTTTAACAAAATACGGCCACCATCCGTTGTCCACTCACATCAGATTTGAGGCCCTGCAACTGCTGATGACTCATTGCTGAACGTCAGTATAAGCTGCTGGGCGAGGCGTGTCACGTGGCTAAGACACGTTGATGACGAGGGGAAAAACTCACGTGCGGACGCAAAAATCAAATATTTGCAGAGAAGACAAGTTTAAATTTGCCTCTCCTTCCTATTACTTACTCAAATTATTTTTCTTTCTTTTTTACACTTTTTTTTTGTAATGCTTGACTTGTTTATCCGCACTCTGGTTTTTGAAAACGTCCTTGTTACTTCAGTTGAGGATTTCGTGCACCCTTTGCACATTATGCATATTGCCGTTGACGTTGCTGTTTTTGTATTGTGTGTGTCTGTGTGTGTGTGTGCTTTTTTTTTTTTTTTTTTGCTTAACATGCTCAGCAGTTTCAGTAACTGTTAATCTTTCATAAACGTCTGCAGCTTTCTTCCTTTCTCCCCTCCTCCCTTGATCGTGTTGAATTTCTTTGCCCGGCCGTGACGAAGGAAAACTTATATTTCAAATACTCTTTCTCTCTCTCTCTCTCTCTCTCTCTCTCTCTCTCTCTCTCTCTCTCTCTCTCTCTCTGTGCGTGCGTGCGTGCGTGTGTGCGTGTGTGTGTGTGTGTGTGTGTGTGTGTGTGTGTGTGTGTGTGTGTGTGTGTGTGTGTGTGTTCTCTGAGTGTGTGCTGGTGGCTGGTCGCATCGACCATCACTTTTCTGGCGGCATGATCGTGCAGGCTTTTTCCCTACACAGAGGGGAGCCGGGATGGCCGAATGATAGAGCGTTGGACTTTCAATGCTCGGGTCGTGAGTTCGAATCCCGGCTGGGGCCAAATATTTGTGCTGGTCTGTTTCTCGTTGCCCTGTCTCTGGTGTCACCCCACGTGGTGGAAAAGAATGTTAAAATGTCATACACCCACCCTTCCCCCACACACTTTCACTTCATCGCCCATACCCGGGTTTTTTTTCGCAATTTTACGCATTTACATCAAGATGCCAGCAACACGGATTGGTGGGAATGTCTACCGCACGCCTGTACTTGCGTGACACATTTTATGTAGTAAAAGGAGAACGTAGTAAACGTGGTAGTTTTGTAAGTGTTGGCTTGTGCATCTAGATATTGAAACTGACGCTAAAACGCATTGACATTCCGCGCACCACGCCCCCTCACAAACCCTCTTAGGGAAAATTTATATTAAAAAAAAAAAACTGAACCACGCACTAATGACATGAGAACATCACTCAGCCTCTACATCACACACACACACACACACACACACACACACACACACACACACACACACACACACACACACACACACACACAGAGTCCCCTCCCCTCTACAGTTTTGTTCAAGATTAATCTGCCTTCACATTACGGGATGAAGAAAAGTCGTGACGCAAGTGTTTCTACGTTTCTCTACTCTAATAATATCACACACACACACACACACACACACACACACACACACACACACACACACACACACACACACACACACACACACACACACACACACACCTCTACAGTTTTGTTCAATCTTAATCTGCCTCCACATTACGGGATGAAGAATAGTCGTAATGCAAGTGTTTCAACGTTTCTACACTACAATCCTCTCTCTCTCTCTCTCTCTCTCTCTCTCTCTCTCTCTCTCTCTCTCTCTCTCTCTCTCTCTCACACACACACACACACACACACACACACACACACACACACACCGACACACACCGACACACACACACACACACACACACACACACACACACACACACACACACACACACACACACACACACACACACACCTCTACAGTTTTGTTCAATCTTAATCTGCCTCCACATTACGGGATGAAGAATAGTCGTAATGCAAGTGTTTCAACGTTTCTACACTACAATCCTCTCTCTCTCTCTCTCTCTCTCTCTCTCTCTCTCTCTCTCTCTCTCTCTCTCTCTCTCTCTCTCTCTCACACACACACACACACACACACACACACCGACACACACCGACACACACCGACACACACACACACACACACACACACACACACACACACACACACACACACACACACACACACACACCTCTACAGTTTTGTTCAATCTTAATCTGCCTCCACATTACGGGATGAAGAATAGTCGTAATGCAAGTGTTTCAACGTTTCTACACTACAATCCTCTCTCTCTCTCTCTCTCTCTCTCTCTCTCTCTCTCTCTCTCTCTCTCTCTCTCTCTCTCACACACACACACACACACACACACACACACACACACACACCGACACACACCGACACACACACACACACACACACACACACACACACACACACACACACACACACACACACACACACACCTCTACAGTTTTGTTCAATCTTAATCTGCCTCCACATTACGGGATGAAGAATAGTCGTAATGCAAGTGTTTCAACGTTTCTACACTACAATCCTCTCTCTCTCTCTCTCTCTCTCTCTCTCTCTCTCTCTCTCTCTCTCTCTCTCTCTCTCTCTCTCTCTCTCACACACACACACACACACACACACACCGACACACACCGACACACACACACACACACACACACACACACACCGACACACACACACACACACACACACACACACACACACACACACACCGACACACACCGACACACACACACACACACACACACACACACCGACACACACACACACACACACATTGACACAATGACGCGCCCACCTCCCCTCACGATTTTTGTTCATCAGTAAACTGCCTACATACGGGATAAACCCAAGTCGTGATGCAAGTGTTTGTACGATTATACTATAATTATAAACACCACTGCGTGATGTTCATCACCCGAAAAGCATCAGTCTTGATGTACTCAGGCAACGCTGCTAAAAAAAAACTGACAGGTTTTGACGTCGCAGTATCCCTGTGTTTGCATATTGGGCGGTGATGGCCGTGGTTACCCTGTAGATCGCATCATCTCTATTCATCGGGCTGCGTTTCATGCGTGCAGCCCACGGTACATGGCTTCAAAGAGCATAAAATGCGAGCTTTAGAAACGGACGTCAGCTGGATACAGTCATAAGTATTTTTTAACACACTTTTCTTGCTTAGAAACTCGAGCAACTGAGGTCCAGTGTCCGGTAACCCAATCGACAGTTTAACGTCCTTTTCCACCACATAGGGTGATATCAAAGACTGGGCAACGATGAAAATATTTGGCCCCAGCCGGGATCGAACTCACGACCCGAGCATTAGAAGTCCAACGCTCTACCATTCGACCACCCCGGCTCCCCTTATATATCGGGCATCTGTTTTTTGTTGGTGGTGTTTTTTTTGTTGCTGCTGTTGTTTGTTTGTTTGTTTGTTTGTTTGTTTGTTTGTTTGTTTGTTTGTTTCCAGCGATCAATGAACCAGTGTATTAAAACTAATTGACATATCCAATTTCCCTTTGTTTCCCGATGTTTGGATACAATCTAGATATACACCAGAACGATCAGTTGTACAATCTTTATACTGTATAATCTATTCTTCTCCAAACAGCGCAAAAAAAATGAGTGAAATGGTGAACTGCATTCCCGTGTCAGTTTCTTCAGAAGACCGTGGTGTTAAGTCAGCTATGGTGAAGTCTATGTACAATCTTCTCTTTCTCCTCTTCAAATAACATAGTTCTCTTTCTCTTCTTCAAATAAGTCTCAGTGTAAATGGCACATTTTCGTGACAATTAAAAAACTCTTGTTGTTGACAGAATTCAAAATCGCACGAAGCGTCCATGCTAGAAATCTGAATCTGTGTTGTCGTCATTGGCTCATGGTCACTATGACACGGTGACCATGACAATGAATGACGTGAGAGTGTGCGAGAGAATGGCGAACCGGCGGATGACTGAGCGAGTGCGTGTGTGTGTGTGCTTGTGTGTGTGTCTTCTACAAGGGATTAAACCCAAGCATTCCGCCTGCAGTTCTCCTGACTGGTAACCTGCATGTTGTTCGTCGTGTTCGTTTCCTGCATGGTGTGCGTGAGTGTGCGTGGATGGTTCGTCTGAATGCATGTTCGTTTCCCGCCCGGGGACGACTACATCTGCGGCCTTTGCGCATTTTAAAGCTGGACTGTGCTCTGGAAATGAAATCAGACAACACTGACTGTCTCGCCTTCCAATTATCCGTGGTCAGAGCCACGTGCAATGCACTTGACCCACATGCACACTACTCGATAAGTTTGACTTGAGCCGCAATTTTCAAGCTTGCGTTATGGTCTTCTCTCCTTTCTCACCTTCAATTTATACTTGGCCCATATGCACACTAGTCGACAAGTGTTTGACTTGAGCCGCAATTTTCAGGTTTGCGTTATAGTCTTCTCTCCTTTCTCACCTTCAGTTTACACTTGGCCCATATGCACACTACTCGCCAAGTGTGACACCGGATCCAGTTTCCAGCCTGGCTTACTAATCTTCTCTCCTTTCCCACTCTCCTTCAGTTTATAGTTTGCTGTGGTGGACAAAACTAACCCGCGTTTCTTTTCGGCGAGGGAAGATGGAAATTCGCAGTAACAAGTATAACGCGGGTCCCATTATCTTTACACTAAATTAGTATTTTCACTGACTTATCGAGGATGTGATGTTAAATTATGCACCCACCTGCAGCAGTTTTCTTCTCACTTAATCAACTTTAGAGCCGTGAAGAATGGCCAAGTTCCGTCACAGTGCCTGAAATAGAAACGTCTGAATTATTTCTGTGGAAAAAAAAAAGGTCAGTCGAATTAATACTCGGAGTGGAAATGGCTGATTTATTTGACGTGTTTGACATCAAAGACATCTACGTTGGATGGTGTATGAAAACTCTTTAGCTTACTCTTGATCTTGATCAGTAAGTTGCAGTTATGCTGTTGTCAAATGCAAATCGGTGAAGGACAATGTCAGTGAATATCTAAAGTTCGAGGACAAGGCACATGTGCCAGAAGAGCCGTGCGGCTGTTTTGCGGAAGGCCGGTCCCTGCCCTTGTAAAGAATAGGTCTACAGTCAGCGTCTATAGTGCACTCCTAGCACGTGCGTCTCGTGTTTACCCCCCACGAGGCATGAGTTGTCTCGCAAACCTTCTGAAGGTCGACTGTGCATTCTCTGGATACCTGCATTGAGTTTACAGAGACCGGTGTGTCCAACGAGGTCAGTCGCCTTGAATTAAAAGGTCCAACATGCGCCATTTGTGGGCTAACAATTCCACGGGGGTGAAACAAAATGGACGGGCGTTTTTCCGGTGCTATGCCGTTCCAAATCATTGCCACCGTCAATCAGCGGGTTCCCACGCCATAGCGGCACCGCGTTTTTCCAGAATCAAAATGCCATAGCACCGCGTTTTTCCAGAATCAAAATGCCATAGCACCGCGTTTTTCCAGAATCAAAATGCCATAGCACCGGCATTGGTCCTGTAATCTGGAACGACTTCCCCTCTCACATCCGCCATGCTCAGTCGTTAGCAGTCTTTAAGTCTCACCTTAAAGCACATCTTTTCTCCATGCAGTGGAACCAACCCCCCCCCCCCCCACCCCCCATCCCGCTCTCTATCTCTGCATGCCACCTGCACCTCTGTGTGTGTGTGTGTGTGTGTGTGTGTGTGTGTGTGTGTGTGTGTGTGTGTGTGTGTGTGTGTGTTTTGTACGTTATCAGTATACGTGTTTTTATATTATGTGTAGTTTATGTACGCGCCCTGAGCTCTTGTGAGATGGGGCGCCACAACAAACACCCTTTATTATCTTATATTATATCATTAAAAAAAAAACGCTCTGGATTTTCAGTTGTCGGTTAGAATGGCTGAAAGGGGCCGTCACCAGCCAGAAACCGACTTGTACTAATACACCAGTCTGTTACACGTACATGCGCTGTTGTTATGTAAAA
The DNA here is from genome assembly GCA_018292915.2 of Batillaria attramentaria. Classification (NCBI taxonomy): domain Eukaryota; kingdom Metazoa; phylum Mollusca; class Gastropoda; family Batillariidae; genus Batillaria; species Batillaria attramentaria. Next base: position 446,293 of record JACVVK020000327.1, on the reverse strand, counting down.
TGCGCACAGCATGTATGTATGGAATGCATGTATATATTCATGTACCATGAAAAACAAGAATTAAAAAAACACTTGTACTAATACGTTACTGCAATCTATAGATGTGTCTATGCTCATGTTTTAAAATAACGGCTTTAAATGAGAGCTCAAACTGTTGTTTTTTTTCTGTACTTCTTCCAGTGCAACAAAATAAATCTGTTTAAACCAAATGAGAGCAATTGTCGTCGAAACTCTTGAAGCGGCATAGCAAGGTGGTGGCTATTATGGAGGGAACTCGTACAGGTCTATTTTTAGACGGACGTCATCTGAGGTCACGGGATTCCGGAAACGCCCGCTAGCGCGTTCAAACCCTAACCAAACCCTAACTCTAACACTAACTCTAACCCTAAGCCTAACCCTAACCATAACCGTCTAAAAATAGACGTGTACGCGTTCCCTCCATAATAGCCTCTCCCGCATAGCAACGGGAAAAGGTCGTCCACTGAGTTTTATTCAAAGAAATGCGCCCTAGAAATACCATTTATTATTATTATTATTAATTACCTCCCCCTGAATTCGTTCGGAGTTGTCTTGGTAATGTCTGGCATCGTACTATTTAAACACATGCGCTGGTATGTCCTCACACGGGATGGCAATGAGCAAACAGAAGCCGAAACCCACAGCGTCTGCTACACGGCTGCCTAAGACTAGGAGAGGTTTAGGACGATGACGGTCGGGCTGGTTTTCACGGCCAGCAAACGTCCAATACCAATGATTGCTTTGCATGGTGTTCTAGGTTATTTTCGTTTACGAGTTCATGTGGCAGTGCCTGAAATCAGGGATTACAAGTTTTTAGTGAAGTGTTTGGCAAATTCTTGAACCACTGATGTGGACGTGAATGATATTGCCCAAAAATCTGGCGTCTGCAAAGCAAGGTGCTGGGGAAGGAGTGAGTGGCAAAAAGTTAGCTTTGCGTGACGTCATACATTATTTTCCATTTACGATTTTATGTAACAGTCCCTGAATTCGGGGATTACAGTCATGTGAAGTGTTTCGCAACTTAACCACTGATGTTTACGTGCATAATATTATTGCCGAAATCAGGTGTCTGCAAAGCAAGTTTCTAGGAAGGGGGTGACTGTCAAAACTATGAGTGGACACAGAAAAACTCACGAGCACTCTCTTCAAATAGAACAGCTGACGGTGAAAATGTAAAGTGGTCCTGTTTAAGAGATCTTGTCATACGTTATGCTGTTTACTTAAGAAAAGACGTGCATAGGGGTACTGCTTAGCTAAGAAAGTTCGTTGATTTAACGAATGCCCACGCCATTCAAAATTAATTTGGTTTGTTTTGGTTTTGCTACAGTTGTTGTTGTGTTTGTAGTGGTGGTTGTAGTTGATGTTCAAGTTCTTGGAAAAGGCTGGAAAAAAACACTAAAATCAACTGCTAACATTGGAAATTTTGATTTTCCTTGCGTATTTTGTAATCATCTACTCTGTGTGTGTGTGTGTGTGTGTGTGTGTGTGTGTGTGTGTGTGTGTGTGTGTGTGTGTGTGTGTGTGTGTGTGTGTGAGAGAGAGAGAGATTGACCGACTGATTTCATTTTTACATGGAAAGAGGCATTTCCAAGTCCGAATGTCCTCACTAAACTCCGAACACACCTCTTACCAAAGTCTGTGATACAACACTTAATGTGTCTAGATCTGTACAAAAGAAAGAGCGCAAAAATTAGCAAAAGCAACATGACAGGGTGAGAGAAATACACGTATGGATATTCAAAACAGTCAAAAATATTTAAAACCTACTGTTCCACGGCTGTTGCAACTAACATTCCTGCTAAACGCGACCTTAACAACTGTACACGACGAAGATCTACCCGGATTTCAGAGTTTGTTGTGGGTTTTTGGTTTTTTTTTTCCCCCTGGCCAACAGTGTGACGAGGTGGATGCTGACGCACAGAGAGTAGCAAGCTCGGGTAGGCTGACTCAAGTGGCTGCAGAAAGATACAAAGAAGGAAGGGGGAGGGGGGGCTGAAAGGAGGGGGAGGGATGGGTGGCTACGTACCTACACGCGCTGACTAGGGGGACCTGACGTGGACAATCGAAGTCTGTTTGGAGAAAGGGGACTGGGATGGGGGCAGTGGGATAAAGCCGGAGCAGAGGAGGAGGAGGAGGAAGAAAAGCAAGCAGGGATGCTTAGAAATCTCTCTCTCTCTCTCTCTCTCTCTCTCTCTCTGTATGCCGCTGTGGAATAGATGTAGTGGGTTGTAGGTTGTGAGGGTCATGTTCAAAGCAACGAGCTGTGTGTGAGCAGAGAAAACGGAGCGCGTGTAGACCCTGCCCATTACACAGGACGCCTCATCCACTGTTAGGATCGTCAGCTCTCGGAACCTTGTCAGAGCAGGAGGGCTTTCTCTAGTGCAGTTCAGTGAAGTCAGTCCTTGCCTCGCTGGCAACAGATTCCCTGTCTCAGTCTAGGTTTAACCACGACGACCGCCAAATCTAAGTCTGTGCCACGACACATCAGCTATCCCACAGTGACCACCTGCCGCCTTCTGAGAATCGACATCCTGCAGCTCGAATCATCCGGCCTTGAATCATCCTTCAACCACTACCGCGTTACCAGGGACAGTGTTGTGACATCACCCTGTCAGCACTTACACCTGTACCACGTGACCATCACCCCTTTCACCTCCACAATAAACGTCCGGTTCTCGGTCCTCCCATCAGCCTCAATCAGTCGTGTAAGTTATAATTTTTTTTTTTTAAACGCGAAGGGCATCTTCGCTTTTATACCTTTCCCCCTTTCCTAATAACTCAACCCCTCCCTCCAGCGCAGCAAGGACACTAGATTCCTTGCACCCACCCACACCACCAACCCCTCACTCCGCCCTCTTGCTTCGCCGCCTTTGCCGATTCATCATCTCTTGCAAAGCCCCCACACACTCTCCCCTCTCAACCCCCTACACCCTCCTCCCCCTCCACCCAGCCCTGATATCGTCACGGTGCTTGTCATACATACAGCCTGCTCGTGGTGTGAGAAAACTGAAGTGGTCTTCGTCATCCCTCGGACACCACTTCCTAGTTTCCACTCCGGGTGGAGTGACGGTTGTTCGTGGAGGCTTGCAGCCAGGCCGGGTACCTTCGTTTTCCTCCACTCCTCTCTGATCACCGTCTCCTGTGTTCTCCTCGTCGCTGTCTTCGTAGTCGTCGTCGTTGATAGTTGTTTGTCACATCGACCCGAAGCTCATCCTTGGACGTTCAGCCGACACTCTACCCAGACTTGTTTGTGGACCGGGTCTCAAACATCCTCCTGCAACAAAGAACAGATCCGAGCATCCTGTTTCTCCTTCTCTTCAGCGCAACAAGGCAAGATTTCTCTGCCTATCCCTTTGTTTCATAGAGGTTTTGCTGCACCTAATAACTGCGGGAAAACCGCTTCCTGCGCGTAATACAATTTACCAAGGGGTATTTGGTACATTGTACCCTTCCGTTGGTGATCAGTTTCAAACCACTGCTCCATAGCTCTGGTATTGTCTGCGCTGCTTTTCTATTTGATACTTTCTTTAGTCACATACAGTTACGAGACTGTTAAAAGCGTTGGACAGAACAGAACATTTTCGGAGAATAAGTGCCCGAGACATCGTTTTTGCACGTTTTCTGATTTCAGTGCTTAACACTTCTAGTGTGATCTGTGCTGCTCTGTATCTTAGATTTTTCTGAAGCAGCTTGTATTTACACAAGCGTTTGAAGTGCGAGGAAGGGTGATATATTAAAAACAAATTCAAATTTTAAGAAAATCTGTGTTCATTTAATTTGCTTTCTTTCTAATTCACAGATTCAACTCGTGTCCAGTGGTGTATGATTCAGAACAAGAAACAAAACATCTAAGGAGAAAAACGGAAAATACGGTTTCGTCTCTCACGTCAAAGTTACACTGATGTCAACAGAAAGGCTTGTCTATCATTCGGATTACAACAGTAAGAAGGTCACAGCACAAAGGGAAGGCGTTCAGCTCTGAATACATACCTTTCAACTGAGACAAAGACTCATAAAAACAAAAACAAAAGAGAAAAGGAAACACTTGAAGACATAGCTACCACCACCAACCCACCGGACCACTCGTCGAAAGCAAATCAACAAGGTCTTGAACTCAAAACCCGTCACCATGTCCGTTCTGACGATTCTGTTCGTATCAGTGCTAATCCTTCTGTGCGTGCCACCATGGAAACCAGAGGTCAGTGCCCAGTCTGGCAACCCAGCTGTGGATCTGGTTGACCACTATGGCAAAGTGGCACCTTACTTCATTTTGCTCTTCTACCGTTACTTCAACGGTAATGCCGCGTACCTTAGCCAGCACCTCATGATGCTGAAGGACACTGGAAGGCTACGTTCTTGTGAGTGTCATCTCTCTCTCTCTCTCTCTCTCTCTCTCTCTCTCTCCCCCCCCCCCCCCAACCCCTTTAGTTTGGAGTTCCCTTCCCCAATACATTCGAAGTGCATCTTCCTTGCCGAATTTTCAAGATAAATTGAAAACCTCCCTGTTCTGACTAGTCCTATGATTAGTTAAACATCTTCCATTGTACATAACGAGTCCTCCTCTCTCTCTCTCTTTGTGCGTGCGTGTATGTGTGTGTGCGTGTGTGTGTGTGTGTGTGTGTGTGTGTGTGTGTGTGTGTGTGTGTGTGTGTGTGTGTCAGTGTGTGTGTGTGTACCTCTCTCTCAAACTGATCTGCATGAACGTACACTTTAGTAATGTGCTGCTCCGGCTATGGAATTTGCTCCCTACAGACGCTGCTGCTACAATGTATGAGGAAATACGCGCTTGTTTGTGCTGCACGATAATCCTTCTTTTTTTCCTTTTTTTAAGGGGCCGGAGGGTGGGGGGGGGGAGGTAGAAAATGAGCCCACAGTTGCAAATATTTCCTAAAATTCATTTATTTAATTCAACCACCCGTCAGTGTCCTGCCCACAACGCCCTTTTGTTTAACTACCGTAACTTGGGTCCTAGGGTGTGGTGAAGGCTGAGAAGCAAAATATTTCTCACCCTACTTCGACTTAAAATGTAGGCCACACGATTGAATGTAAAGATGGCGGGAACGGCCCGCCCACAAAACGTCCATTCCTCTTCCCACCATCCGTGAATCTGCTGCTGCTGAGTAGGCCTATGGTGTATAATACAGGTTTGTTTGCTGTGTATTCACACGACTCACACACACAAAGACGACACCGCACCTTTCAGTTTCTATTCAGAATCGCAGGCATGTGATGAGTGTGTATGGTACGTGATCGTCACCCTGCCATCGACAGCCTGCGAACAGCCTCAGTACGTCTGGATTGTGATTTCAGTAAATTACGTCTGGCCTGTGATTTCAGTCGAACCTGCCAAGGCGGTCACCTGTATAAACCATGCCACTGTCTAACACGGTCACCCCAGAGGATCCCCTGACACACTAGCTGTTGACATGACACCCTGGATAACCCGGTCACCTGTCTAAGGTGGTCAGTTTGGCCCAGTCCCTTGGGTGACCGCCTTACACAGGTTTGACTGTTTCATTAATAATATTTTAAAATGTTAAAACTGCAGTCAAAACACACTTGTTCTCAGTCCAGCAGCAGTAATGAGGGACTGACAAAACTCTGTGTGTGTGTGTGTGTGTGTGTGGGTGTGTGTGTGTGTGTGTGTGTGTGTGTGTGTGTGTGTGTGTGTATATGTGTGTGTGTGTGTGTGTGTGTGTGTGTGTGTGTATATGTGTGTGTGTGTGTGTGTGTGTGTGTGTGTGTGTGTGTGTGTGTGTGTGTATATGTGTGTGTGTGTGTGTGTGTGTGTGTGTGTGTGTATGTGTGTGTGTGTGTGTGTGTGTGTGTGTGTGTGTATATGTGTGTGTGTGTGTGTGTGTGTGTGTGTGTGTATATGTGTGTGTGTGTGTGTGTGTGTGTGTGTGTGTGCCACAATTGCTGTCTTGTATCTTTCTCTCTGGCATTATTTTCATGCCATTTTATTTTATTTTCATCTTACTTTTTAACTCTGTAAGCGCTCATAGCTCGTTGAGTATACGAGCTATATGAATATCCATGACATGTGTTATTATCATTAACTATGGTAAACGTGTGTTTCTTTCACGGTGTCAGAGCCTCAAACAACTACAACATTCACTTTGTTTGTTTGTGAGATTTTTGTCTCATAATACAACGTTCAGTTACCGCCGTACATGCATTTGCCAGATACATGTCAGTCCTAGTATGAACAACTATTCGGCTTGGCTTTTTGCGGATTGTGTGTGTGTGTGTGTGTGTGTGTGTGTGTGTTCCAGTCTTGTTTTTATGCTCTCTGTGTTTCTCGTGTTGTCCATACAACAAGCGAATTCATACTACATGTAATAGTTACTACTGATAATGCTACCGAGAGTGGGTGGGTGGGTGTTTGAGGGTTTGACGTCCTTTTCCACCACATACGGGTGATATCAAAGACGGGCAACGATGAAAAAGCCAGTAAAAAATATTTGGTCCCTGCCAGGATTCGAACTCATGACGCGAGCATTGGAAGTCTAATACTCTACCATTCGGCCACCCCGGCTCGCCGATAACGTTACCGACAGAAAGCTGTTCTACTTACCCAGCTACATGCGCGACACTGCTCTAGCGTTAGATAACTCATTAATTTTATCTAAGGTTAGTTTGGTAATGACGGAGGGGAGCCGGGGTGGCCGAATGGTAGAGCGTTGGACTCTCAATGCTCGGGTCGTGAGTTCGAATCCCGCCGGCTGGGGCCAAATATTTGTGCTGGCCTTTTTTTCTCGTTGCCCTGTCTTTGATATCACCCTTATGTGGTGGAAAAGGACGTTAAACTCCCAAACACCCTTGGTAATGACGACTGCCAACAGACACTTGTTTTAAAACGCTTCTAAAACACACTGGGTGGTTTATACGGTTGTACGTGTCTAGTTTGAATAATAATAGTGTGTATATATAGCATGAGCACCTCTGGTCTTCGTGGGGATAAAATTATTTCCAACGGAAACCTCTCATCGTCGTAGGACTCTAGTGTCAGCCATGCCTCTTTAAAACATACACAGTTGCCCTTGTAGAAACAACTTGCTAACGTGAAAACGTGTGTTCAGATCGCCTGACATAGTAAGGGCTCATCCACCCCACAAAATACACACTACAGTTTTTTTTTCTATTTTAAAACGGAAAGCCTACCCAGCAGGGCCGAACAAACATATATATACAAAATAGGCACTTGCATCTTACGACCGTCGCTTATAGACACAGCTGTTAAAAAGCGACATGCTGCGTGTGTTTCCTAGGCTTTTCTTGAAAAGAAAAACGTCAGAGCATCACCGTGCAGAAGTTTTAGGTAAGGGCGTCTACCGTGAAAGCGGTTGACTACAGGGTTTTGTGTTCAAATCACGATTCGTTTGGCTGAAGTGGTCACAGCCTCTCTCTGTGTGTGTGTGTGTGTGTGTGTGTGTGTGTGTGTGTGTGTGTGTGTGTGTGTGTGTGTGTGTTTGGAATTCGAGGAATAAAAGACTTGCGTCATCACTCTTTGAAAAGACCTAAGCGTAGACGTTTAAACGTGCAGCCGTACTTGTTAGTACAGGAGGAGGGGGGGGGGGGGGGGGGTTGGCGTAAGCTTAGCTGGCTCAGACTCTGGGCCTCGATCAGAATCCAAAAAGGGAAAAATGATGTAAGCCTGCGGGTCCCTTTGCCACCGTTCTCATGTCTGAAGCCTCATTCGTGAACAACCTAAAAACAACCACAAACCCTGCCGTCAACTCGCACAAACACCCACACATTTTTTTTATATTAATTTTGTCCGCGCGCGCGCGCGCGCGTGTGTGTGTGTGTGTGTGTGTGTGTGTGTGTGTGTGTGTGTGTGTGTGTGTGTGTGTGTGTACTAGAAGTTTTAAACATGGGAAGGTCCGGCATATACTGTCGACTTTAGAATCTTACGAAGGATGCACAAGTAAAGGTAAATAATAATAATAATAATGACAGCACCTATAGCGCTATAACTTATTAGTTAATAACAGTTTTAAGCGCTGAAAAAATATTCTTAAGTAACTTCTTTTTAAAGGCGAAGACTGACATCTCTTAGTACGCGTCGTTTGTCCTTTCTTTTAGTTGTGTGTGTTCTTACGCTGCTTGTTTTTTCCTACGAGTGGCCTCTCGTATCAAAATGCATTTACATAAGCAAACGGTCGAGTTGTGCTGTGCTTTGCTGAAAAGGTTTACCATCGTGAAAGGCTGCTACATGTAGTTCCTATGGCATGACCGTTCCGCAGTATAGGTAGCAAACGCAAAAACCACCGATGTCCAAACAGCAACGGGAAATGTGTGTACATTTTCTTTTCCATTTCTAATTTTCACTTCAACGTGTTTGTTTGAACAAGCAAGATCTTGTTCTTTTACGGTCTATGCAAATCGTCATGCAGTGAGACAAATGGAGGGAAGAAGAAAGGGGTACGCCACGAGATGACGGGTGTCGAGTAGGGGCCAGAGTCAACATGACGGGTGTGCTATCTTTGCTCGAGAATTAACGAGCGCGCGCACAGGTATGAAAACAGTCGCTTCCCCTAAGAGCTAAATCCAGTCTCTCGTCCCGTATTCCGAGCATTGTGCGATGTCTGCTTTGAGGCTGTGATAGGCTACATCTCAAGCCGGCGCGAAGACAATTAAACCGTAGTCATGTGAACGGCAGGAGGTGGTAATGTTCGGTAGCTTAGACCCTCGGTACGTTGCAGACGTCACCAAAGCAGACCGAGGAATTACCAACCCCCTTCCCTTGCCGTTTTGTTTACTAAGCGGTGA